>CM039504.1:25738345-26165502 GCA_022432975.1 Begonia masoniana
CTTTTGAAGCGAAGGACATAAATGATGCATCTTACTTGCAAAATTTACAGATTTCAAGGTATATTGGGTTTGTCACAATAGATTTACATCAATAAATTTTTGAGAGATTTCAGATGAAAGATTGTTCATCTAGCTTCAATTATAAAGGGAGAAAGATTCCATGAGAACAAGTGTTATTGTCTGAAGGACAATATTGAGAGGTAGTAAATGAAAAACATTTTATATACTTCAATAGTTGAAAGCCTGATGTATGGTTAGGTTTGCACAAGGTTTGAAATTGCATTTGTTGTTGGGATGTGACGAAAAACAGGAGCTCTGATACCAAATGATGCAAAACCAATGTAGTGGTCACACAAGCAGGCATCCTCGGAGGAAGGGCAGACATATGGATTGCAAAAATTTCTCAGGTTCGCCAATATCCGCCACGAATGAGCTCATCAATTTGATAAATAAGAAAAAAATAATCAAGAAGTTACTTTCAAAGGAGTGATAGATAAAACTCTATTTTTTCTACTTCATATTTAAAAAAAACTTAACTGAACTGGTTGCCCAATAACCCTAACTATTTTTTAATAGTCATGTAATAAAGAAAAAAATTATAAATAAGTCAAAGTTTTAAATAAAACATAATAAAATTATTTGAAAGCAAAAGACAATACAAAAAATTAAACTAGTGGGCCAGTACTTGGGATGACACATCATCCTCCCGAGATTGATTAATCTCAAACCCAATTGCTCCTGCAATTTGTGCCATTGATGAAGATTGTGATGCCATACTATTTGAATCGTTTTGAATAGTAAAAATTTTCCACCACAATGATGTTTGGTCCATGAGTTCTAATGAAACAAGTTTCTCCTTAAACTTATATGGATAATTGTTGTATTCAAAGATATCATCGACCTCTTCTTCCCACCCTATATATTCATCTTTCTAATTGGGTGATCTAAAAGATGGAATAAAAATTTTTAAGTTTCCTTCTTTTTGTAAGAATCATCATAGTGACTCACATTCTTGCTTGATATATAATTTGACAATTGATGAGTGATTTTGTTTACTTGTTCAACAAATGAACTAAACTCACCCCGTGTAACATGCCTATTGCTTACACTATGTTGAGCAATCATTGCAAAATAAATATCTAATAAAGTAAATATACCAAGAATATAAATCTAGGGATTTGAGGGCGTACGTTCAGATTTTGACGATTGAAGAATAGGGTTTGGGTGCGGGCAACTGAGTAAGAGAGAGGAAGCCCGAAAATAAAAATAGTATGAAGATTTGTACTGTAGCGGATGCCCATGCTGAACAAAGGGCGATCGAAAGGATAAAAGATTGGTAGAAGAACGAATAAATAACACAAAATTGATAGAATCTTGAAATAAAATAATCTTAAAAGAAAAGAGAAATACAAGAAGTTAAAATAGTGGTATAGGATTTGGGTCATGACACATCAGGATGTTAGGAAGATATCAGAGTAATTCTGGTAAAGACCACTGGATTGCTGAAAAGAAAGTGTTGTGGTACCTTCAAGGAATCAAAGACTACATGCTTATGTACAGACATACTGATAGGTTGGATATGATTGACTACTCTAATTTAGACTTTGCTGACTGTGTTAATTCAAGTAAATTAACAACAGGTATATTTTTATGTTCGCTAGTGAAACTATATCTTAGAGAAGGGCAAAACATGACTTGACTACCACATCCACTTTATAGGATGAGTTTGTATCATATTTTGAGGATACTTCAAATGGTGTATGGATGAAGAGTTTAATTTCAGAATTTAGAATCATAGATTCTATTTATATGTCATTGAAGATATATTGTGATGATTTAACTGCATGTTTTTATAGCTAAAAACAACAAAAGTGATAGTCGAAGTAAGCACATTGATCGTAAATATTTATGTAATGCCCCCGAATCCACTCGGGCTCGGTGCGCTACTTTGTTCATCCATACTACGTTTAAAACAAAATTTAAAATAATTTTTGATAAAATTTTTGACTCGATTTTCAGGTTTTTCGAACCCTAAAAAATGGTTGGAAAATATGCGTAAAATACATACAAAACGTGTTGAAAAAGGTCGGGTTAAAACATATTTGGAAGGGGTAAAATTTAAAAAAATTTCAAGTTGGCACACCATGGGCGCCGCGCGCGCTACCATTGCGCGCATCGCGAGCGCAACCGCGTGCCTAGGTGTCGATCGATCGGCGCAAGCACCGATCGATCGGCAACCTCTCGGGTTGCCCGATTATGAACAACAACATTGGCTGATCGATCGGCGCTGGGCACTGCGCGCGCCCAGCTCGGCGCCAGCGCGCCCTCTGCGCGCCACCTCCTGCCACCAGCGCGCCTCATACACCTTTTCTCTATTTTTCTCAATTTTCTTCAAATCTTACATAACCAAATCATCTAAAACTTACCCAAATTTTTTTCCGACATTTCCTACTTTTCGACACGTGAAAATCCCAGAAACCCGTCTCTAAAACGTCAGCGAAAACATAAAAATAGGTGAAAACAAAAGTGCTTCACTCTACGGAAAAAATGAGTAGCATAACAGCTAAATTTTCTAAAATTAAAACCCTGAAAGCCAAATATTTTATATAACACATTCAAACTACACACCAAAAAGACCTAAAGTTCCCTAACCTATTTACTGTAACACCCCGAGTTTACTGAACCCGGTTTGTTACTCATAACCCGAATATTACTAAGAAAACTTGGACCAAATTTAAAACTTCGTACAAAAATTCAAAATTTGGACATTTGATAAAACATGTAAACTTGCAGCGGAAATCGTTTAAACAAAAATAAAATTAACCAAAAACCATATATAAAAAAAAACGTTGGAAATGTTGAGAAACAATCGATTAAGAAGCAAAGGTTTAACCCGTGAAAATACTTTGAAGGTTGGAAAGGTCAAACTCGTCGTCCGCTGAACAAGGTCAACGAAGGGGGAAGGCTATTTGAAGACTTCATCCGGTCGCTAAACGACAAAACATAAAATTTGATCATCCGGTCAGTCTAACAGGGACATCCACCGGTCACTAAACGACAAAATATAAATCTGGTCATCCGGTCAGTCTAACAGGGACATCCACCGGTCACTAAACGACAAAATATAAATCTGGTCATCCGGTTAGTCTAACAGGGACATCCACCGGTCACTAAACGACAAAATATAAATCTGGTCATCCGGTCAGTCTAACAGGGACATCCACCGGTCACTAAACGACAAAATATAAATCTGGTCATCCGGTCAGTCTAACAGGGACATCCACCGGTGACGTCAGCCGGATGATCTCCTCATCCGAACGACTTTTCTCTATATCTACCGGTGACGTCAGCCGGATGATCTCCTCATCCGAATGACTTAACCCTTATCATCTGACGAGCAAAAGCTCGACATCACCGGACGACTAAAACACTCGACATCATCTGATAGCTTTATTAAAATCACATTCCGATAGAAGACAGACACAACTCTACTACAGAAAGAAATTTTCTTGCCTCTCCAAGACCTTTCAAAAACGATTCAAACCATTTCATTAATCAAATCCAGTAAAACCAACACTTAAAACTCAACAGGTTACTAGAATCAATAATATTCAAATTGTATTCGAAATGCTAAAATCTCTACTGTCATGAAAACTCGACCTACTCAGACTAGATCATTATCAACTAAACCTCAACACCTGCTGACACCAGTTAGCCCGCCTCATCAGTTTACCAAGCCGAGACATGGATGTGCTCCTCCAACCACACCTAATCATCTGTGTACTCAGGAAATTCACCTGTGGTATCCTCAACACCTACATCACAAAACTCATCTATTAGCCTAATGCTAAGTAAGTAAAGCAATAATGAAATGATATGCTGAAACAAAATCCTAAATATGCAGTTTCTACTTTCTCATCTCAGTTGTACTTCGTTTGTTTACTGATCAGATCCCATGATTCCCTTGGGAGTGGGATCAGTTCTCCCAATGTCTACATTCTCTTCATTAATTAAGGGGCGGATGAGGTCCCTTAATAACTGTTCAGATCCCTCAATTCCCTTGGGAGTGGGATCAGTTCTCACAATGTTATAAATCCTCTTCATCAGTTAAGGGGTGGATTAGTTCCCTTAACCGCCAATGCCCGTTAATCTGAACTTGCCTCTCCACATGATACATGAAAATTCATTTTCGTTTTCTTTCAAATTTATGATGCATGACATATAGAAAATACTCAAACATGCAAAAACCTACTGTTTTGTGATGTAGGCCCGAGGGCACACACAATACTTTACTTACCTGGTCTCCTGAAAATCGCTCGGCTATAGGCTACTCCAGAAATCTGCTCACCTAGAACCATCGACAGATTATAGATTAGATCTCCACTAGACTTTATCTAACTACCCTGAAGTCTAAGGAAGCCGGTTTGGGGCTCTACTGATTAAACATACCCGATACATCAATAAACCCCAAACCCAAATCTCTCAGTCTCAGCCTTTCGAAAACACATACATTGCAATCCTTCAGCTACCTAAGCACTAGAATAGCAAGTAATTTAATCAAAACTCACATTGGTTGGGGAAAATCGGAGGGGAATAGCCTAGAGGATGTCCGCCGAGCTGAGAGGTAAGAGTAATAAAATAGTGGTGGCTAAACCTCACTAAACCTTTCCTTAAATACGTTATCCACAATATAAATTCGCAATTACCATCTTGCCCCTGCCTAGTCACTTAATAACCTAATCAACATTTCACTCAATTTTAAACCATAAGATTATATACCTCCGTTTAATAACTTATTTTGATTTATATTGAAACCGGGTGTTACATTTACAACCCAACATCACAATCAAAATACAAATCCACCCCACCTCTCAGCAATACCATGGTCAAGGCACTCCGATAATTACTTGCACCGGCATGCCACGTACGTTGCCGACTGAGTCCTACCCTTAGCCTCCCTCGACTAGCTCACCTGGTATCTCATCGTCACCTACACCATAGAACACAAAACATAAGCTTAATGCTTAGCAAGTAAGGAATAATGAATGCAAAAACACAAGACACACTCAACCCTTAACACATGCGGTCTCTACTCGTCCTGTTGTTCTCGTTTTGGTTTCGTTTCATTAATCATTCATAGAGCCTCTCGCAAGTGCAAACTTAGCACCCTAACACGACTGGGTGGCTCCAATAGAGTCCCTAGTAGGTGTCACCATAACGCGACAGGGCAACTCCAACAGAGTCCCTCGCGGGTGCCACCCTAACGCGACGGGGCGACTCTAACTCTATTGTTTTCGTTTCGTTTTCTTTTCATTAATCTTTCATATAGTCCCTTGCAAGTGCTAACCTAGCACCCTCACACGATTGGGCAGCTCTAATAGAGTCCCTCGCAGGTGTCACCCTAACGCGACAGAGCGACTCTAATAGAGTTCTTCGCGGATGCAACCCTAACGCAACAGGGAGACTCCAATAGAGTCACATTGCGTTTCATGTTAACACTCATATTTTCATAGTTCAAAACCATGATGCATGTCACACAAATGCTTAACACAAAACAAAACTGTTGATTTAAATGGTGTTTAAGTCTAAATATGTTTTTGAAGATTGTGATTAATAAGAAATATATAAACTGCATAATTGATTTACTATGTTTATTGTATTTATCTGGAAATGCCCTTTGAAAATGATATTATGTTTCTGACATTTTTTTGGCTAAGTGTTATTAGTCTGAAGACGCAGTCGTCCAAACTTACAAGGCAGACGCAGTCGTCCAATCTTACAAGGCAGATGCAGTCGTCCAAACTTACAAAACAGACGCAGTCGTCCAAACTTTCATGACAGACACAGTCGTCCAAAGTCAAGTTGACGCAGTTGTCCAAAGTCAAGACAGACGCTGTCGTCCAAGGTACTCGTTCGAATATCAAGCGTCCAAAATGTTCAAAGACAGAACAACGAATTGATGCAGAGCATTCGTCCAAACTCAGTCGTCCAAATGGGGAATGTCCAGAGCCTTAACTGTGCCGAATTAAAGACCGCGAGTGATAGCGACTCCAGTTCTCATCGACTATTTTTCTGCATACGGATGCTCTCCAACAGTCACATTTTTGAATGAGACGCTGATTTCAGACTAGAGTATAAAAAGAAGATTGAAACTCGGGAGAAGAACTTTTGCCAATCTTTTGAACAAGTACTCAAAACTCCTACGAGCTCACGCGATAGTTTTTGTATACATCTCTCTGCCCTAAAACTTGAGATTTTTGTATTGTGAGAGTGTAATCTTTGTGCTCAATATTTTCATCCTGCAAAAATTGTAAGGCAGTGGATTGACGCCCGTGAAGTTCAATCTAGAAGTGTAAATGTAGTTGATTGGCGCCCCTGAAGTCCAATCAAGTTTTTCTCGTGGAAGAGAAGTAATAAATCTTCAAGGGGGAAATCCTTGAAGCGTGGACGTAGGCAAGGTTAGCCGAACCACGTAAAAATCACGGTGTTATCTTTCTCTCTCTCTCTCTGTTTATTGTTGAATCAGTAAACAATATATTAAGTAACTTTTATTGCAGTACGTAAACTAAGATAAAGAGAGAAAAATCTAATTCACCCCCCCTCTTAGACAATAACGATCCTACAAAACAACACAACCAAACAAATAGACAAATCCCTACCGTTCAATGGTGTAGGCCCGAAAGCAAAACACAAACATTCTCTACTTACATGGTTACTTGTTAGTGATTTTACACCTTTACACGCAAGTGCACGTGTCGCTAACGAAGTAATAGAATAAGTAAAGTATCGATCCCACGAGGATATTCTTAATTGTGTTTAAATTTGCTATAAAATTTTTATAAAAATATTGAGATTTTAAATGAAAATAAATATAAATAAATTCAGAATTGCGATGAAAGAAAATAAATCAGAGTAATTGAGATAAATACGATAAAAGAAGGCCTTGGCTAGGATCGATTTCTTCGTTACGATGATTTTACTACTGATGCTCTGGTAATGCTCTGCAGCATTATCTAAAAAACAGCAAGAATAAAAATTGATTCTAGGATTCTTTCGAATTGCCTAGGTAAATTCAAATCAAAATTTCTTTCTACCTTGAAAGAATGTAACTAATATTGAATTTTCGATATGTGCTATTCTTATCGCCAATCAAATTAATGTTAACTACGTTGTAACAATTTAATTTAATTAATTATTCGTGCATCTAAAATTTATATCTACCTATCGATACAATATAAACATGAATCGTCAACCTATCTATCGATACGATCTGACTTAGCAAGAAAATTTCACAAATAATTGTTCAATAGATAATTCCAGAAACAAAACCAAGATCGTAGCGAAATATCGCAACAAATACTATCGTCCTAACCAAGATTATAAGTTTAGCTACTCGACATAATCAAATAAAACTAAAAACAATAACATAAAAATAATAAAATAAAAGAAGAAGAAGAAAAATCAGAGGAACGTCGTCAGTCCTCTTCCTCCTCTGTCTAGAGCTTTCTTCTCCAGCCAGAAGTCACACGCCAGAATTTTCCCTTTTTGTTTTGCATTTTCTCTTCCTAAATTCCAGCAGCAAAATCTTCAATTCCTCTCTCCAAATTTTATTTGTTTTTATTGTTTCACCTTTATTCAAAATAGCTTTCTCTCTCATTGGCTTCTTGTTCCACGTGTTTCCATAATGCCCAGATCTTCTTCTTCCAATTTGTAACACCCGAGATTAAATTTAAAAGAATAATAAAATATGTTGTTTTAAGTACTTGAGTTTTAATTAATTGAAATATAAAGTAAAGAAATTTGATTGAAATTAAGACGGGGATTAGGTTAATTTAATAACGAAATTCGTATTGGTCGGAAACACGAGAGGGCAAAACGGTAATTGAGGATTAATTAACGGTTAGTTTTATTATTATTATATTTATTATTATTATTATTTAATTAAAAAAAAAAGAAACATAACACAAAATGGCTTCGAGGAAGCCATTTTGCGCTCGGGTGCCGAAGGCAGGGGAGAGCGATGGGGGCGATGATCGCCGACCAAAAACCGCCGCCGATTTCCAGCGATTTCCGGCCAGACGACGTCGGCGACTCCAAGGCTGCCAGTTCCGGCCGTCGTCGCGCACTGAACTGAACGGTAAGTCTTTCCCTTCCTTCTCCCCTGTTTTGGTTTTGTTGGTGGCCGAGGGTGAGGAGCGAGTTTGAGCTCCGATCACCGGCCTAGATTGGCCGCCTCCGGCATGGGTTTGCCGACCCTGGTCCGGTTTTGGTTGCCTGGTTGTGAAGAGCCCTTTTTGGGCGAAAATACAGTGAAGCCCTCTTTAGGGCATTTCGGATTTTGCTTGTAGTTTGGGATTTTTGGTTAGATTATGTTAATTTAGGGTATTTGTGATTGATTAGTGAGGAATTGAGTGAGAATTGATGGAAAATCGGAATGGGGGATTTTCCGGGTAAAGGGGCAGTTCGGGTTTTTGCCATTTTGTCCTAGCTAGGGTTATTTGTTTTGAAATTCCTTTTGGCAGGTTAAAATAGGTTAGTAGAGGAGTACGTGGCCGCTAGAATCGTTCGATTCCGATATCCGACGCAAAAGTTACGCGCGTTTGAAGTTTGGGTCGGTTTTTACCGAACCCAAATTGGTGGCCCATTTAGTTAGATTTTAGTTGGATTAGGCTAGAAATAGTAGTTTGAGAGTAATTGGGGAATGTAGGATTGATTGTAATGAAGTTTGACTATTTGTCGTAGGTCGAGCCGTACGTGGATAGGGAACCGAGAATCCTCAGTAAGCTAGGACGACAGGTAAGTAGAGGACGTTTGTTTTGCCTTAGGGCCTGCACCACGGAACGGTAGGATTTATTGTTTGATAGTTGCTTTGTTTTGTATTAAATAGTGTGGGGATGAATTGCTTGGTGTTGTCGTTTGGTGTTTGTTTGGTTATTGTTGCTTGGTGATATTTGGTTGTTGTTGGGTTTGCTTGGTTGTCTGTTTTTGTTTGGTGTTTGAGTATTGCGTGAGTGGCATACTTAGTTGTTGTTTGTTGACTGCTTTGCTTTGTTTTGGTTTGGTTAAGTGTTTGTGGGACATGCATGGTTTGAATTGTTGTTATTGTTAGTGTTTGGGTATTGTTGGATAAAGTGCTGGTTGTTGTTATTAGTTGGTTGTTGTTTGCTGTTGGGTGTTTGAGTAATGAACTGCTTGGTGGTTGTTTGTTGATTGGTGTTTGAATAATGCATTGCTTTGTGTCTCGAAAGAGATGTACGCACTGGGTGTCTCGTAAGAGATGTACGCTTTGTGTCTCGAAAGAGATGTACGCACTGGGTGTCTCGTAAGAGATGTACGCTTTGTGTCTCGAAAGAGATGTACGCACTAGGTGTCTCGTGAGAGATGTACGCTGGGTGTCTCGTCAGAGATGTACGCTCTGGGTTGTCGTGAGGTGTTGTGTCGTGTTGTTGAGTTGCATTGTTGTGAGGTGTGGCATTGTTTGGCATGGTAGTCTGTTAAAGAGTAAGGCACGTGTTAAAGAGTAAGGCACTTTGGTGCGGGCAACTAGCATTGTTTGGTCGTGTGGCTGTATCGTGTTGAGTCGGGTTGTAGTGTTGCATTGTGGTCGTGTTGCTGTGCATTGTGCTTGTTTATATCTTTGTTATTCCCTACTTGCTAAGCGTAAGCTTACGTGTGTGTGTGTGTTCTGTGGTGTAGGTAACGACGCGGCTACAGGTGAGCTATGTGAGTCAGCCAGGACTTGAGAGCGGTCGGAGATGCACGGGGCGTGTCGGTGCGGGCAGTTGTCGGGGCGACTCCACCATGGTCTTTGGAGAATGTGGGTTTTGTATTTTGGTAGTATTGTAAAAGTCTGCTTGTAAGTTGATGGAAATGTGTAGTTCTTTTTGGGTGGATGTCTGATGTGTATTCATTGTATATAGTCATAGGTCAGGGTGAAGTGTTACCCTATATTGGAGATTTTCTTTATTTTGTATGTTGATAGCATTTCTTGGCGATATGTGGTTAGTTAGAGATTTCGTAGGTTGGTTAGATGGTTAGAAATATTCTGGATCTGGTTGAGATTGGTTTGTGTGCCGGTACCTAGCATTTTGGAGGCGCCATTTTCAGGCGTTACTTTGCCAAAATTTTCGGGAAAGACGCCGTGGTGCTGAAAGGTTAGAGATAAGGGAATTGATGAGTCTAGGCAGCTAGGTATGAAGTGAGAGAGTTTCGGGAGTTTAGTTGTAAAGTCAGTTGTGTAAGTTTCTTTTATGTTTGGGAGTTTATGTTTTAACGTGGGATCGGTTAGCAAAGTAGCGCTCCGAGCAAGGGTGGGTTCGGGGGCGTTACACAATTAGTTTAGATTTATTTTCTCTTTGTCCTTTTCTGCATGCCACCTCCAGTTTTGTCATCTAGTGCTGCCCATTCATCACGTCTTCCGCTGCCCTTACTATTTCTTTTCTTTCAGCATCTTCCGCTGCCCAGCTGCCATTTTCTTCATATCATCCGCTGCCCGTTTTCTACATCATCCGATTGCCTTCCAGAATACCTTATTCTGCTGCCCAATTTCTTTTCTCCACAAAATCTTCAACATATTTGATCTTCCTTAATAGTAGTCTCCTCTCTCTCTTCTTAGTAATCTGCATCAAATTATAAACAAAATAAATCCTCAAATTTTGGCAACCATGATTTTCTCTAACAAATCTCACTTTTAAACTTGATTTTTCCCGCTATAATCCTTGCATTCAAATATGAAAATATAAAATTCAAATTAAAGAGAAAAATCATGCTTTTAATAGAAAATCTGCATTAAATATATTAAATTCAATCAAAGCCCTAATGCTGCAGCATTGCATAGCAATTGTAGTAAATCCACATCACTTTATTATTACAATCACTCAATTCATCTAAGTTTTCTTATATAAAGTTAGCATAAAATGACTCTAAAATAAAAGTCATCAAATACCCCCAAACTTAAACCATTACTCGTCCTCGAGTGATGCAAACAAAAATGAATTTCCAAGGTAACATTGACAAAATCGATATAATTTCAAAATATCTACTAACTTGTAATTTATTGAAAAATTTCACTATCACAATTAAAAACAATCAATATAGATTCAATTTCCAATAAACTAGTCAAAATGTGTGTGTGCTCAAACTTCATTTGAATTGCTAAGTTCAATCATCAAAACTAGAAATCACAATACATATCATCGAATGTCAACTCTCTAATATCCTTCATAAATCCATTAGCATTCAAAGATTCTTCTTCTTTATTTTATTTTTAAATAAGTGAGGGGATTAAGTTTTTTTTTTTTTACATTAACTTTATCTATCAGTCACACTACCTTTTGACGCGATTGACAACATTGGTGATGAAGTCCTCCGGTTACTCAATAGTGTCACTTCAAGATATGTATACTCATATAAAATAGAGGAGTATAGTCAATAACATGCAACGGAGTTCCTCCCAAAGTTCCTCTAATTTATTTCTACCCATCGAGTATCCAAAAGGCTCACTCGAAATTGAAAGTAGATTAAGAAATTGCACTTATTTTATTTTATTTTTATTTTTCTTAACCCCCAAACTTACTATTTATTATATATTATTATTTTTTAGAAGAAATCTTTCATTGCTAATTTCTTTCATCAAGCACTAAATCATTGACACTTAGATATAATTGTAATGTCTAGAAATGATGATATTCCTAAACAACCAAAAGGAGTTTGTGTGTTAGGAACGACTAAGTTAAAAGGAATAAATCTTAATTGATTTCTACTAATATGTAACAATAGCATTATTCAATAACTTACTAAATTAGAAGATATTAGGAAATTATATTGATTTTGTTTCTCACTTAGTCTATAGATCCACCAGCACACTACTAACCAAACAAGCAAATAACACCATTTAACAGAAAAGCAAATTTAGGCAATCATGCAGCACACTAAACAACATTATGCATATAAATACATATTCTAAACAGTTTTCAAACATTCTAAATTAAACAGAAACAAAACATCCACTTTATACTTCAAGAAAACCAAACAAAATCAAAATGCATGCACCCCCACACTTAAAATTGGCAGTGTCCTCACTGCCAAACAAAATAAGGTTCAAAGAAGAAAATAAATTAAGTCCATTAAAATGAAAAGAAAAAGAGATTGGAATTTCAGAACTTCCCTGGCGTTCATGCTTCAGATTCTGACTCCTCATCCGAATCTCTGAAGAGTGCTGTGGGAAACCGAGGGAAAACAGGAGCTAGATCTTCCGTCTTTTTGGCAAGGCTAGCTGCCAATGCCGAATCACGAAGCTTGGAGTATTGCCAGAATATCCTGTTTTTGCGTTTTAGATTCTTCATAGATTTCCTCATCTGGTATTGGAGGTTTTCTTGAGTTATGAATTTTGTCTTCAAAGCCAAAATGTCATTGTCGATCCAATCGAGCCTGTTGCGCACCGCCACCAAACTGTCAAGTAATTGCTGGTCAATGTTGCTGTTGCTGCTTGTTGCTGCAGCTCCACTTGCAGCGTTCTCTTCAGCCTCTTGTTCTCCTGCTCCTAACCCCTCTGAAGCAATTCTCCTTATAATAATTGGTGTCACCACTGGTCCTGGGGAGAGTTCCTCTTCATTAGCTTCATACATAACCCCAGCCATTTCACATAATCCAGACACCAAAGAAGGAAACAGCAGCTGCCCTTTTGGCTTGAGGGCATTTGCACAAAGGTTTCTGTAAATGACCAGACCAATATTTATCTTTTTATTGGTTAGAATGCAGTACAGCAAAATGGCACGATCCCTGGTTACATGCTGACCATGAGAAGAAGGAAATATCCGAAGTTTCAAAAAGTGATACCAAACCTTGGCTTTTGGAAGCAGAGATAGCCGAGGAATGGAGAGGAAACCTGTTTTCGATCTCACCCAATATGTACCGGGCATAGCTATTTCCTTTAAAGCCGATTCCAGAAATTCAGATGATAAATTATCTTCGTATTTGTAAAACTCATCTTCAACTTCCTCAAGATTGTAAAAACTATTAATCGCTGAAGGTCCGAATCTCACATTGCACTTTCGAACCTAAATACACTCGGGCAGATCTCCCTCAAAATTTGCATAAAACTCTCTCACAATATTTTTTACTGCTGCCCCTGGAACCTCACAAAATTTCTCCCATTTACGCTCCTGAATAACAGAGGTAATGTAGTTCGGGTACCTTAATAGCTGCTCGTCTGTGACTAGGAAGCCTTTTTCTTGAGCAAAGCTGCGTTGCTGCAAACCCTGCTCATATCTCAACTTTGCCTCTTCGGAGATGAAAGCCATTCTATTTACCTGCTTAACGTTCTTTTTCCCTTTTTGCTTTGGCCTCATTTATACCGACACAATAGTACGTAATGCTGTGGGCGTTAGTCGCAACGGTGTGGGGCAGAGGAAAAATTTGCTGAAAAATTTTGCTCGGAGAGAAATTTCACAGAAAGTCGGCGATGGGTTGAAAGCGGTAAATAACCCTAAAATCGCTTTGAGAGAAATTGGGTGAAGATGAGTAATGCAGTAACCGTGAAATTCAAAATTAACTTATTTAAACAACAAAAACTTAAAAAAAAAAAAGAATAATAGAATAAAATGCAACTAAAAATTAACGCATAAAAGGATATTATTATTAAGGGTTGCCTCCCTCAAAGCGCTAAGTTTTTTTTATAAGTCTTCAGCCAGACTTCCATTTGCTCAGTTTTCTGCTGCATTTTGTAGAGAAATTGACATAATTTTTGTCAATTTCTCTCCAAAATAATGCTTTATCCGTTGACCATTTACCTTAAAAGTTATTCCACTTTTTTCATCATGCAATTCTACTGCTCCGTATGGAAATACCTCCATTATTTCAAATGGTCCAGACCACCTCGATTTGAGCTTTCCTGGAAACAGTTTCATCATAGAATTAAACAGCAAGACTTTTTCTCCTTTTAAAAATGTTCTTGCCTGTAATTTTCTATCATGCCATTTCTTCACTTTTTCCTTATAAATCTTTGCATTTTCATACGCTCTTAATCTCAACTCTTCCAACTCCTGTAATTGTACGAGCCTGCTTCTTTCTGCTTGCTTTAAATCCAAATTGACATTTTTTATTACCCAAAAGGCCTTGTGTTCTAATTCTACAGGGAGATGGCAAGCTTTTTCATAAATCATGTTGAATGGAGTAGTGCCCACAGGAGTCTTAAATGCTGTTCTGTATGCCCATAAAGCATCGTCTAATTTTAATGCCCAATCTTTTCTGTTCGGATTCACCACCTTTTCCAGAATCTGTTTTACTTCCCTGTTAGATACTTCTGCTTGTCCATTACTCTGAGGGTGGTATGCTGTAGTTACCTTATGTCTAACTCCATATTTGCTGAGTAATGCAGCAAAGGCTCTGTTACAAAAATGAGATCCTCCATCACTTATAATAGCTCTGGGCGTACCAAACCTCGTGAAAATATTTTTCTGTAAAAATCTCAGTACACTCTTCCCTTCATTGTTTGGCAATGCTATCGCTTCTACCCATTTAGAAACGTAATCAACAGCCAACAATATGTATTGGTTTTCATTAGATACTGGGAAAGGTCCCATAAAGTCAATTCCCCAGACGTCAAAGACTTCAATCTCTATGATGTTTGTCAAGGGCAACTCGTGTTTTCTTGATATATTTCCTGTTCTTTGACATCTGTCACATTTTTGAACAAACTCATTAGCATCTTTAAAAAGAGAAGGCCAGTACAAACCTGATTGTAGAACTTTTGCAGCTGTTCTGGTTCCTCCATAATGACCGCCATATGATGCTGCGTGGCATTGCTGCAGCACTGACTGCATTTCCTCTTCTGGAACATATTTCCTCAACAGCTGATCAGCACATTGTTTGAAAAGAAATGGCTCGTCCCAAAAGTATTGCTTAACATCTTTCATGAACTTCCTTCTCTGCTGATAATCTAGATCGAAAGGGATTATATCACTCACAATAAAATTCACAAAATCAGCATACCAGGGAGTTGAAGAAACTTCCAGTTTTAGTATATGTTCATCAGGGAAGAATTCTTTAATCATTTCTTCATTTTGCTGCTCCCCCACATTCTCCAGGCGAGATAAATGATCAGCTACCTGGTTTTCACATCCCTTTCTATCACGAATCTCCATATCAAACTCTTGGAGTAACAGCATCCATCGAATAAGCCTAGGTTTAGCATCCTTCTTAGCAACCAAATATTTTATTGCTGCATGATCCGTATAGACGATAACCTTGGCGCCAATTAGATATGCTCTGAATTTATCAAATGCAAATACCACCGCTAACAGTTCTTTCTCTGTGGTTGTGTAATTCTTTTGAGCCTCATTTAAAGTTTTGCTGGCATAATAAATAGAGTGAAATAATTTGTCTTTCTTCTGCCCGAGAACTACTCCCACTGCATAATCACTTCCATCACACATCAGAATAAATGGTGAGTTCCAGTCTGGTGCAGCTATCACAGGTGCCGTGATCAGCTTCTGTTTTAGTAGGTTAAAAGCTTCCAGACAGTTTTTGTCGAAGTTAAATGATATATTCTGCTCCAGTAAACTGCATAAGGGCTTCGATATTTTAGAAAAATCTTTGATGAAACGTCTGTAAAATCCTGCATGCCCCAAAAAGCTTCTGATTCCCTTCACTGTTTTTGGTGGAGGTAGTTTCTCAATAATTTCGATCTTCGCTTTATCCACCTCTAACCCTTTGTCCGATACCTTGTGTCCGAGAACGATGCCTTCTGGAACCATAAAGTGGCACTTTTCCCAGTTTAAAACTAGGTTAGTTTCCATGCATCTCTTCAACACTTTCTCTAAATTTTCCAAACAATTCTCGAAAGAGTCTCCAACAATGGAGAAATCATCCATAAAGACTTCCAAACATTCTTCAATCATGTCTGAGAAGATGGCCACCATACAATGCTGAAATGTGGCAGGAGCGTTGTACAAACCAAAAGGCATTCTCCTAAAGGTGAAAGTTCCATATGGGCAGGTGAAAGTTGTTTTCTCCTGATCCTCTGGTGCTATAGTAATTTGATTATACCCTGAGTATCCGTCCAAGAAGCAGTAGAATTTCTTTCCTGCTAATCTATCCAGCATTTGATCTATAAAGGGAAGAGGAAAGTGGTCCTTTCGGGTTGCTTTATTCAATTTCCTGTAGTCCATGCATATCCTCCATCCTGTTACTGTCCTTGTTGGTATCAATTTATTTTTTTCATTAGCTATGACAGTTGTCCCTCCTTTCTTTGGAACACAATGAATTGGACTAATCCAGGAGCTGTCAGAAATGGGGTAGATAATGCCTGCATCCAACCACTTGAGTATTTCCTTCTTCACAACTTCTTTCATAATCGGGTTTAGCCTTCTCTGTTGATCTATGGTTGGAGTGATTCCTTCTTCCAATCTGAACTTGTGCATACAGATGCTTGGACTTATTCCTTTTATATCCTTCACTGTCCATGCTAAAGCTAGCTTGTATTTCTTTAGAACCTCCACTAATTCTTGCTCCTGCATGTTAGACAGAGTGGTAGAAATAATAACAGGAAGTGTTTCGTTGAGTCCAAGAAATACATACTTCAAATGTGGAGGCAGTTGTTTAAGTTCCACTGTGGCGGCTTCCTTGCTGGAATGCTCCCCATCTTCTTTACTATCTTCTGCTCGAATTAATGCCTCGAACTGCCTTCTATACCCTCCTGACACTTGTTTCATTTCTGCAACTTTAATTTCCTCAGAAATATTAAAACACTCTTCCTCATCATATGGACATTTCATGGCCTTTAAAACGTTGAAAGTAACTTGCTGGTCATTAACTCGCATTGTCAGTTCTCCTCTCTGAACATCAATCAGAGTTCTGCCAGTAGCCCAAAATGGCCTTCCTAAAATTATTGGCACCTCTCGATCGGCTTCATAGTCAAGTATAATGAAATCTGCAGGGAAAATAAATTTATCCACCTTTACCAACACATCTTCAATCTTTCCTTGAGGGTGGGTTAATGATCGGTCAGCAAGCTGCAAGGTTACTGTTGTTGGCCGAGCTTCTCCAATTCCCAGCTTCTTAAAGATTGACATGGGCATCAAATTTATGCTGGCTCCCAGATCACAGAGAGCTTTTCCAAAATAATTATTGCCAATTGTACAAGGAATAGTGAAGCTACCAGGGTCCTTCAACTTTGGTGGGATCTTATTCTGCAAAATATAGCTGGTTTCCTCAGTCATAGCCACCATTTCATATTCTCCCAACCTCCTTTTTTGGATAAGATGTCTTTCATGAATTTAGTGTAGTTTGGCATTTGCTCAAGTGCTTCCACCAGAGGTACGTTGATGTGGAGTTGCTTCAAAACATCCAAAATTTTTTTAAACTGTTTCTCCTGGTTGTGTTTTTGAAGCCTCTGTGGAAATGGTGGAGGTGGTTTCTGGAGTTGCACTTCTGTAGGTCGATGCTGCTGCGATGCTGCGGGCGGAACTGCGACATTTATATTAATTTCTCCAGATTCAGAATTATTCTCTTCGGCCTCCTGAGTTCTTTCTTTCTCAATAATTAATTCTCTTTCTTGTAAACCCTCAGTACTGGGTTGCTGTTCTACTTCTTTTTCTTGGCAATTTTTCTTTGGTTTCTCCACTCTTGGTGGCTTCTCTGGAATCTCCACTTCTCTTCCATTTTTTAATATTATTGCCTTGCAGTGTTCTTTTCCCGATCTCTGTGGAATCTCAGTGTCGCTAGGTAATTGTCCACTGCTTCTTGAATTCGAAGATTGAGCTAGCTGCCCCAGTTGGGTTTCAATATTCTTTATCGAAGCTGATAAATTCTGCAAAATTATATCTGTCTTTGCAGCATACTCCCTTGCAAAGTTGTCTGGTTTTTCTTGAGCTGCAGGTTTCTGGAGTTGCTAATTGTAATTCTGGGCATAATTGTCAGCAGATCTTGTAGGCATTGTATTGTTCTGTTGCTGCGAGTTCCATTGGAAGTTAGGGTGCTGTCTCCATCCAGGGTTATACGTATGTGAATATGGGTTATTATTTCGGTTATACCCCACCTAATTTGCTGATTCTGGATTCGTCGGACATGAACTATCATCATGGTTCTCCCCACAGAAAATGCAAGAAATCTCTCTGGTTACTGGTTGTTGCTGTTTGTTCATGGCTTTGATGACATTTTCGAGTAAGGCTATCTTTGCATTAAGAGCTGCTACTTCATCTATCTCATAACTTCCAGGAGCTCTTCTTGCTGTTGTATTTCTGTCTGATGGCCATTGATAACTGTTCACTGCCATTCTCTCCAGCAGATCGTATGCCTCATTAAAAGATTTTGATAGCAACGTTCCGTTGGCTGCTGCATCAATAATCGATCGGGTCTGTCCATTCAGTCCGTTATAAAATATTTCCAGTTGAATCCAGTGAAGTATACCGTGATTTGGGCACTGTCTCAGCAAATCTTTAAATCTATCCCATGCTTCGTAGAGTGATTCTCCATCTCTCTGTTGAAAGCTTGTTATTTCGTTTCTTATCCTAGCATTTCTAACTGGTGGGTGATACTTCATAATGAACTTCTTCGCTAAATCCCCCCAAGTGGTAATGGTGTCTGAAGGAATGCTATTTAACCAGTCTCTGGCACGATCTCTCAAGGAATATGGAAAGAGCTTTAATCTCAGGGCTTTTGCAGATACACCAGGGAAGTTAAATGAGTTACTAACTTCTCCAAAAACTTTCAAATGGCGATGAGGATTATCTGTGATAGCTCCTGTGAATTGTCCAACCGTTTGGAGCATTTGGAACATCACTGGTTTCAGCTCAAATCTGATGGCACAAAGATCAGGTCTGACTATTCCAGGATTTAAATCGTTTAGTGTAGGAATTGCAAAATCCTGAATAGGTATATCTCCATCATCAATAATTCTTTCGGCATTTTCCCTTTCTCTTTCTATGTTTGCCATATTATCTTCCTCAATAAACTGTTGCTGTTGTTGTCTTCTTCTAGCTCTGAATGTTCTTTTAATTTCGGGATCTGTGGGTACAAGATCCTGTGCGTCTTCTTCGTCAGGCATAAATCAAGATATCTGAAAATAGAGAAACAAAATAAAATAAAATAACGTAAAATAATATAAAATGATTATAGCAAAATAATAACAACTAATCAATATCCCCGGCAACGGCGCCAAAAACTTGTTAGTGATTTTACACCTTTACACGCAAGTGCACGTGTCGCTAACGAAGTAATAGAATAAATAAAGTATCGATCCCACGAGGATATTCTTAATTGTGTTTAAATTTGCTATAAAATTCTTATAAAAATATTGAGATTTTAAATGAAAATAAATATAAATAAATTCAGAATTGCAATGAAAGAAAATAAATCAGAGTAATTGAGATAAATACGATAAAAGAAGGCCTTGCTAGGATCGATTTCTTCGTTACGATGATTTTACTACTGATGCTCTGGTAATGCTCTGCCAGCATTATCTAAAAAACAGCAAGAATAAAAATTGATTCTAGGATTCTTCGAATTGCCTAGGTAAATTCAAATCAAAGTTCTTTCTACCTTGAAAGAATGTAATAATATTGAATTTTCGATATGTGCTATTCTTATCGCCAATCAAATTAATGTTAACTACGTTGTAACAATTTAATTTAATTAATTATTCGTGCATCTAAAATTTATATTTACCTATCGATACAATATAAACATGAATCGTCAACCTATCTATCGATACGATCTGACTTAGCAAGAAAATTTCACAAATAATGTTCAATAGATAATTCCAGAAACAAAACCAAGATCGTAGCGAAATATCGCAACAAATACTATCGTCCTAACCAAGATTATAAGTTTAGCTACTCGACATAATCAAATAAAACTAAAAATAATATTATAAAAATAATAAAATAAAAGAAGAAGAAGAAAAATCAGAGGAACGTCGTCAGTCCTCTTCCTCCTCTGTCCAGAGCTTTCTTCTCCAGCCAGAAGTCACACGCCAGAATTTTCCCTTTTTGTTTTGCATTTTCTCTTCCTAAATTCCAGCAGCAAAATCTTCAATTCCTCTCTCCAAATTTTATTTGTTTTTATTGTTTCACCTTTATTCAAAATAGCTTTCTCTCTCATTGGCTTCTTGTTCCACGTGTTTCCATAATGCCCAGATCTTCTTCTTCCAATTAGTTTAGATTTATTTTCTTTTTGTCCTTTTCTGCATGCTACCTCCAGTTTTGTCATCTAGTGCTGCCCATTCATCACGTATTCCGCTGCCCTTACTATTTCTTTTCTTTCAGCATCTTCCACTGCCCAGCTGCCATTTTCTTCATATCATCCGCTGCCCGTTTTCTACATCATCCGATTGCCTTCTAGAATACCTTATTCCGCTGCCCAATTTCTTTTCTCCACAAAATCTTCAACATATTTGATCTTCCTTAATAGTAGTCTCCTCTCTCTCTTCTTAGTAATTTGCATCAAATTATAAACAAAATAAATCCTCAAATTTTGGCAACCATGATTTTCTCTAACAAATCCCACTTTTAAACTTGATTTTTCCCGCTATAATCCTTGCATTCAAATATGAAAATATAAAATTCAAATTAAAGAGAAAAATCATGCTTTTAATAGAAAATCTGCATTAAATATATTAAAGTCAATGCTGCAGCATTGCATAGCAATTGTAGTAAATCCACATCACTTTATTATTATAATCACTCAATTCATCTAAGTTTTCTTATATAAAGTTAGCATAAAATGACTCTAAAATAAGAGTCATCATTACTCCGCACGTGCACGTGCTTGCTCACTCCGAGTACACAATTCAGTCGCTTGTTAACATAACAAATATAAGAAAATTCACTTAGTAATCATACAACTAAACCTAAAGGACATTTACTCTATTTCTATCAACAACTAGTTAACCCTAAGCATCCAAACTCCAAAATCTCGATTTTTCTACACTTTTCATCGTCAAACTTCAATCGGCCATAACTTACTCATTTTTTATCGGATTTCAACAATCCACCCCATTCCGTAAACCTTTACATGTCTATTATCCATTGAATCAAACTAATGTACCAACCAAACAACATGGCTGATCGAAAATCACAAGAACAGAATCAGCGACCTAAAGTACCAAAACCGATTTTTCACAAACTTCCACCAATTCTTTAATCTAACGAACCTAAACAATCTAAACCAATCTATCCTAACTTTAAACCACCAAAATTAGGAAGAAAACTCATCAAGAAAAAAAATTTTCGGAGGTTCCCCATTAGGGTTTCCAAACCCTTACTAAACCTCACCAAAACTCATCAAAAATACCAAGAATCACTACCTATATGCACACAACATAAAACCCACTCAAAACTAACCTTAAACCCTTGCAAAAGCTTGAATAAATGGAAGTGGAGAAACCCTAAAATGGATGCTGCAATTCGTGGAGAGAAAAGGGGAGGAAGATGAAGATTTTCTCTTTTTACACAAAACCATCCAAATTTATAAAACCCACACTTTAACCCTTTTTAAATTTTCCCACCAACTTTTAATTTTTGTAAAGTAACCACTCTCAACACCTTTTCATCCGCATCAAACATGGAAGGCATCACCTTCCTTACATTCTCTTATAATTTCCCCTACTTAGCTTCAAACACTCTTGCTTTAATTAACTTAACTAACCATAACTCTAATCACTCCAATCCTAAGGTTTTCTCTCCAAATTTTCACTCTCTAACTTAAGTGCTTCTAGGATTTATGTTAGGTTCCATATATCTAGTCTAAGACAATTCTTGTATAAAAACATTCCTAAGTGTTACAATTTAGTCATAAGCAAATGTGTTAATGAGGTTACAGTGATAATAAAAAACATTAGCACTGAATTAATGATTGCTAATCTTTTTACTAATGACATGCCACCCTTAGAATTTAAGAATTATATAGAAAAAATGAAACTTGGTTTCTCTATGTAATTTTCAATGTAAGAACGAATGTTAATGTAACTCTTCTTATGATATTTCTATTATGTGTACATTTATTTTTTAGAAATATACTTAAGCATTGGAGTTAGATTAAACACAGGGTTTATGCATTGAGTTTATGGATATAAAGACATAAACATAATGAATAATGATTCGTGGAAGATAATATTCGATTTTATTAAGAGGACCTATCGCCATGAGACATATATTGCGTTTTCTTATAATAGAATAGTGTAAAACACAAATCAAGTGAGAGAAGTTTGACAAATTAATTGCCTGATTGTCTGGTTTTCAAAATTACAGCTCTAGTTTCTGAAAGTTTATGTCGTAAAAACTGTCCATGTTGTTTACTTAATCTTCTTGATGGAAGAAGTTTAAGAGATAGTGAAGAACCCTATTGGCTAGAGGTCCCCTACGCAAAATTTTTCATTTAGAAAAGATACATCATCATCTTAAGATCATTAAGATTTAGAAGAGACTGAACTAGGAATAAAATTGAAGTCCATGTTTCAAACATCAATGGCTAGATGTACTTCAATTTATTCGCAATTGATCTAAAAGCTATAAATTCAGTTGCTAAAGTATGTTTAGATCTATATGAAATGTCTAACAATCACACTATTGCATAGACTGACTAGTAGGAGAGCTGGGGATTTCAGTTTGAGATAAAGGTTGATTTTGTAGAGCAGAGTTCTGAGGTCTAGGAGAGTAACGAAAAGAGGAGGCAATGAAGTTGCTAGAAGGGAGTTCAAATGTGACGACCCCGACTCCGCGTCGGTGCCGCCACGACCTGTGTCGTGCGTGCATACATACGTACATGTGAATTACCCTCGCCCATTCTCACTTAATTTTTTTTTTATTTCTTCTTTTCTTTTCCTTCATTTTATTTTTCGTTTCCTTTTCTTTTCATTCGTTTAATCATTAGAGAACGGACTCGGGCTTTCAATCTATATCTAGACATTTGGGCTCTAACTTAACCTTAAAGTTCGTCAACTTCTAAATCACTAAAATGAGGTTAAAACTATTTTTCGGGAAGATGTTGACTCGGTTTTTGGGTCCTTAAAATCCTCTACAATACTTGGGGATCGCTCGTAAAATACATTTAAAAAGTATCATAAAAGGTCGGGTTAAAACATGTTTTTGAAAAGTCAATTTTTTTAAAAAATCACGTTGGGGGTCAAGTGTGGCGCCAATCGATCGGGACCAAAGGCCGATCGATCGGGCCTGCTCTGGTTTCCCCGGCTAAAAATAACCATAAACGACGATCGATCGGGACATAAGGCCGATCGATCGGGCCCTCTCTGGATTTTGACTTAAAAACATCCATAAACTCCGATCGATCGGCGCTTGGGCGCGATCGATCTGGAGGGCACATTCTGGGCGCGCACATAGCACGCCCAGCGCGCGCCTCGCGTGCGCGCACGCCCCGCGCACGCCCCCAGCGAGAGCGCCCCTCGAGCGTAGCCAGCGCGCCACCCGCGCCCTTTAACCCCTTTTTCTACCACTTTGCCATTTTTCTTCAATTTTTCACCTAATACACACTTCAAATTCCATCATCAAAACATCCATCAACAATCCAACTAAATTACACATCCAAAACCCGAACATCCAACCTAAATCATCAAATCCTGACGCAAAACTTCGATTTCAACTTAAAACCACAAACCTATTTTCCAATCACCAAAACTCATCCAAAACCTATTCTATTTCATCAATACGTTCCACAATCATCAATATTCACCCAAATACACATCAACATCAATATCCTATCTATTTTCATCAAAACTATACATACATAGCGGAAGTTATCGAAAAATCATCAAAATATCAATTCTCAACCTATCCAGATACCAAACATCCTAATATGAATTTATATACATTTCATCAAAATGTCATCACCCATCAACCCATTTCATCCCAAAATCCCCAAACACATAACCTATGCTCCCCACGGGTCGTGCTTGCATCGACTACGCTGGCTGCTCCCACGAACATCCTCCTTCAAGCTGCAGGCTCGTCAAGTGGAGGGACATCATCCTCACCTTGCTCGTAGTCACCTACACCATAAAGACACCTATGAGATAAAAATCTCAGCAAGTCCTATGTAAATGTATATGCATGATCATGTATGCAATGAAAGCCGTCCATGTCATTTCATTTATCAGTATGTGTCAGTCTATGGTTACCGAAAATGCTCGACAGATGGATAGGGCACGTCAAGCGGTTAGACAGCCCACACCATTTGAAGGGAGGAAAACCCGTTCACCACAGAACGCCAGGTCTGAACCTCATCCCCGATAACCCCATGTCATGGTTGTTTACTGTGATACTTTACTTGCCTTTACATGCATGTTCTTTTCATGAAATCCATGCGTAAATTCATTTTTGTGTCGTTTAAAAAACCGTGATGTATGAGCAATTCAATGAACAATAAAGCATACATGACGAGCATACCATCAAAACCTCACAAATACTATCAAGGCATTACAATACTTAACCTATAAATAACTAAATCCTAACTACCCAACCAAAGCAATTAAACAAACAATGCACCAAACAATCCTCAACACGATTTCTGACTTATGGTGTAGGCCAATCGGCCACAGTTGATCACGAGAACTTTCCTCGCGTCCCATGCACACTGAGCTCCCCGTCTCGAGCTTGCTCACCTAAATCAATTCATAGCGTCCTTTGTTAAAATCGAGATTAAACACAAAGTTTCAGGAATTTACGAAACTCCTAACTAAAGGAAATTTTTTAAAACTCTAATAAATCTCTCTCGGGTATTTCATCGAGCAACTTACGCTCACAAATCCTTAAACTCCATTAATAGAGGTTTTACCAAGCTCCAAACCCGATTTTTCAATCAAACGACAAGTACACCCAAATATTTCACCAAATAACGTTCAATAATCACCAATAAAGCAATTACTAACAATTTCTAACTTAACCCGGTTATTTTCGGCAAAATCCAACAAAACCCTAACGGTTTATCAACTTAGAAATCGAGAATAATGACCGGAAAATGCTAGAAACTTACCTAGAATCACGAGGGGAGAAGAAATCTTGAAGGAACCTTGAAGATTGGAGGAAGAATCGATGAAGTGTGATAACGCCGTGGAGGAAAAGCAAAAATCGCCGTGGGAGGGAAAATTTGGAGAAAAGCGTTAAGTGTGGGGAAGAAGAAAGGGTTTGTGTATTTAATTAACCTTGACTTGTCAAATGACAAGTTTGCCCCTCCATTTGATTTTCTATTTATCTCATTGTTTGTCTCTCGGTTCGTTTTCTCCAAATTTTCTTATTTCTCCAATGAGTCCCATTTATTTCTAGAGCTCTAATAAAACTTTCCGTTCGTCAAACAGACATAATTTGCTATTTCTACGAATTAAATCGCTATAGGGTCAAAACCGAAAACTTAAGCATTATATTTCGGTTTGATTTTCTTAAATTTCCATAATTTTCTCAAAATTCATATTAACTATGAGGATTCCATTAAAACTCTCGGTTCACAAAACAGACATATTTTGATTATTTATAAAATTGCCCTTGCGCGCATAAATCAAAAACCCGTAAAACCGGGTGTTACATCAAAATTGAGATATACTTCTCTAATAGAAACTTATACCTAAGGAGAAGATTGTGAGCATCTTTGATTGAGGCTTCATCTAATAGGCTAGTGTTGGAACTGATCAAGGATTTATAATGGTTGCCCAGAGCACTAAATAAATAGATAAGGTGGTCCTTGCAAAAAATACGTAACACCCGGAAATTTCCTACAACGTACGTAGCCCTAGTTTAGATGATGTATGGGAGCTTAAATTAAATTAAGGGTGAAGCTAAGTTTAGAAATGAAAGAGTGATATGAGAAATGATATTAGAAGTGGAATTTGAGAGAAAATGCGAATATGGAAGAGAAACAAAAGTGTGTTGGCAAAATAATTAATAAGTTGAAAAGTCAAATGCATGAACCAATCAAATGCTTGTAATTAAAAGTGAAAGGCAATAGAAAGGTGTGGTTTTCTTGTTGCTTCACGTTGGAAAACCATGGGTGAAAGGAAAAGAGAAAAGGAGATAGTTGAAAATGTGGAAAAGTCAAATTGTGGTAAGTTGAAAATTCAAAGTTTTACCAACCAATAGGAATTAAGCAAAAAAAAAAACCAAATTTAAGTGGTGATTTTAATGAAGCAATCACGTTGGCTGCTAAAGAGAAAAAGGGATGATTAAATTGTAATTTCAAATGCAATTATGAAGGAAATAAAATAAAGAAAGAAAAAAAGAAGAAAAAGGTTGTAATAAATGTTAAGTTTTCCTTTTCTTCTTCATCTCCATCGACCCTTTCTGCTCTCCTCCATAGCCGCCCCTTCTCCGCTTCTTTTCTTCAATTTCTCAGGGTGATTTCAAGGTAAAATGCTTGGGTTTTGGTTTGTATATATATAAGTGAAGTTTAGTGGTGATTTTGAGGTGTTTTTAAGTGGATTTGGTGAGGGTTTAGGAAACCCTAATGGGGAGCTACGAAATTTTTTTTTCAATTGGTTGTTTTCCTGCCAAATTGGTTGGTTTAGTTGTTGAATGGATAGTTTAGGTTGTTTGAGTGGTTAGATTTACGATTGGGGAGTGTTACACAAAAACCGGTTGTGAACACTAGGGTGGCCGATTCTGTTTTGGCAATTTTGGGTTGGCCAAGTGAGTTGTTTGGATAAATTAAGTGTTTCAATGGATAGTAGACATGTAGAGGTTCGCGGATTAGGGTGGCACGTCGAAATCCGTTGAAAAATGAGTGAGTTATGATCGTTTGAAGTTTGACGGTCAAAATTGGGTAAAAATCGGGTTTTGTGTTTTGTGGGTGAAAGGTGTTTTAAGTGTTGTTAAGTTTTAGTTAGAAAATTCCTTAGATTTTATTGGTTACTTATCAATTTAAGTTTTCGTTATTTTAGGTCGTCGAGATAGTGAAGTGATAAGACGGAGTGAGCAAGAGATAGTCGAGCAGTCAGGTAAGTAGAGGATGTTTGTGTTTTGTCTTCGGGCCTACACCATGGAACGGTAGGGAATTGTTTGGTTGCTTTGTTTGGTTGTTTATTTCATTTGGTGTTTGAGTATTGCTAGACATGAATCATTGTTTTCAACCTACGAGTTTTAAAGCATGGTTTTGCATGGTGAGCTTGCAACGTAAGGGGTGGTGTTAGCTGAAACGTAATGTGGTTATGTTGAGTCACCTAGTCGCGTTAGGGTAGCATCTGCGAGGAACTCTAGCAGAGTTTTCCAGTCGCGTTAAGGTGATACCTGCGGGGGACTATAGTTGAGTCACCTAGTCGCGTTAGGGTAGCACCTGCGAGGAACTCTAGCAGAGTTTCCCAGTCGCGTTAAGATGATACCTGCGAGGGACTAGTAGAGTTTGAGTCACTCAGTCGCGTTAGGGTAGCACCTGCGAGGAACTCTAGCAGAGTTTTCCAGTCGCGTTAAGGTGGTACCTGCGGGGGACTACCAGAATTGCAGTATAGCACTTGCAATAAGCTCCGTTCTGTAAATGAGCAACGAAACGCACACGAAACAAGAGCAACTGAGCGAATAGAAACTTCATGTGTTAAGGGTTGTGTTGCATTATGTTTTTGGTATGCATTATTCCCTACTTACTAAGCATTAGGCTTACGTTTTGTGTTCTATGCTGTAGGTGGCGAGTTCTTTACAGGTGAGGTAGATGAGACAGCCGAGGACTAGGCCGCAGTTGGAGGAGTACGGGGTGCGCCGGTGCAGGCTATTGTCGTGGCGTCTGGACCACTGTCTTCCTCGAGTAGTGTGGGGGGTGAATGTTTTGTTGTCGATAGTTTTGTTTGTAACTGTTTTGTACTTGTGTTTTGAGAAAAAGTGGAAGTTTTAGTACGTCATATTTATAAATATTTTCAGAGATTTGGAAGGTGGTTGTGTTGTGGATATTGGGTGTATGTATTTGGGATTTTAAATTGGTTGGATTTCCGATTTTAATTGCAGGTTTTGGTTTATCGAATTTTAGGCGTTACGCCGCTGGTTTTGATTTTAAAATCAATAACGTCGGGTTTACATTCTTTATTTTTGTTATTATTCGTTTTAAGTTGGTTTTCTAAAATTTTTACGGGACATGAAGGGTAGAGTGTCGGGAGTATATGATAAAAATTTTAGAATTTTTGGAAGTGTTTGGCTTGGAGAAATGTGAAGGAAAATTGGTAAAGGTCGGGAGGGGCAGCGCAGGGCGCGTGCAAGGCGCGCAGGGTGCGTGCAAGGCGCGCAGAGCGCGCGCGTAGGGCGTGCAAGGCGCGATCGGTCGCTCACCAGTGGCGATCGATCGGGATCGCCAGCTTCTCGGGCATTGTAGCACCCGAGAGGGTGGCGATCGATCGCCGCTGAGCGGGGATCGATCGCCAACGAGAGGAATTTTTTTTTTTTTTTTTAAATTTTCCTATTTCTAAATTATTTTACCCTGACATTTTCTGACGTATTTTAAACGTATTTTGTGCACGGTTCCCAAGAAATTTTGAGGGTTCGAAAAACCTGAAAACGAGTCGTAAAGTTTTACGAAATTATTTTAAACGTCGTTTTAAACACGGTTTGAGTTAGCAATGTAGCGTACCGAGCCGGGGCGTTACAAGTTGGTATCAGAGCAAATGTGGTCGAGTCGTTCAAAGAATTACCCGACAATGCCGGCCGCTGTGCAACGTGCTTCACCGACTGTAAGTATTCCTTCCTTTTAGCTAGTTTATAACTAAAATTGGATTGTTTTGATTTTATACAGGAATAGAACCAGCAGAATGTCAGGAATTTCAGGACTGTCGAGAAAGGAACCTGAGGATTTAGTCAGACAAGTCATGGAGTTGGTTGGTAGGCAGACTGAGTTATTTGGATTGCTCATCAATTATGGCCGACAACGAAATGTTGGAGCAAGTTATAGTGGTGCAGAATTTAGACGATTAAATCCTCAGACACGGAAAGAAAATAAGGATGTGAACATATCTGAATTTGTTGGTGTTCCCTGTGTTAATGAAATGGACAAGGCAATAGCTGTGGAAGAGATGGACATAAAGTATTTTAAAACGGCTGGGTCTTCTTCTCAGTCTCAAGGAACTAGAAGGCCGGAAGGGAATTTGAATGATCTGAGAGGAGGAAAGAAGCCGCGAAAGCAGCAAAGGAGAAGGTTTCCGAAATGTCAAAAATGTTTTAAACTTCATCCAGGAGAGTATGGACAATATGAAGGAAAATATTTTAACTGTTTCGAAGCTGACCATATTGCCCGAGATTGTCTGAAGCCAAAAACTAAACGGTGCTTTAATTGCAATGAGCTTGGACATTTAGCGAGGGATTGCCTTGTAGTAGAGAAGAAGGGTCCGGCTTCTGAGCTTGATGGTATGGATATGTTGGGTAAATGTTATGCATTAACATACAATAACATAGTGTGTTTATAAAATAAAATAAGATTGACATAGAAAGTAGATCCTAGTTAGCAAACCTTACCTAGAAAGGAGTTGATGTGGGAAATAAAATTATCGAGAGACACCCTAGACCAGGAAATGCCATTAGTATATGTAGGAGGATATGTAGATGTAAAAGTGGTAGATTTAGAATTAGGTAGAGTTGGAAGTCTCTAGATGTAACCTGTATTCGAGTCTAGTTCAAGTAAAGTGTTGATTTAAGAAATTGAGACAACAATAAGTATTCCATGAAAGAAGCCTGACTTAGAGAATGTTTATAAGTATAATGGATTGTCGATTAAAGTGCGATTAACAATGGTAGTGCTCATTAAGTGTTAATAGGTTGGGTGCTAAGAGGTATAGCTAGAACGACCTAAACTACAGTCCTAGAGAATTGACAACCCTTAATGAATGCTTGAGATTATAATGATTGAGAGTAAGGATCGTGAATGCAACAATGAGGACTAGTTGTGAAGTGATTAGATCAAGAAATCCTCATTAAAGAACCATGACAATGTAACTTTGGTATTGAAAGTATTAGAAGAGTCATGATAGTGATACCTAATGAGGAAGGTGTGAAATCAAACGATGTGGTTAGAATGATTAGAAATGTTAGATGCCTTGATTAAGTCAAGCCTCTTGAATTAAGATGACGTTTGGAGATTTAGAATAATGTTCGCGATGTTAAGAGATATGGTGAATCAGCGAGAGTGATTTATAATAGAAAAGTAATAGTAGGACATTGAGATGAGACTGGGGGGGGGGGGGGGGGGTTAATGGGTTACAACAAGTTTGGAAACAAGAAAGACGTGGGCGACTTGTTGTAAGGAGAGTTAAGGAAATATTAGAATCTACTTTAGAAAAGAAAAAGAGAATAGAGTAAACTTTGAGATTTGTATGAGTGTTGAGAAACTTGGCAAGGAAATTAGAAGTAGCATTGTATGGGAAGAGGAAGGTTAGGAATTGAGGTTTAGATCTTAAGTGTCTGGGATGTGTGATCTGTAAAGATATAGGAATTGTTGAATGAGAGAAACGGGAGCTCTCACGAAAGATGTTCAAGTGCGTTAAGAAGTATGTTCAGTTAGAAAGTTTCGAGGGTCGGACTCGTAGGTAACAAAGTTAAAACCGGTAATTTGGTGTATACCATAGGATGGAGTTGCTAAGTTAAGTTTAAGTAGATCAACTTGAGCAGAGGATGTCAGTTAGAACTCGAGTGCTTCTAGATCTTGAGTAATGAAAATTGAGCAAGTGAGAGAATAACGGATAAGAAGGAAAGAAAGGTCTGACACAGAGAATTATGAGTAAACTCAAGGGAAGGTTAGAATCTGAGGTCTATACCTTAAGTGGATAAGATATAGAATTGCAAATGAGAGGAACGGAAATTTGCATGAAAAATGTTTAAGTGCATTAACCGTTAAGGTGGTAACTAGCTTAGGCCTACGTCGATAAGTTTAAGAAGGGATAAGCTTAAACATAGAATATAAATATTAGAATATGGTTAAGGAAAAGAGAGGTTGGGAGATGAAAGTTAGAAGGATGACTAGAGTGGACGGACTTAGGAAGAGGTAGGTAAGTGATGAGATTAGTCAGTAAGGACTTAGTATTCTGGGTAAAGCCGGGTAAAGCTGAAGAACTTAAAAGATGTTGGCTTGAAAAGTTAATTTGGAAGGACTATGGAAATTTGCAATTTAAATTTTTGGAGTTGAAGTAAAGTATGTGAACGATTAATAAAATGTAGTGATTCTTTGAGGTAAATAGCTGTGAAAGAGATGGGTGAAGAGATTAGTTAACTTTAGTGAATGGTTAGTGTAGATTTAAGAAATGGAGAGTGTTTGGTGATGACTGAAGTGAAAGTTGGACAAATTAAACGTAGTAAATGTGAGTATAAGGACTCTAGGGGATAGATTTAAGTGGTGAAAGCTTGGAGTGTGTGGATGGTGTTGGAATGCTTAATGACATGTCAGGCTGGTTGGAAGTGATAAATTAGAAATGAAGGATTTAAGATAAAAGTTCTTTTATTTAGTTTTAGCGTATGTGGTTAAGGATCTATTTAGAGTTAAGAATGGGTTAAGTATGTGCTTGATAGATACAGAATGTGAAGTGAGGAATCCGATGAATTTAGTTCGAGGGAAAGCTAGAGTGGAGACCGTAGTTAGAGGAGTTGAGAGTCTAAATGATGGTTGCTTAAATTAAAAGTAATGAACGCGTAAGTAATGGAATGCAGAAGAGGGTAAGTTAAAACTTTGAAAATATAGGTGATTAAGAGCTTAGCGTAGTTGAAGTTGGTAGTGCAACCTAAAGGCAACCTAAAAGTTAAAGGTTAGGAGAGTATCTTGGGCTAATTAAATTGAGGGAGTAAGTTGAAGAAGAATAAGGTGCGTCAAATTTTGAGGACAAAATTTTTGTAAGGAGGGTGGATTGTAACACCCGAAAATTTCCTACAGCGTACGTAGCCCTAGTTTAGATGATGTATAAGAGCTTAAATTAAATTGAGGGTGAAGCTAAGTTTAGAAATGAAAGAGTGATATGAGAAATGATATTAGAAGTGGAATTTGAGAGAAAATGCGAATATGGAAAAGAAACAAAAGTGTGTTGGCAAAATAATTGATGAGTTGAAAAGTCAAATGCATGAACCAATCAAATACTTGTGATTAAAACTGAAAGGAAATAGAAAGGTGTGGTTTTCTTGTTGCTTCACGTTGGAAAACCATGGGTGAAAGGAAAAGAGAAAAGGAGATAGTTGAAAATGTGGAAAAGTCAAATTGTGGTAGGTTGAAAATTCAAAGTTTTACCAACCAATAGGAAATAAGTAAAAAAAAAACAAATTTAAATGGTGATTTTAATGAAGCAATCACGTTGGCTGCTAAAGAGAAAAAGAGAGGATTAAATTGTAATTTCAAATGCAATTATGAAGGAAATAAAATAAAGAAAGAAAAAAAGAAGAAAAATGTTGTAATAAATGTTAAGTTTTCCTTTTCTTCTTCATCTCCATCGGCCCTTTCTCCTCTCCTCCATAGCCGCCCCTTCTCCTCTTCTTTTCTTCAATTTCTCAAGGTGATTTCAAGGTAAAATGCATGGGTTTTGGTTTGTATATATATAAGTGAAGTTTAGTGGTGATTTTGAGGTGTTTTAAGTGGATTTGGTGAGGGTTTAGGAAACCCTAATGGGGAGCTACGAATTTTTTTTTTTCAATTGGTTGTTTTCCTGCCAAATTGGTTGGTTTAGTTGTTGAATGGATAGTTTAGGTTGTTTGAGTGGTTAGATTTACGATTGGGGAGTGTTACACAAAAACCGGTTGTGAACACTAGGGTGGCCGATTCTGTTTTGGAAATTTTGGGTTGGCCAAGTGAGTTGTTTGGATAAATTAAGTGTTTCAATGGATAGTAGACGTGTAGAGGTTCGCGGATTGGGGTGGCGCGTCGAAATCCGTTGAAAAATGAGTGAGTTATGATCGTTTGAAGTTTGACGGTCAAAATTGGGTAAACATCGGGTTTTGTGTTTTGTGGGTGAAAGGTGTTTTAAGTGTTGTTAAGTTTTAGTTAGAAAATTCCTTAGATTTTATTGGTGACTTATCAATTTAAGTTTTCGTTATTTTAGGTCGTCGAGATAGTGAAGTGATAAGACGAAGTGAGCAAGAGACAGTCGAGCAGTCAGGTAAGTAGAGGATGTTTGTGTTTTGCCTTCGGGCCTACACTATGGAACGGTAGGGAATTGTTTGGTTGCTTTGTTTGGTTGTTTATTTCATTTGGTGTTTGAGTATTGCTAGGCATGAATCATTGTTTTCAACCTACGAGTTTTAAAGCATGGTTTTGCATGGTTTTGCATGGTGAGCTCGCAACGTAAGGGGTGGTGTGAGCTGAAACGTAATGTGGTTGTGTTGAGTCACCTAGTCGCGTTAGGGTAGCACCTGCGAGGAACTCTAGCAGAGTTTCCCAGTCGCGTTAACGTGATACCTACGGGGGACTATAGTTGAGTCACCTAGTCGAGTTAGGGTAGCACCTGCGAGAAACTCTAGCAGAGTTTCCCAGTCGCGTTAAGGTGATACCTGCGAGGGACTAGTAGAGTTTGAGTCACCCAGTCGCGTTAGGGTAGCACCTGCGAGGAATTCTAGCAGAGTTTCCCAGTCGCGTTAAGGTGGTACCTGCGGGGGACTACCAGAATTGCAGTATAACACTTGCAATAAGCTCCATTCTGTAAATGAGCAACGAAACGCACACGAAACAAGAGCAACTGAGCGAGTAGAAACTTCATGTGTTAGGGGTTGTGTTGCATTATGTTTTTGGTATGCATTATTCCCTACTTACTAAGCATTAGACTTACGTTTTGTGTTCTATGATGTAGGTGGCGAGTTCTTTACAGGTGAGGTAGATGAGACAACCGAGGACTAGGCCGTAGTCAGAGGAGTACGGGGTGTGCCGGTGCAGGCTATTGTCGGGGCGTCTGGACCACTGTCTTCCTCGGGTAGTGTGGGAGGTGAATGTTTTGTTGTCGATAGTTTTGTTTGTAACTGTTTTGTACATGTTGTTTTGAGAAAAAGTGGAAGTTTTAGTACGTCGTATTTATAAATATTTTCGGAGATTTGGAAATTGGTTGTGTTGTGGATATTGGGTGTATGTATTTGGGATTTTAAACTAGTTGGATTTCTAATTTTAATTGCAGGTTTTGGTTTATCAAATTTTAGGCGTTACGCCGCTAGTTTTTATTTTAAAATCAATAACGTCGGGTTTACATTCTTTATTTTTTTAATTAACCGTTTTAAGTCAGTTTTCTAAAATTTTGACGGGACATGAAGGTTGGAGTGTCGGGAGTATATGGTAAAAATTTTAGAATTTTTGGAAGTGTTTGGCTTAGAGAAATGTGAAGGAAAAGTGGTAAAGGTTGGGAGGGGCAGCGCAGGGCGCGCAGAGCGCGCGCGCAGGGCGCGATCGGCGGAGGGGATCGGTCGCTCACTAGCGGCGATCGGTCGCGATCGCCAGCTTCTCGGGCACTGTAGCACCCGAGAGGGTGGCGATCGATCGCCACTGAGAGGGAAAAAAAAATAATTTTTAAAATTTTCCTATTTCTAAATTATTTTACTCCGACATTTTTTGACGTATTTTAAACGTATTTTGTGCACGGTTCCCAAGAAATTTTGAGGGTTCGAAAAACCCGAAAACGAGTCGTAAAGTTTTACGAAATTATTTTAAAGGTCGTTTTAAACACGGTTTGGGTTAGCAATGTAGCGTACCGAGCCAGGGCGGGTTCGGGGCGTTACAAAATAGGTCCACCAATAGCCGCGATTGTGTTACAAATAGAACTAATTTTCTAAAAATATTATGTTATTGTTAATCCATCCTTTGAAGCATGGAGTTTGTCGAGGGAGGACCAAATTTCAGCAGTTGTTGTATAGCTCACATTTTGTGCAAGCATAAGATAAAAAAGGGAGGCATATAACCAACTCATCAATAGTCGATTATAATATTGCTAGTGAGAAAAATTAGGGTTAAGCAGTAGAGAGGCTATCGAGGAACTTGGAAGAGAGGGAAATGACTCGTATCAAGAATGGGTTGAAGGCCGTTAGCGATGACGAGATTGAAGATTTAATAAAATATTTCTTGGAGTCGAGCTTTATAGTGAGAGATTTGCAAGAAGCTTTTGAAGATTGAAGACCTAATAGGTGACGAAGAATCTGTGTTGATGCTTGTGGAAGCCATGGAAGTCTTCGACACCGAGCTAAGATTTATAAAAGACAGAGAAAGTGAGGTACGAAGGTGAGAAGAAATCTCTTCAGCATTGTATATTTTTCAGTGTTACATAGAGTGTATATACACTCTAGTTAAAAGAATATTATGCCTAATATAAATATATGTGTATATAGTAAATACGATGAGATAATAACATAATTATACTCTAAATCTAATGTCAGTTGCATAATGTTCAAGACTCCTCCAATAGCTAATGGCGACTATTCTATCAAGTGTCACAACTTGTGTTTCATTTTCAAATGCACCTACATAAGCCAATAAGGGTTTGTTTGGCAAGTATTATAAAAGGAGAGGTAAATGAGTTGTAACAAATTGAAAAGTGTGGACGTGTATTTTGTATGACAAGTTTGTTAAAGGGTAGTGGAGCGTAGTCCTAGTACAGAGGAGAGTGGATATAAAATAAGAATTATCGAGAGTCTCTTGATGTTATGTCTGAATACGTATTATCGTGTTTTCTATTTCTTTTTTTTTTTTTTTCGAATTCCAAGTCAAAAGTTTCATTCAGACTTCTGGTATAGTATTTGTGTGTGTTGTGTTCTCTCATACTTTGTGCAGGGACTACCAAGTTGTTCAAGGAACCAGCTGGGGAGGGGAATCTAGTGCATTAGTGGTATAATAGCCTACGGTCATGACAGAATCGTTCACTCGTGGCGATAAAGTTGAAGAGATGGATAAAGACATGTCCGACCTTAAATTGGTGGTCGATAGTCACTCAGCTCGACTTGCGAGAATAAAGGAACAACTCATGCTGTTGTCGGAGCTTGTAGAGGACATCGCTCTCCAATCGCTTCAACACCCGACTCAAGAACCCAATCCTGATATTCCATCTACGTCAGATATTAAAGGGAAATCCCCAATGTCGCTACCACCAGACCCTGGCATGAAAATTTCTGAGTTTTCAGGTTGGCGAACAAGAGCTGATTTCCATCATCCTTTTGGCTTCACAGACGACCAACAATCCTCTATGCTTTTCCATCCTAACTGGCATAGAAATGACAATCCAGTAGAGTTCACTAGAAGTGATCGCAAAGGGTGGTTCATGTGTTTTTCTCCTATAAGAAGGGACAACCCATTTGAGTCTCGATGGCGACAGTATTGGGACAACGCGCCTCGAGCTGAGTTGTAGGTCTTCAATGGTGTCGACTGAGACACTTGGATAAAAAAGGGGCGAGGTTCCTATGCTTGACCCAGTCTCATCCAGAAGATAAGGCCTAGATCCTTTCAGATTATTTGTTGGGCTAGGAATGTGACTATTATGAGGAAGAAGAACTTAATTTAGGTTGGGAAGATATTAAACAAGCTCTAGGCCAACGTTTTGGACACAAGGACTTTAAATCCGTCCAACAACATATAATGGGCCTACGAGAACATAAGACTGTAGAAGAACATGGGGATCAATTTTAGACTTTGGCTTCCTGGATCAGGGGTATTGATATGCCACGGGCCCGTGACTTGTTCCCAAAGCAAGGTAAGTTCACCTCTAAATATATTTACTAACACACTTGCTAGTTTTGCGGCACATGTAATTTCGATGACATGAAGTGGGAACCAAACCCTACACTCGTGCTCACATGGAAACTACATCCAGATTCAAGCCACTAGAAAGAGAGAATTTGTTTTCCCTACATTCTTCTTTGTAACCAAATTTTATGCATATTCTTGTTTTGGCAAACATTGGCCCTTCTTGTATTTTGTTGGAAAACATTGGTCTTTTGTCTTTATTTTTAGCATGCATGCATTTAGATTTGTGGTTCCTAGGTTCAATCAAGCAACCATGCAAGGATGGAGGGCTCGAGATACAAGCATGGCGCGCATCTTGGAGCTTTCGGCCGAAGACACCCGGCCACCACCAACTGAGAGCCATTGATACCTTTTTACTTTGATGGATGACTTGGCCAAATCAATGGCTTGGAGGACATGTTGTAACACCCGGGATTTTTTTATTATTATTATTGGAGAGAAAATAAAAGAATAATAAATTTGTAAAGTGAAAAGTAAAGTGAATAAATTTGATTGAAATTAAGTCAGGGATTAGGTTAATTTAATAACGAGATTTAACGAAATTCATATTGATCTAAAATACAGGAGGGCAAAACGTTTAAATTAAAGAAATTGTTTTAGTTTTATTATTATACTTATTATTATTATTATTTAAAAAATAAAAATAAAAATAAAAGAAAACAACAGAATAGCCGAAGCTATTCTGTTGTTCGCGAGTCGGGCAGCGAGGAGGCAGGGGAGAGGGGAGAACGGCGAGGGGCGATGATCGCCGACCTAGACCGCCGCGATGCCTCGACGTCTCCGGCCAGGCGAAGGCGACGAGGAGCTTCCGGCTGACTCCTCGCACGAACCGAACCGGTAAGTTGGTTTTAGCCCTGTTTTCGGTTTTGTTGGAGACCGGAAGTGACGAGCTCGATTGAGCTCCGATCACCGGCCTAAATTGGCTGCCTCCGGCGTTGGTTTGCCGACCCCTGGACCAGCTATGGTTGATTGGCCGTGAGGAGCCCAAATTGGGCGAAATTCAGAAAGCCCTCTTTGGGGCATTTCGGGTTTTGCTTGAAATCTCGGGATTTTTGGTTAAATTATGCTAATTGAGGGTATTTGTGGTTGATTAGTGAGGAATTGAGTGAGATTTGATGAAAAATCGAAAAAGGGGAAATTACAGGTTAAGGGGCAGTTTGGGTTTTTGTCAATTTGACCTAGCTAGGGTCGTTTGTTTTCAAATTCCTTTTGGCAGGTTAAAATAGGTTATTAGAGGAGTACGTGGCCGCTGGAATCGTTCGATTCCGATAACTGATGCAAAAGTTATGCACATTTGAGGTTTCGGGTCGGTTTTTACCGAACCCAAATTGGTGGCCCGTTTCGTTAGGTTTTTGTTGGATTAGGCTAGAAATAGTAGTTTGAGAGTAATTGGTGAATGTAAGATTAATTTGAACGAAGTTATATTTTGAGTAATTAAGTTTCTCGTAATATAAAGGACATTGTAGTAAAAATAGTAAACGAGGTCCGATTTACGAATGGACAGTTTTAATAAATTCCAAATAATAAGTTGGACTTATTGGTGAAATAAGGAGATTTGGTGGAATCGAATAGCTAGTTAATTAACGAAATAAACGACGAAATGAATATAAAAACAATGCAAGGGCAAAACGGTAATCTGCCAAATCAATATTATAAAATAACAAAAATCTTTTCTTTCTCCTCACTTCCCCTCTGCCGCGAGAAAACCAGAGAGCTTCTTTCTCTCTGCCATCGACGATCCTTCGACGTTCCGACCTCCTATTCGTCTTCCGATCGTCTCGTTTTCTTCACGTTTTCTCCTCCAATCGACGCTCTAGGTATGAATCTATAATTTTAAAGCGTTAGTTTTTGGTTTTTAGCAAATTATACGTTTAAGTTATACGATTAGATTTTTGTTAAAAATACGATTTAGGGTTCGAAATTTATAGATTCTCCGTGTTTAAGGATAGAAAGAATGTATTAAACGTTATTGGACGAAGTTAAATCGATTTGTGAAAAAGTTAAAATTTGTGGATTTTCAGGTTTTTTTAGGAAAGCTCGTTAATTGTGGTTTTGATCTATCGAGCATTAATTTGTGGTTTAAATGCTTCGATTAGTTGAGTTAAGATTTTAGGAATTTCCTTAGTTAAGGATTTTATTAGTTTGGGCGTTAAATTGTTTAAAACTCGTTTTAACGACAATTTGGTGAAACTGCTTAGGTGAACAATGCTCGTGGACGGAGCATGAGCTGCAACGGACATGAGGTAAGTTCTCGTGATTTTCTCTGGCCGATTGGCCTACACCGTACGTCGAAGTCGTCTTGAGGAGTTTTGGTGACACGGGTGTTTAAATTATTTTGGTCGGGTAGTTAGGATTAGTTCTGTATAGGTTATGCTTTTAAATGCTTTATTGTCTCGATGGTACGAATCATGTATGTTTACTTTCTGTCATATTGAACTGTTCACGCATCACGTGTTTTAAAAGAGCATGAAAATGAATTTCTGCACGATGTTTTAAAGAAAATGGCGATGTGGCCTGAAGAGGGGCTCGACCTATTGTGAAGATCGACTACGGGTTTGTCACAATACCATATCTAACACGTACTCATACAGTTATACAGTTATAGGTCATGCGAGATGGGGCTCAGGCACGGCTGTACGTGTTGTAAGCGTGTACCCCCCCTCTTCTAGCTGGAAAGAGTAGTCCGACCGCTGGATGGGCTCTCTCCGGTTAGGGGGCTGAGATCTCTGTGACACCCACAGAGTAAAGATAAAGAAAATGCTGCACGATTTCTGAACTCATATGCATAGCATGCATTTACATTTACTAGAGCTTGCTGAGATTTTATCTCATAGGTGTTTGTATGGTGTAGGTGATTTCGACATAGGTGAGGATGAGTGTTGACTTAAATAATGTTTAAGTCTTAATTTGTTTTTGATAATGAATTTGTCTGCTTAATATTGTAATTTGATTATGTCTATTAATTGAATTTAATGAAATGCATTTGAGTTAGATTTGTTGGAAATACCCTTAAAAAGGGTATTTTAGTTTTTAATGCATATGATTAAGTGTACAGGGCTGAAATGTCTTAAGCAAAAGAATCAGTCCACCGGTCACAAAACGACAAGAGCAGAGTCGTTTAAAATGGTCAGTCCACCGGTCACTAAACGACAAGGCGGATGACTAAAAAGAAATACTCCACCGCTCGCTAAAAGACAAAGGCGGATGAGCGAAAAGAAATACTCCACCGCTCGCTAAAAGACAAAGGCGGATGAGCGAAAAGAATCAGTCCACCGCTCGCTAGACGACAAAGGCGGATGAGTAAACCAAATTACTCCTCCGGCCACAAAACGACAAAGGCGGATGACTTCAATAAAATACTCCTCCGGCCACAAAACGACAAAGGCGGATGACTTCAATAAAATGCTCTTCCGGCCACAAAACGACAAAGGTGGATGACTTCAATAAAATGCTCTTCCGGTCACTAAACGACAAAGGCGGAAGACAACTATGAATCAATCATCCGATGCCGGTTCAAGCATTTAGAGCTTCATCATCCGACGCCGGTTCAAGGGTTTAAAGCTTCATCTTCCGTTGGCGGTTCAAGACTATGAGTCAGCTTTGTCTTCCGCCAGAATTCAAATTAGCCGCGAAGCTACAGTGACGTCGTTTTCAGCCATAACTCCAGAACATTAATGGCGACGACGATTTGCAACTACAAACGGCAACGGCTACCTGATCTTGTACGGAAGCTGCTCCAACGGTAACTAAACTTCTATTATTGGATAAGGAGCATTGAAGCCAAGCCATTTTTATGAAGACAGAGTATATAAGCTGAGCTTAGAGCACGAAGTCCCAACTTTTGCCATTTTGAATTCTAAGCCCTAGCTGCGAAAATTATTACTCTGAATTCTCAATCTACACCTCTCTACTCCAGAACTTGAGATTTTGTTTTGAGAGCTTGTAGATCATTGTATTCTGTATTTCAAACTTGAATATCCTGTAAGGCAGTGGATTGACGCCCGCTAAGTTAAATCCAGGATTGTGAAAGGCTGTGGATCGAAGCCTGTAAGGTCGATCAGATTTTCTCGTTGAGGAGAAGTAAGAAATCTTCAAGGGAGAGCCTTGGAGCGTGGACGTAGGCAGTTTGGCCGAACCACGTAAAAATACTGGTGTCTAATTTCTCTTTCTCTCTCTTTACATTATTTGATTACTAGTGCTGTAACTAAGTTTAATAGAGAAGAGAAATTAGATAAATTGAAATTAAAATTAAAAAGTCTAATTCACCCCCCTCTTAGGCAATTCCGATCCTACAATTGGTATCAGAGCAAGGTTTATATTGTCTAAGCTATTTATCTAAGAGATATTGCTGTATCTGAAATGGCATTCAACGTTAACAACTCACAAATAGAAGGTCAGGCAACAAATAGACCTCCATTCTTTGATGGTAGTGACTATGTCTATTGGAAGTCTAGAATGAAAATATTCATTCAAGCCATAGACTATGAGACCTGGTGTATTATAGAGAATGGTCCTTACAAGGCCATGAAAACTGTTGATGGGAAAAGTATCCCTAAGGACTCTTCTGAGTTAACAGAGTCCGATAAGAGAAATCTAAGCCTTAATGCTAAGGCTGTAAACACCTTGTACTGTGCCTTAAATAGAGATGAATTTAATAGGGTACAAGGGTGTGAAAGTGCTCAAGAAATTTGGCACTTATTAGAGGTCACACACGAGGGCACAAATCAAGTTAAGGAGAGCAAACTGAATATGCTCATTCACGAGTATGAATTATTTTCTATGCCCAAAGATGAGTCTGTCTCTTCCATGTTTACAAGATTCACTAACATTACTAATGGTTTGAAAGCTCTTGGTAAGTCTTATTCTAGTGAAGAACAGGTCAGGAAGATCCTCAGGTGTCTTCCAAGAAGCTGGCAGCCAAAGATGACTGCAATCTAGGAAGCAAAGGATCTTAAAACTCTAAAGCTTGAAGAGCTCATTGGATCTCTCATGACACATGAGATCACAATGAGATCAAATGAGAAAGAAGACCTTAAGGAAAAAGAGACCTCCAAAAGAAAAGATATTGCTATGAAAGCTTCTTCAAGTAAATGTGAAGCCTCTGAGGATGAAGAAGAAGAGGAGGATGAGGACATTGCTCTTATTACTAGGAGATTTAGCAAGTTCCTTCGAAGGAAGAAGCTGCAGGGAAGAAGATTTCCCAAGAATGAAAAGCAATCCAAAGACAAGGAGTTTACCTGTTTTGGATGTGGAAAGCCAGGCCACATGAAGGCTGACTGTCCACAAGTTAAAGGTCCCAAGAAATTCAAGAAAAAGGCTATGAAGGCCACTTGGGATGACAGTGAAGGTGACACTTCATCTTCAGATGATGAGGAAGTTGCAAACCTGTGCTTCATGGCACTCGAGGAAAAGGTTAGTACTTCTTCTTCAAATGTATCTAGTGATAGTGATAGTGATAGTGATGATGAAGAAGGTGAAATAATTGACGCCTTTAATGACTTAGTTAAACAGTTTGGCATGCTGAAAAATAAATACAATTTGTTGAAAAAGGAGAATACAAATTTATTAGAAAAGCAGGCCAATGAACTTAGTATGCATGAAAAGGAAGTTTCTGCTCTTAAAAAGAAAAATGAGACGTTAAATAGACTTGTTCTGAATTTCACTGAAGGAAGTAAAAATTTGAGCATGTTATTGAGCAGTCAGAGAGTGCAGTTTGATAAAACTGGTCTAGGGTATGAAGGGTTTAGTAAAAAGAAAACATATAAAAGGCTTTTTGTTAAATCCACTGTTTGTCATGCATGCAATGAAGTTGGACATAAATCATTTGTATGTCCATTAAATTCAAACAACAAGAAAACTGGGAGTAAATTACAGTGGGTTCCCAAAGGAACCAAAACTAATACCAGGACCCAAAAGATTTGGGTACCTAAGAAGACTGCTTGAACTTTCTATTGCAGGTTGACTGCTCTCCTGGGAAAAACCAGTGGTATCTCGACAGCGGATGCTCGAGACATATGATGGGGGACTCAACTAAATTTGCTGCAGTCAGCAAAAAGAAAGGAAGTGTTACCTTTGGTGGAAACCAAAAAGGTAAAATCGTTGGCATTGGTAACATAGGTAACCCTATCAATCCTGTTATAGAAAATGCTTTATTAGTTGATGGGTTAAAACATAATCTACTTAGCATTAGTCAATTATGTGACAAAGGTTATGAAGTAATATTCAAATCAGATTCATGTATAATTAAAGATGCTGCAAATGGCAAAATTCTCTTTACTGGTTTTAGGAAAGAAAATATTTATGTTATTGACATTGATGATATTGATTGTAGTATTGAAAAATGTTTTGCTGTGAATTCTTCTAATGACGGTTGGATCTGGCATAGGAGATTAGGACACGTAGGGATGGATACCTTAGCTAAGATTACTAAGGAGAACTTAGTTAGAGGTATTCCTAAGATATCCTTTGAAAAGGATAAAGTCTGTGAAGCTTGTCAAATGGGCAAGCAGATCAAAAGTTCCTTTGCATCTAAGAATGCAATTTATACTATAAGCCACTCCAACTCCTTCATATGGACCTCTTCGGTCCTTCCAACATAGCCAGCCTAGGAGGTAAATTCTATGCATTTGTCATTGTTGATGATTTTTCTAGATTTACTTGAGTTCATTTTCTGAAGTCTAAGGATGAAACCTTTGACACCTTTTCTAGTTTTAGGAAAAGAGTTCAAAATGAAAAGGAGCTCACCATAGTTGCTATTCGTAGTGATCATGGTGGAGAGTTTGAAAATGAGAAATTTGAACTCCTGTGTCTCAAATATGGAATTGAGCACAATTTCTCTTCTCCTAGGACCCCTCAGCAAAATGGTGTTGTTGAGAGGAAGAATAGATCTCTCCAAGAGCTTGCTAGGACTATGCTCAATGAGAATTCACTTCCTAAGTATTTTTGGGCGGAAGCTGTAGCAACAGCCTGTTATGTACTTAATCGGGTCTCCATAAGACCTATCCTAGAGAAAACTCCATATGAGCTCTGGAGTGGAAAAACTCCTTCTGTCAAGTATTTTAGAGCCTTTGGCAGTAAATGCTTCATTCTCAATACTAAGGATAACTTAGGAAAATTCGATTCCAAATCTGATATTGGAATTTTTCTTGGTTATTCTCTGACCAGTAAAGCATATAGGGTTTTCAATAGGAGAACTCTAGTTGTAGAGGAATCCGTTCATGTCAACTTTGATGAGTCCCCTCAACCCACAATAAATGTGGATGAGGATGGTGTTTTGAATTATCAACTGGATTCTCTCTCCTTAGAAAAACCTACTGATCCCTCTCAAGCAGAAAAATCTTTAGAACCATCTTCTACTCCTCATGATATAGGTTCTGTCAAGGATGAAAATCCTGCTCTCCCTAGAGATTGGAAATATGTTAGAAATCATCCATTAGATGAAGTCTTAGGTGATCCATCACTAGGAGTTAAGACTAGATCCTCTCTTAGGAATCTTTGTGCCAATGTGGCATTTATATCTCAAGTAGAACCTAAGAAGTTTGAAGAGGCCGAGAGTGATGAAAACTGGATTTTAGCTATGCAAGATGAGCTAAATCAATTTGAAAGGAGCAAGGTATGGGAACTTGTTCCACGGCCTAAGGATCATCCAATTATTGGAACAAAATGGGTTTATAAGAATAAATTGGATGAAAATGGGATAGGAGTTAGAAATAAAGCTAGACTTGTAGCTAAGGGATACTCTCAAGAAGAGGGAATTGATTTTGAAGAATCCTTTGCCCCTGTAGCTAGATTAGAGTCAATTAGAATGCTTCTAGCTTTTGCTTGCTACAAAACTTCACACTCTTTCAAATGGATGTAAAGAGTGCATTTTTAAATGGGTATATAACTGAAGAAGTTTATGTAGAGCAACCTTTAGGTTTTGAAGCCTTTGATAAACCCGACCATGTCTTCAAACTTAGGAAAGCTCTCTATGGACTTAAGCAGGCTCCTAGAGCTTGGTATGACAGATTGAAGAACTTCCTTCAGGAAAGGAATTTCAAAAAGGGTAACTCCGATTCAACTCTGTTTACCATGCAAAAGGAGAAGGACATTTTGTTGGTTCAAATTTATGTCGATGACATTATCTTTGGCTCAACTAATGTCAGAATGTGTAATGAGTTTTCATCCCTCATGAAAAGTGAATTCGAGATGAGTATGATGGGGGAGTTAAAGTTTTTCTTAGGATTTCAGATTAGTCAATCTTCTGATGGAATTTTCTTCTGTCAAGAAAAATACATCAAGGAACTTCTTAAGAAATTCGGTCTAGAATCTGTCAAATCTTCTAAAACTCCCATGAGTACCACTACTAAATTGGACAAGGATGAAATTGGTATAAGTGTAGATATCAAGAAATATCGTGGTATGATTGGTTCTCTGTTGTATCTGACTGCTAGTAGGCCAGATATACTCTTTAGTGTTTGTCTGTGTGCTAGATTCCAGGCTGCCCCTAAGGAATCTCACTTATCGGCTGTCAAAAGAATTTTCAAATACTTAAGTGGGACTCAAGATTTAGGATTATGGTATCCAAAGGGCACCTCCTTTGATCTAGTAGGCTATTCAGATTCTGACTATGCTGGAAGTCTATTTGATCGGAAAAGCACCTCAGGAACATGTCAATTCTTAGGAGAATCTCTAGTGTCTTGGTATTCTAAGAAACAGAATTCTGTTGCATTATCAACTGCTGAAAGTGAATATATTGCTGCTGGCAGTTGCTGTGCACAAATGTTGTGGATGAAACAGACTCTGGAGGATTATAATCTGTTTTATAATAGGATTCCTATTCGGTGTGATAACACCAGTGCCATAAACATCTCTAAAAATCCTATTCAACATTCTAGAACAAAACACATAGATGTCAGATATCACTTCATTCGTGATCATGTTCAAAGAGGTGACATATCTTTAGAATTTGTCAATTCCGAAGATCAATTGGCAGATATTTTCACAAAGCCTCTAGATGAGAAAACATTCTGTGGTATTAGAATAAGATTAGGTCTTCTCAAATATGAGAAATGTTAAGTTTTTTTTCCCTTATTTTTCTGTCTTTATTGTTCACATCCTCCGGTCCTTTTCATTTTTTTTTTCACCGGAAGATATACATCATCCACTGACCGGATGATATATTTTCTAATCTGTCAACACGTGTCGTTAATCGGACAATATCAATCTTACACGTGTGATTTTCGCATGTCGGGCGTAGTTCTCTCTCGTTTAAACTTGGCTTTCTCTCCGAAACGCTTCATCTTTCGCGCCCTTTCTCTCTATCGACAACCCTTTCTCTCTAGGTCGTCTTCCCAAAATTTCTCCAATGGACCAAGTTTTCGCACACGATCATGAGGCTTGTTCTTCAAAGGGTGGTGTTGATCCTGCGAAAAAGAAAGCCAAACCCAATCCTAGACCGGCACGGGTGATCCCTCGGGGAACCAGTTGGCCGTCACTCTACTTCATATCAGAAGCGGCTGAAATCCGATATCACGGCGACTTTAAGGACAAAAAGTTGATTCCGGGTCGTGGTATGGTTCCTGACGAACTTGTTTCTTTAAATATTGTAACACCCCTGGCCGATATTGGATTACTAGGACTGTTTGAGGTTGAATCCTTCTATTTTCCCTCTGCCATTAGGATGTTCTATGCTAATCTTAGCGCTACTTCTGATCAGTCAGTAATATCTAGCTATGTGCATGGGAAAACCATAGAGCTTACCTCAAAATCCATCAATGAACTTTTGGGAGCCCCCCAGTTGGATAATCACCCTAAAATTTATTCTATTGGCCAAGAAATTCCATTTCTAAAGCTTTCTGATGGCCAACAATTCCTAAAGGAAATTGCTCTAGATCCGAGCAATATTCCAAACCCTCTCAAAAGCAAGCATCTAACCATTAGAGCTAGGCTGCTTCATCAAATGATCTGCTACAATGTCATTCCTAAAGGGGGACATTATGATGACATTAGCAGCATGGAGCATGTCATCCTTTATGCCATCTATATGAAGTTCCCTGTCGATATTGGATACATCATCCTGCGAAGGATGATTCAGAGTGTTTCTTCAGGGACCACATCCTTTCCCTACAACCTCCTACTCATGAAGATTTTTCAGAAGAATCAGGTTGAATTTCCTGAGGATGAGCATCCCACCTGTCTGAAACATACCAGCTATTACTCCAAGGATACCTTGTCCAGGATGAGAATTAAGAAGAACCGTCAAGGGTTTTTGTCTTGGATCAGTCCAAGCAGAGGGTAGCTAAGGTCAAAGCTGCCAAAAAGGGCAAACAGGACGTGAGTTTGGATACAGAATCATCTGTTCAAGAAGGTGGTGGTGATTCTGAGATCCCTGCCTTTGATATTTCCCCTCCTAGTCCTAGGGTCACTCGGCCTAAACGTCCTCCACCAGTGACCAGCCGCCGTGCCCCTTCTACAAGGTTTAGCCAACCTGCTCCAATAGCTTCTGCACATCCATTTGAGGCTATTTCTGCCCCCTCTGCACCTAGCCTACCTTCACCTTCTCTCATACTGCCTTCACAACCTGCTCTTCCCTCCATCTCTCCGGTGTTTAGGGCCATTTCCTCTATCATCAAACATGGTCCTCCAGCTCAACCCTCTTTACCATCGCTGCCTCCACCTGCCTCATCTGGGCATCCTCTGCCTGCAGCCCCTTTGGCAACTGCTCAGGCCGAAGTTGTTCCAAGGAGGAAAAGAAAACTTGTCCTGGCAGAAGAGTCTGATCAGGATAATGTGGATGCTCCTTTGTCTCCTATTGCTCACTCTTCTCTTCCTACACCTCTCCTTCCTCCCACAGTTCAACAACCAGTGTCTCCAGTCCTTCTCCCTGCTCCAATAGTTTCCCTACCTCTTACAGTTCAAGTGACCTCACCAATTCCATCTGTCACTCCTGCCACTCCTATCCTTTATAAGAGGAGATCTTCGATCAGTGAGGAACAGTATCTTGAGCTGAAGTCATGCCTGGCAAATCTAAAGACAGACTTCGATTCATAGTTAAATCAACTCAAGGTGGATTTGTAAGAAGCTGCTGTTGTGGAACGGGGTCAAATGGATCAGAAATGGGACAGGCACACTAAAATCTTCTCTCGTGATCTTAAGGCTCTCCAGTCTAAAGTTGAGGGTCTTTGTCCTGCACCTCATATTCCTCTCAGACCTTCTGAGCCTACTTATGAAGACCTCCTCCTTCCTTTCTCCAGACCAGAGGTTGTTACAGATTCTAGAGTGCTGCCTTTGGATTTACAAGAGTCTGAACTGGCATTCTCTACTTCTGTTGCTCTTTCAGTTCAGGAGCCATCCTTAGAGCCCTCCATTCCAATGGATACAACCCCTATCGATTCTCTGGACGTGCCTCCATCTCCTGCTGCTCCTCCCATCGAGCCTTCTCCAAGTCAGGATCTTGCGGTTTCTCCAGCACCAACTCCCATTGCTAATACATGCACGGACTTGGTGATCTATCAGGCACCTCTACCTCGTGATCTTGATTCACTTCAAGCTCTAGTGGATGCCTACTTCAATCCTGCACTCACATTGCCCTCTTGGGCTATTCATGCTTTTTGGAAGCGATTTTTAGATTCCTGTCATAAAAGATGATTTTGTTTTATCTGTATACATTTTCTTTATAGATCTCTATTTTGAATCAGGAACTCTTTCTTTTTTCATATTCTTGTGTTGAATGCCATGTTTTCTGCTGTCTTTCTCTGTTTATTGTTTTTGATAATGTCAATGGGGGAGACATGTATGCAAAATGTGTTGTCTGATTTAGTTCTGGATATGCTCTCTGTTTGTTCTTTTGATATCAGATGCATATATTATGGGGGAGCTTAAATTATGGGGGAGTTATACGTAATCAAATTTTGATAGGTTGTCATCATCAAAAAGGGGGAGATTGTTGACTTAAATAATGTTTAAGTCTTAATTTGTTTTTGATGATGAATTTGTCTGCTTAATATTGTAATTTGATTATGTCTATTAATTGAATTTAATGAAATGCATTTGAGTTAGATTTGTTGGAGATACCCTTAAAAAGGGTATTTTAGTTTTTAATGCATATGATTAAGTGTACAGGGCTGAAATGTCTTAAGCAAAAGAATCAGTCCACCGGTCACAAAACGACAAGAGCAGAGTCGTTTAAAATGGTCAGTCCACCGGTCACTAAACGACAAGGCGGATGACTAAAAAGAAATACTCCACCGCTCGCTAAAAGACAAAGGCGGATGAGCGAAAAGAAATACTCCACCGCTCGCTAAAAGACAAAGGCGGATGAGCGAAAAGAATCAGTCCACCGCTCGCTAGACGACAAAGGCGGATGAGTAAACCAAATTACTCCTCCGGCCACAAAACGACAAAGGCGGATGACTTCAATAAAATACTCCTCTGGCCACAAAACGACAAAGGCAGATGACTTCAATAAAATGCTCTTCCGGCCACAAAACGACAAAGGCGGATGACTTCAATAAAATGCTCTTCCGGTCACTAAACGACAAAGGCGGAAGACAACTATGAATCAATCATCCGATGCCGGTTCAAGCATTTAGAGCTTCATCATCCGACGCCGGTTCAAGGGTTTAAAGCTTCATCTTCCGTTGGCGGTTCAAGACTATGAGTCAGCTTTGTCTTCCGCCAGAATTCAAATTAGCCGCGAAGCTACAGTGACGTCGTTTTCAGCCATAACTCCAGAACATTAATGGCGACGACGATTTGCAACTAAAAACGGCAACGGCTACCTGATCTTGTACAGAACCTGCTCCAACGGTAACTAAACTTCTATTATTGGATAAGGAGCATTGAAGCCAAGCCATTTTTATGAAGACAGAGTATATAAGCTGAGCTTAGAGCACGAAGTCCCAACTTTTGCCATTTTGAATTCTGAGCCCTAGCTGCGAAAATTATTACTCTGAATTCTCAATCTACACCTCTCTACTCCAAAACTTGAGATTCTGTTTTGAGAGCTTGTAGATCATTGTATTCTGTATTTCAAACTTGAATATCCTGTAAGGCAGTGGATTGACGCCCGCTAAGTTCAATCCAGGATTGTGAAAGGCTGTGGATCGAAGCCCGTAAGGTCGATCAGATTTTCTCGTTGAGGAGAAGTAAGAAATCTTCAAGGGAGAGCCTTGGAGTGTGGACGTAGGCAGTTTGGCCGAACCACGTAAAAATACTGGTGTCTAATTTCTCTTTCTCTCTCTTTACATTATTTGATTACTAGTGCTGTAACTAAGTTTAATCAAGAAGAGAAATTAGATTAAATTGAAATTAAAATTAAAAAGTCTAATTCACCCCCCTCTTAGACAATTCCGATCCTACAATGAGATCCCTCCACCTGAGGAGTGATACAGTTGACGGAGGATGGCTTGCGGTGGTGTGTTGCGCAGTCGATGCTTAACCTGACCCGTGGGGAAGTATGTACGTGTTTTGAGGGTATCAGGGAGTTTTGGGCTGATGGTAGATTAGATAATGTAATTGTACAATTAGAACATTTTAGGATGTTTGAGAACTGATAGTATATAGGTTTATGTTTACATGTTTTAAACGTTTTAAAAATCTGATTTATAAACTGCTCGGACATTTTAAAACAGGAGGAAAAACATAGTTTTAAACGTATCCACGCAGTTCTTTTTTACGAAAGTTGATGTGTGTTTAAGCTGTTTAGTTGGGTGATAATTTATGAAGTGTGTGATGTGATGGGTTAGTGAAAAGTTTAGTTTTGCTATCTGGAATTTTGGATTCCAGAGATCATTGTATGTTGAATTATAGAGAAAGAAGAAGTGGAGTTAGGCGATCGGGCGCGGGTGTGAGGGGCGACATCGCCCCTCCCTGTTGCCAATGCAGCGATCGATCGCTGGAGCGATCAATGGCTGCAGCGATCGATCACTGTTGAGGCTAGCGATCGATCACTGCTGAGGCTTATAGCCTCAGCGATTGATCGCTGCTAGCCTCAGGGATCGATCGCCCTCTTTCCTTTCTGCAGTTTTGACGATTCTGCCCTCCCCTTTGTTTTATTTGTAAATTGTTTTAGTTTTATTTTAAATGTTTTAAGTTTTATTTAATTAAATTGTGTTTTGTTTTAAATGGTTTAAAAGTTAGATTGCAATTTCGATTCCGCCTAGAGTTCATTTAAAGTATAAGGATAAAAAAAAAATATGTACGAGAAATTGGGTACAGTGTTAGGGTCGCTACGCAAGTACAATGCAGAGGATTTGGGGTTAATTCTATTGTGTGTTTCTTGCTTCATATGATACTTTTAGAAAGACTATTTTGCATAGTTGAGATACTTTAACTTTGGAAGAGTTTTATGGTGCTTTGTTATCAAAGAAGAAAATAAAGCAGATTGTTACTAGATCTGAGTCTCACAGAGAGCGACTCCTCGTTCAGGGTAGAACAGGAGAATCAAACAACAAAGACAATGATAAGGTTCAGAGTGTGAAGTGTAATGACCTGTACGTTGTCACAAAACTGGATATAAACTTTTTCTTTCTTTAAAACATTTTCTAACGCGATTTTTTTTTTTTCATTTTTCTTTAAAAACACAGATTTGACTTTCAACCTCTCTTGAAATAAATAGAAAAATATTCTTAAAGCATATTTGGAAAAGAATAGTTAAAACTTAAGATTTTATTTTATTATCATTTTTTTTAACTTGCACTGTTCACATGAACAATGCCTGGCACTGTTCATGTGAACAGCCCCACGGTACTGTTCACATGAACAGTGTCTGACACTGTTCTAGTGAACAGTGTCTGCGATTGGCATGGTTCAATTGCCCCTATGAAGGGCGATTCTCCAACCTGGCAGAGAGATGGGCAATGCATCGCCCCTCTTCCTCTTCTCCTTTTTAAAACCTGGCATATTGCCCATCCTGGGCGATGCATCGCCCCTTCCGGCATTGCACCCTTCTTTCATAACCTATAAACCACTTGAAAACCTTTCAAAACATACATCATTTTATCCAAAACATCAAAGTTTTGGTGCTTTGTTATCAAAGAAGGAAATAAAGCAGATTGTTACTAGATCTGAGTCTCGCAGAAAGCGACTCCTCGTTCAGGATGGAATAGGAGAATCAAATAACAAAGACAAGGATAAGGTTCAGAGTGTGAAGTGTAACGACCCGTACGTTGTCACAAAATTTGACATAAACTTTTTCTTTCTTTAAAACATTTTCAACATAATTTTTTTTTTATTTTTCTTTAAAAACACAGAATTGACTTTCAACCACTCTTGAAATAAATAGAAAAACATTCTTAAAGCATATTTGGAAAAGAATAGTTAAAACTTAAGATTTTATTTTATTATCATTTTTTTTAACTTGTACTGTTCACATGAACAGCGCCTGACACTGTTCAATGTGAACAGCCCCACGGTACTGTTCACATGAACAGTGTCCGTGATTGGCACTGTTCAATTGCCCCTATGAGGGGCGATTCCCCAACCTGGCAGAGAGATGGGCGATGCATCGCCCCTCTTCCTCTTCTCCTTTTTAAAACCTGGCATATCGCCCATCCTGGGCGATGCATCGCCCCTTCTCGGCATTGCACCCTATTTCATAACCTATAATCCACTTGACAACCTTTCAAAACATACATCATTTTATCCAAAACATAACTTACATCTCAAGATTTGTAAAACTGAGTAGAAAATACATAGCAGAAACTTAAAACTTGTGGAAAGCCCATATATTCAAAACACATAATTTCCAAGCAATTCTAGTATTTGTCAGAACATAAAATCGTACCTTCACCTTCATAAACTGTAGACCTAATTACTTGGAGCATCACCCACGGGTCAAAATCACCTTGTTAGCCACAAACTCTCGCCATGAGCACCATCCAGCAACCGAACCTATACATCGTCTTGAGGTTTGACATCCTCACCTTCTACTTCGTCACCTACATCACATGGTTCAAATATAAGCCTAACGCTTAGTAAGAGGTGCACAATGCAAATGAATAAACGTGCATGCATGATACTTAAAACGTGTTCTCTTTTTACATCACATTTAGTTCACTTGACATATGTTAAGAGGGATTTACGTGGGAGTAGACACATAACATAACATGTTTAATAGAGCCATCGAAGTGGATATACATGACGTAACAGGGCCACCGAAGTGGATATACATAACAGGGCCACCGAAGTGGATATACATAAGTCATACTTAACTACGACCCACAACTTAACTTTACATATATTACATATTTTTTACTTGATTGCATACGAAAACATGCACTTAAAATATTTTCTATGCCTTTGCTAAAACATGATGTGATGATTCAGATGTGTAAGTATGTGTATGATGGCTGCACGAACTGGAACCCGAATGGCGGTATGTCCGCTCGGGCGAACCGGAAGGTGACGGGTAGTAAAAAGGGGGTCGTCACAATCTCACATTGCTTGGGGAAGTATGTGAAAATGAAACATATGTAAAGAGACCCTCCCAAGATAGCAAGACGCGTTTTGGAATGTAATTGACAACGGATCCCATAAGAACTCCGAAGTTAAAAGTGCTTTGGTGAGAGTAGTACCAGGTTGAGTGACCGACTTGGGAAGTCCTCGCCAAACAAAGCCGTGAGGGGATGATGTTGGGCTACGACCCAATCCACAGAGCGGACAATATTTTGCTGGGAATATGGGTCGTTACAAATGGTATCAGAGCATGTACCCAATCAGAAATGTGGCCAATGAGGACGTTGGGCCTCCTGGGGGGGGGGGTGATTGTGATGATCCAGATGTGTAAGTATGTGTACGATGGCTGCACGAGCTGAACCCGGATGGCGGTACGTTTGCACAGACGAACCGGAAGGTGACGGGTCTTAAAAAGAGGGTCGTCAGAATCCCACATCGCCTGAGAAAGTATGTGGAAATGAAACATATGTAAAGAGACCCTCCCAAGATAGCAAGACGCGTTTTGGAGCACAAGTGACAACGGATCCCATAAGAACTCCAAAGTTAAAAGTGCTTCGGTGAGAGTAGTACCAGGTTGGGTGACCGACTGAGAAGTCCTTGCCAAACAAAGCAGTGAGGGGAGGATATTGGGCTACGGCCCAATCTCCAGAGCGGACAATATCTTGCTGGGAAATAGAGGTCGTTACACATGATGCATGCCACATGACTCGTGCACATAGGAACTTAACGTAAACATAACCTTCATAGCAATAACAGGATAAATCACATAATTTACTCTAACAGGGGAACTTAACGACCTAACAAACGTATCACCTAACCTCTTCTACCTGAAGTACATAATTCACAAGGAATCTACGTTACATAACGAGATCCATCAAACATAAACATCCTAGTATCCTTGTAATGTAGGGCCCTAAGGGCCATAACCTAACACCTACTGATCTGGCGTCCTAAGCAAATTAACGTGGTTCGGTTCACTTTCTTTAAGCTTGGAACCTATGACAGTAATTCTAACATCAAAATCTCTCAACCAACAATCGATTACAACCTATCAATTCAGCCCAAAATTCAGCAATCCGGATTGCTGCAAAGCACATTTTCAAGCATTAATGGCATTTAAATTTCCTATCTACCAAACTCATCAAAACTCTACCATTAATATCCATTAACGTCAAACACCCTAACAACAACCAACATTTATCATAAATTCCCAAAATCCAAAACCCTAACTGATTCTTACCGTATGTTTTGAGGAAAGAGGAGAGCTGCTGCAAGGAAGAGTAGAGGACGTCGTAGGAGAAGAGAGAACTGAAGAAAAAGGGAGGGGAGAGGAGCAATCGGCCGAGAGAACAGAGGGAAGAGGGAATACGTGGGAGTGGGAGTGGGAGGGAGAGAAAGGGGGAAAGAGTGAATTACGTGAAAAGGGGGGGGGGGGGGATTTCAACTTATGGTTTACAAAAAGGAAGCTTCCTCTAGAAGCTTTGCCAAGTGTCATCTTCCCATTGGTCTTCCACACCTACCACTTTTCACTTCCAAATTTTCCGTCTTATTTGTTTTCAACTAATACCTTAACCTATTTAGTTACCTCACAAATCATTCATCTCTTTTAGCCTCATAATTTGGCCACTACATGTCCAATACCACTTCCTAATTCTAAATTCAATATAAGAACCCGGCATTAAATCTAAAATTTTCAACATAACAGTTACAAAATTTGAGTTTATAATACAAAAATTCCGGGTGTTACATGGCCAAATCAAAGTCAAGGAACTGAGATAGAACCTGCTACTTTTGTTAGAAGAATGAGCACATTAAATTTGAGTGCCGAGAATTGTAGAATGTTAAGAAAGCTGTTGTGAAGGAAAAACAACCGATGACGTCTGATGAAATAGTTGTCGTAGAAGAAAAAGACTATAGTGATAGAGATCTTCTAGTTGTGTCAGAAGGAATCTCAAAGCCAAATACGGATTGAATTCTGAATTTAGTTTGTTCGTTTCATGTGTTACAACTGAACTTTATTTTCGACATATGAGACTGGGTCAGAAAGTGTTGTGTTAATGAGCAATAACATAATTTTCAAGGTAGCTAGGTTTGGTACCATCAGAATCAGGATGTTTGATGCAGTAATGAGAATACTGAGTAATGTGCGACATGTTCCTGAGTTGAAGAAAACTATGATCTTGTTGAATACTCTAGTTGCAAAAGGGTACAAGTATAACGTTGTAGGTGGAGTTGTGAAGATCATTAGAGGTGCTGTCATCATATTAAAGGGACACATTAAGTCTGCTAATTTATATGTGTTATAGGGTTCTATAGTAACAGGTAATAAGACTGTTAAGTTTTTGAATTCATCTTCTAAGAGATTGTTTGAGAAAACTCGAAAGATGTCAGGTGAAGTTCAAGTTGGGATCTGAGTGTACAAATCAGAGTCAGTGAGTCAGCCTATTGCAGATATTCAGTCACTAGTTTCAGTTTCATGTTAGAGTGGCATCGCTAAAAGAAAAGACAAGTGGAAGGTTAAAGCTCTGCGGCGAATATGGTAAAACTAGTTCAATGGGTTATGCGTTGAATGTGTTCGAGGGTAACGATTCTAGTGAGGAGTCTTCAATATGTTCAGATGCAGGTTGTGACAACTCTGATAATTCAATGATACCATAGAGGAGGAGATATGATTTCTTTTCGAGTATATCTCTCAAGTTTAAGTAGGACTTACACTTGATTGGTATCAGATGCTGAGTTGGCTTGAGATGAGACTTTGTAAAAGATGACGTTATTTTTAATGGAGTTTTGCAAATTCGTTTTCTTGCACGAGAATTTTTTTAAAGATGAAAATTGTCAGAGTTTAATGTTCTTGATTTGCTTCGGGTTGCGCCGAGTATCCTGCGTTGGATCTCTCATGTATAATTTGTGTTAAGGTGGAGATTGTTGGAGTTCAGTGTGACCCGAATTCTAGTTGGGTGGGTTTGGCCCGTATATCAATATTAAGTTTTATGTTTTCTTTATATATTGATAATTGAGTCGCAAAATTCAATTATATATTGATTTCTGATTAGTAAATTTCTCTCCTCTGCTCGTGGTTCTCCTCTCTCTAAAAGGATTTTCCATTTAAATTTTGGTGTCCTTGTTTTTTCGAGTTTATTTTTTTTTTCAATTAGTAGTATTCGATTCTTAACAAGAAAGGTGTTAATCACTTTGCTCCCACTAATCCCTTAAATGAAGCACTAGATGAACAAAGTTAACTAATTTTAAAACCCTAATCGCAAAACCTACCCAACTTTGTTAACCAAATAGACCAATATATAAAGCAATACCTAAAAAAACAAGTTTATATAATACAATATAATATAGGTTTTTTTTTTTAAACCCTAAAGTATTGGTTTTTTTTTAAAAAAAAAATCCTTAAAGTTTATTATTTATTGAACCAAACCTCAAAGTATCGAAAACAAGAAAATTGAACCCTGTGATAGGGGTGAACCGGTCGTCCTCCCCGGAGAGGACGGCCGATCCAGCTGGATTAGCCATCCTCTCTTGTTTTGACCGGCCGTCCTCTCCCTTAAAAATTCATTTAATTTAACCCTAAAAATAATTAACTAAAATTACAATAAATCGTACAAGTGTTATTAAATCACGAAATTTTTACCATATGTAGACCAAATCATGAGAAGAGAATCTAGAAATTTGTGTGATTTTCTAACACTTGCCCTATTTATTATAATTTAACCCTAAAATAATTAACTAAAATTATAATAAATCGTACAAGTGTTATAAAATTACGAAATTTTACCATGTATAGACCAAATTATGGAATAGAATCTGGAAACTAGCGTGATTTTAAAACACTTGCACGATTTATTGTAATTTAACACTAAAATAATTAATAAAATTATAATAAATCGTACAAGTGTTATTAAATCACGAAATTTTTATCATATGTAGACCATATAATAGGAAGAAAATTTGGAAATTTGGGTGATTTTATAACACTTACAACGAGTTATTGAAATTTTAGTTAATTATTTTAGGGTTAAATTACAATAAATCATGCAAGAATTAGAAAATCACGCAAATTTCCAGATTCTCTTCCTATGCTTTGGTCTATATATGGTAAACATTTCATGATTTTATAACATTTGTACGATTTATTGTAATTTTAGTTAATTATTTTAGGGTTAAATTATAATAAATTGTGCAAGTGTTAGAAAATCACTCAAATTTCCAGATTCTCTTCTCATGATTTTTTTACATATGGTAAAAATTTTGTGATTTAATAACACTTATACAATTTATTGTAATTTTAGTTAATTATTTTTAAGGTTAAATTAAACAGGTTTTTTGGGGAGAGGACAACCAGTTCGGTTGAACCTAGTTGTTCCTCTTCGATAGACGACAAAAAAAAGTCTTCAAAACTGGAGAGGACGGCCGATCCAGTTGGACTGGCCGTCCTCTCCGGGGTAGGGGTGGGCAGGACCGGGCAGCAGATTGAGAATTGGACTGGACCACCGGTTTCGGTCCCACATTACAGGACCACGATCCGGTCCTTGGTCCAAAACTTAAATTTCCCACCGATTTTCAGTCCAGTCCTCAGTCCATGGCCTAAATTAAAAAAAAAAAAAAAAACTAAGAACGGACTGAAGGTTAAAAAAAAACTCTTCTTGCCCTCAGCTTTTTCACTTCAGTTCACTTCCACTCTTCCGGTTCCAGAATCCCGCACACCCGACCCCCTACTCTGACTTGCGAGCTGCGACTCCCGACTCCCGTTTTCCTGACTTCCTGACTCGGCGACTCCCGTGCTCCGTTCTCCCATCTCCGTAATCCCTACTTGGCTACTCCGATTTCCATTCTCCGTGCTCCCTGCTTCGATTCGTGCTCAGCTTTGTCTTTGGATTTGTGCTCGACTCTGTCTTTGGAATCGGCTCGCCTGGTCGCCTTGCCTCGTCCTCTGTCTTCGGCTCACCTCTGTCGTCACTCCTCACTGTATGTGTTAATTGTGTAAATTAGGGAAAATTTTATTTTCTGTTTAAAAAAAAAAGGTTGGGAGGAATCGGGACTGGACCGAATTTTGGTCCGGTCTCGGTTCGGTCCCGGAACTTCATGGGACCAGTTTCGGTCCTCGAAAAAATTCTCCCGAAAACACGGGCCGGTTTTGTAACACCCGGTTCCATTGAACCGATTTTACCTTGTCAACTAATAGTGTACACTTTATGGATGAAATTGGGAGAATTATTGATTAGGTTAATGAGTGACTAAGTAAGGGCATAATGGTAATTTGAGATTTATAGTGGATAACGTATCTAAGGGAGGGTTTAATGAGGTTTAGCCACCACTGTTTTCTCATTCTGTTTTCTCATTTTCTTTTCTTGGTATTTAGCTCAAGCTCAGCAGAGCTCTCCAGGCGATTCCTCTCCGATTTCCATTCCTCAACCTAAGTGAGTTTTCTTGAGTTTTAATGGCTAGATAGCAGAGAGAGTACAATGTGTGTTTTGGGAATGCTAGTGAATGAGGGTAGGTTCGGGTTTAGGTGATAAACCGAAAATGCACGATTAATAGAGTTCCAAGTTAGCTTCCTTAGGTTTCTGAATGGTTTAGAATGAGTTATAGTAAGATTTAATTAACGCTCTATTTATGATTTTAGGTGAGCAAAATCCCGAGATAGCTTGCAACCCAACTTTTCCCAGGAAGTCAAGTAAGTAGAGTATGTGTGTGTCTTCGGGCCTACATCACAAAACAGTAGGTTTATACATGTTTGAATGTTTCCTGTATGTCATGCATCATGTTTTTGGAAAGAATACGAAAATGAATTTACATGTAAAGGCATGGTAAGACATGAACAGATTGTAATAGACCAGCTATTAAGGGAACTAATCTGCCCTTTAACTTATGAAGAGGATTTATAACTTTGGGAAAATTGATCCACTTCCCAATAGAATATAGGATCAGATCAGCTGTTAAGGGAACTTATCCGCCCCTTAATTTATGAAGAGGATGTATGACTTTGGGAAAATTGATCCAATTACATATAAAGGCATGGTAATGCATGAACAGATTGTAATAGACCAGCTATTAAGGGAACTAATCTGCCCCTTAACTTATGAAGAAGATTTATAATTTTAGAAAAATTGATCCGCTTCCCAATGGAATATAGGATCAAATCAGCTGTTAAGGGAACTAATCCTGCCCCTTAATTTATGAAGAGAATGTATGACTTTGGATAAATTGATCCAATTCTCAACTCACCGAGGAGATCAGATCAAGAAAGAACGTGAATGCAACTGAGACATGAAAGTAGAAACTTGAATGACTAGGATTTATGTTTCAGCATATCATTTCATTATTGCTCTACTTACTTAGCATTAGGCTAATAGATGAGTTTTGTGATGTAGGTGAAGAAGCCTCAGAAGGTGTGTTCTCTGAGCATGTTGAGGACTAGGCTGGTTGGAAGAGCACTTCAATGCCACGGTTTGGTGTTCTGATAAGGCGGTTTAACTATTGTCTATATATGAAGTTTCAGTGGTTAAGTGTTTTGTGGAAGTGTGCAGAGGGTTTTATTAACATTAGTAGTTTTGATATTTTTAACAACTTTATGGTTTTCTTGTTCTGAGTATGAAAAACATGATTTGATTTAGAGGTAGTTATTTTGCTGGATATTTTTAGAAAGTTGTGGACTTATGTTGTTTTGGACAATTTTCAGTAAAATGTACAAGCTCTTTTGGTAGTCGGAATTTTTCTTTGTTTAGAGATAAATGGTTGATACGCTGTTATGTTGGGTGTTATTGTCGATCGGTGGATGTGGTCCACCGGTGGACGTTGAGTATTATTGTCTATTAGTGGATGTAGTCCACCGGTGGAATGTGAGTATTAAGTTTTGTCGTTTTGCGACCGGTGGATGTGAGTAATAGACTTTGTCATTTTGTGATCGGTGGATGTGAGTATTAGGTTTTGTTGTTTTGCGACCGGTGGATGTGAGTAGTAGACTTTGTCGTTTTGTGACTGGTGGATGTGAGCGTAGAAGTGAGTATTAGGTTTTGTCGTTTTGTGATCGGTGGATGTGAGCGTAGAAGTGAGTATTAGGTTTTGTCGTTTTGTGACCGGTGGATGTGAGCGTAGTTGTGAGTAATAGATTTGTGTTGTTTTGTGACTGGTGAATGTGTGTAGTCGACGCGTCGTTCGACTGATGTGAGCGGTGGGTGTTCGATAGTAGATGACGTATTCTGTCTCTACGTCCACCGCTGAGATTATTTTGTTTCTGCTTCTGCCGCTGACACTGTTTAGCGGTGGATGCCTTTTTGTTTCTATTTCTATCGCTGGAACTGTTCAGCGAGGGACGTGTTCTGTTTTGTTTTATTTTTCTTTCAACCAATTGTTTTTAATATTTTAATTAATTATTAAATGTCGTTTTATACAAATGAATTTTCGCTGCAAGTTTTAACGTTTTAAGGGTCGAACTTTGACCGTGGAGTGAAATTTTGAAATTTTCTCAGAATGTCATAGTGTAGTTCAGTATTATGAGTAACAAACCGGGTTTATTTAATTCGGGGCGTTACAGGTTTCGGTCCAGGCTCGGGATCGGACCTAACCGGCTCGTGCCCACCCCTACTCAGGGGAGGACGGCCGGTTTACCTCTGTCTCAGGGTTCAATTTATTTTTATTTTTTTTTTTTATACTTTGAGCTTTGGTTCAATGAATAGTTAATTTTAAGGATTTTTTTTTTTAAAAAAAACCAATATTTTAGGGTTTAAAATTAAAAAAACCCTATAATATAATATAAGGCAATGACAATGGAATGAGTCACAATCACTAAGACCCAATAATATGAATGATGCTTTTTAGATCGACTTTTGGAGATGCTAACGGCGTCGGATTTGCACAAAAAGAGAAGAAAGTAGTAAAACAAAACATAAAAAACCCAGCGTTCGGAATGTATTGAAGTGGAATCTGTTGTGGTTGTAAGTATATTCTTTGGGAATCTACTCTTCCATCTTCTTCTCTCGTCAACTTCCATGCAAGCCTCCAAACAGAAAACGCCACTCCATCTCCTGCCTCGTCAAGTTTACGTTGTGATGCAACACTTTATCGCAAAGGCTTCTATTTGTTTGATCCAAAACGTACACTCTAGTTTTTGATAGTGCTTTTGGAGGATATCATACTATTGCTAAAACTTATTTAACTAATTGTTTTGATATTACTTGTTAAAGCTCGGTGATTTAAATTATATTTGGTGGATTGAAAAGCTCGTAACGGGTACAAAAATGATGGAACAAATTTATCGTTTTTCTTGGGGGTATATGGCGTAGTGAATTGATCAGACCGATAGGCTCAAGACTGCAATTTATTTCACTTTGTCTTTTGTGTTTTTAGGTTTTCAATTTAGTGCGTATAAACTCTTCTTGTAATTTGATTTTAGTACAGTAAATATCTCTCATGTGCTTATATTTTCTTATTGATTAGGATTTTTTCGACTTAAATCTGTATATGTTTTTTGTTTTTCTTTTGGTTACTCGTGTTTTGTTGCTACCATACAACTTTAAATTACAACTAAGTTCATGCAGGTAAAATATATTTAATAAACTTGATAGACTTTGTTATCCTCAAAATTTGTTTGTAATAACTTTTGAGTAATACTATGTTTACTTTTTTATTCTACTATTTTAAATTAATTTATTACATTAATCATACCGATTATTGTTGGCACGTCACCGAGTCTTTTAAGAGAGTATAGTAAAAAAATATACTTAGCCTTATAAGTTATTTACCTGTTATCCTTAAACATGTCTTGGTTGAAAATGTTAATAGCAGCTAAAAATCAATTGAATTAATCCAAAGGCCAATTATATTTTCCGCTGTTTCAACTTATACTATATAAAGGTTATACGACCTTCCGATGAAGCTCATCTTCTCTTTCCCTCTGACAGCTTTTTCTCTCTTCTGTGGCTGAACAGTTGGATGATCACCATCCTCGGAGCACTTCACTGCTCTGTCATGAAAGTTGGATCCTCTTCTTTCAAGTTCAGAGAGTTATAAAAGAGAGAGAGAGAGAGAGATAAAAGACAGGAATATACAACCGAATATCCCTCTTTATGCCATCTTTCTCTCACTACCCCTAGTCTTGATTCAATCTATTTTTATATATATCCATTCCTTTTCTAAACTCCATAAGATGAAACTTGAACAACAAGATGAACAGATCAAACAGATGTGCCGGAGTGACGAAGTCGATGCGGGTGACCTTGACCATCGTCTGAGTCTTTTATCAGAGGTTCGGCTTCCTGCAACCCCCGGCAACGACTCCGATGGAGATGGGGATGCCCTCTTCATTCCTCCTCTCAACTTCTCGGCTGTCGACGCCGGCATTTTTCGCTCCGGCTTCCCTCATGACGCCGACTTCTCCTTCATTCAAAGCCTAGGCCTCCGCTCCATCATGTAAGAACTGAACTTATGACTGATTTTTTTATGCGTTTGGTAGATGGAGTAGGCTGATTTTGAAGTGATATATGTGTTGTTATGAATTTAGATACCTTTGTCCGGAGCCTTATCCTGATTCAAATATGGAGTTTCTCAAGTCTAATGGAATCAAATTGTATCAATTCGGCATTGAAGGACATAAGGTCCGTCTGTCTTCCTTCTTAGATTGACTGGTTTTGTTTTTTTGATGAATTTAATGAGATTGTTCTTTGATTATGGCTATCATCATTATTAGTCTTAAACATAATCCACTTCTGTTTTTTAATTTTAATCCAATGTTTCTCACTTTTACCTTTTTCGGTTGGATTTTACCTGATGTTACCTCTGTTAACAAGTTTGATTACAAATAGACTATGCTAAGAAGTATAAATGATTGGATTAACTCCAACTACCAACTTTTAACTTTCAAAGATTGTCGATAGCTTGTTATGGTGACAAGTTATGGTGACAAGTAAAGCAATCTCGAGTTCGGAATGGAGCATCATACATTCATTAAAATATTCACGGCTAACAACCAATAAACAGACGTGTTAAGAAGCCTAAATGATTAAATTTAACCTTTTGAGTTTATCGGTAATTTATAAGAACCAATCTGGGTTGCGTGTAATATGAATTATCAATGCTAATTGATGTCTTTTATTTTCATTTAAAAACACAAAACCAAGTTCTAAACTTCCTAACTTGATGTAACTTATAGCTAACTTAGTTTGCTTCATGCTTTGTACTATTTTAGTGCTGGTCCAAGAATATTGTAAAGCAGCAAGTAATGAACTATTTCTTCAATTATTATCTCAAACATTCTTCATCATTTTCTTGGTTTAGGAGCCATTTGTAAACATCCCAGAGAATAAAATTCGTGAAGCACTGAGAGTTGTTCTTGGTATGGCAAGAAAAGCACTGATCGTTTTACTTCTGGCTAAGTTCTGCTCGTTTACTGACTTTCTCATCTTCCATTTTTTTTTGGCAAACTCTGCAGATGCAAGGAATCACCCGCTTCTAATTCACTGTAAACGAGGAAAGGTACGTGAATCTCTTATTTATTTTCTATGTTTGGCCATTGTTGGTCGTCTACAAAGCATTTTTATCTTCTTCTATGTCCAGCATCGAACTGGTTGTTTGGTGGGATGCCTGAGGAAAATGCAGAGATGGTGCTTATCGTCTGTATTTTCTGAGTACCAGCGATTTGCAGCGGCTAAAGCTAGAGTTTCTGATCAGAGGTTCATTGAAGTTTTTGATGTTTCTGCCTTAAACCATCTTCCCACGACTCTTTCTAGCTTTCTACGTTAAATTCTTTCATCCACTTAAAGTGCCTTTTCAAAGCAAAGCTGCTACAGAATCTGCAGATCCTTTTGGTTTGTCACATAATTGGTACAGTGCTTGTAAGAATCAAGTTATAAATGATTCGATTTATCAGCTAATCTCATCGCATTTCTTGCATATTTTTTCATGGTAGTTATGATGACCCATCGCACATTTTAACATGCTTATATGATCACAATTTTAGCCAGTTAACGCCATATTTTAATTAAAGTTTAACCCAAAATGTATTGGATTAGGTTTGGAAGAGAATTTTAGTTACGAGTCACTCATTTTAAGTGACGTGAGATAGTACAATTTCTCTGATATGAAATCAATAATTACAATTAATCTTAGGTCATACTTGTTCTTATAGGACAAGTTGTGTCACACTTATTTATTTTTTGGTAGAGTACATTTAAAACACTCAACTAAGGGAGTACCGGTCAACCAAACTAAAATGACCCTCCAACTAATCTTGTCTACCAATGTACGCCTTAGCCTTAATGTCAAATAGTCTGTTCATTAACCCATTTGACAGCGACATGCCACTCTCCCACTCTGTAAGACATGGAGCTATGAACCAAAGTGAGGAGTTGCGGTCTACTGGAAACCAACAACGGTCGGCCAAACAACAAAGCCTCGATGGACCGAAAACTGGGTGCGATCCACAACACAACCAACCGCGGGCAACCAGATGTTAGGACATGGTTGATTGATGACGTCACATTGTCGATCTCCCCAACTGTAAGGATTGGGTCAAGACAAAAGCTAGATGTTCTGGTGTGATTTCGATCGACTGGACCATAGCACTGATCAACTGAAGACCCATCAAAACTTTGATCCAAACGAATTTTCAGCATTGGATCTAGCGAGAAATTTTACGGTCCATTGATTTTCGCTACAAATTGGTTTAAAACCCCATCCTATGACATAAATAAGCCAACATAGATTAAAATTGAAGAAACTGAGATGAATATCAATAATACGATGCTTACAAAATTGGGAGAGTGCAGTAAGACAATGAATAGTTTTAGTAAAAATAAAGTAAAAGACTAATCTACCTTTATATAATATATGCTAACATCCCCCTGCAAACTCACGATGCAACAGCGATAAGCATTGAGAGTTTGTCAGACAAAAAATGAAAGCGCGAAGCTGAGTGTGCCTTGGTAAACAAATCAGCAATCTGCAGAGAAGAAGGAACACAAGGCAAGGTGATAGTACCAAGCTGAAGATGATGGCGAGTGACATGACAATCAATCTTAATATGCTTGATTCGCTCATGAAACACTGAATTACGTGCAATCTGAATAGCACTCTGATTGTCACAATATAACAGAGTAGGACCACGAAGATGAACATCCATGTCTGCAAGCAACCAACGTAACCAAACAATTTCACAAGTAGTTGAGGCCATGACATGATACTCAGCTTCTGTAGAAGACCGAGAAATAACATCTTGTTTCTTACTCTTCCACGAAATAAGCGAATCACCAAGGAAAATACAGAATCCAGTAGTGGACTTGCGATCGGTAGGATCACCAGCCCAATCTGCGTCGGAGTATGCACGCAGCGATGACGTAGAAGGGAACAAAAGACTCTGAAACTGAGTTCGTCGAAGATACCTGAGAATACGAAGAACAGCAACCCAATGAACAGTAGTAGGAGCAGTAACAAACTGACTAACCACATGAACAGTATTCGCAATATCTGGACAAGTTACTGTAAGATTGTGATGACCCGAATGTGTAAGTATGGTACGATGGCTGCACGAACCGGAACCTGGATGGCGGTACGTCCGCACGGGCGAACCGGAAGGTGACGGGTCGTAAAAAGGGGGTCGTCACAATCTCACATCGCTTGGGAAAGTATGTGGAAATGAAACATATGTAAAGGGACCCTCCCAACATAGCAAGATGCGTTTTGGAGCACAATTGGCAACGGATCCCATAAGAACTCCGAAGTTAAAAGTGCTTCGGCGAGAGTAATTCCAGGTTGGGTGACCTTCCGAGAAGTTCTCGCCAAACAAAGCTGTGAGGGGAGGATATTGGGCTACGGCCCAATCCCCAGAGCGGACAATATCTTGCTAGGAAAATGGGTCGTTACAAATGATATCAGAGCCTGTACCCAACCGAAAATGTGTCCAACGAGGACGTTGGGCCCCCGAGGGGGGGTGATTGTGATGACCCGAATGTGTAAGTATGGTACGATGGCCGCACGAACCAGAACCTGGATGGCGGTACGTCCGCACGGGCGAACCAGAAGGTGACGGGTCGTAAAAAGGAGGTCGTCACAATCCCGCATCGCTTGGGAAAGTATGCGGAAATGAAACATATGTAAAGAGACCCTCCTAACATAGCAAGACGCGTTTTGGAGCACAATTGGCAACGGATCCCATAAGAACTCCGAAGTTAAAAGTGCTTCGGCGAGAGCAATTCCAAGTTGGGTGACCTTCCGGGAAGTTCTCGCCAAACAAAGCTGTGAGGGGAGGATATTGGGCTACGGCTCAATCCCCAGAGCGGACAATATCTTGCTAGGAAAAGGGGTCGTTACAAAGATAAACCAAGCTGCCAACAACAGTACGATATAAGCCGAGATCCGACAAAGGAAGGCCATCAGACAGAGAATATCGAGCATTAGTCTCAAGAGGAGTATCAACAATTTTGTTGTCAGAGAGACGAGCATGTTCAAATAGATCAGCTATGTACTTTGACTAAATAAAAGATAACCTTTTGAGGAATAAGTGACCTCTATGCCCAGAAAATAACGCAGCAAACCTAAGTCTTTCATAGCAAAACAACGAGACAATTCAGATTTTAAAGATTCAATCCCATCACAATCATCACCAGTAATGATCGTGTCATCAACATATAAAGATAACAAAATACGACCTGCACGCGTATGCCTAACAAACAATGCGGAATCATGAGGACTATGATGAAAACCAAGCGAAATGATCACTGTGGAGAACTTCTCAAACCAAGCACGAGGTGCTTGTTTCAGACCATAGAGAGCCTTACGAAGCCAACAAACTTCACCAGGTTTGTGGGCAACACCAAGAGGGGGCATCATATATACTTCTTCGTGAAGATCACCATTCAAGAAGACATTCTTGACATCCATTTGAAATATTCTCCATCGACGAATAGAGGCTACCGCAATCACAGTACGAACAGTTGTCATCTTTGCAATAGGGGCAAATGTTTCTTCATAATACATGCCATACTCCTGGGAATAACCCTTAGCAACAAGTCGGGCCTTGTATCGTTCAATAGAACCATTAGACGTTGTTTTAATTTTGTAAACCCAACGAGACCCAATAGTACGTTTTCCAGATGGCAACGGTACCAAATCCCATGTGTGAGTCTGATGAAGAGCAGTAAGTTCCTCAACCATAGCATTCTGCCAAAGTGGGTCACAGACGGCCTCTTTATAGGACAAAGGCTCAGAAAGACGATGAACAGAAGCAACAAATGAAGCAAAAGAACTAGAATATGAAGAGTAAGCAAAATCGGGTTGCTTAGTAGACTTACGTGGATGAGTGGACTGACGAAGTGGAGGAACATCCGCAATCTCAGAAGTTGATTGAATGATCGTAGGAGTAGTAGAAGGGGAGGTAGATATCTCGGGAATCAAAGTATCAAACTCTCTCGATCTATCAGTAGAAACAACTGGAACTGTGGATATAGCGTCCTCAGTGCCAATATCAAATGGATCAATATGAATGAGATCTGACCGTGTCATATGATGTGAACTAGCAGGAATAGAAAAGAAAGAAATATGCTCTAAAAACACAACATGACGAGACACATACAATTTTTGACTAACCAGATCAAAATAACGATATCCCTTCTGACCAACACCATAACCCAGAAAGACACACATGGCAGACCGAGAGGACAATTTACTACGCTCGACGTGAGGTCGAAGAACAAAACAAGAACAATCAAAGACTCGCAAAGAGGAATAATCAGGCGCATGCCCATACAACTTTTCGAATGGAGACAAACCTGAATTTTGAGAGGTTGAAATTCTATTGATTACATGAACAGCAGTAAGAATCACTTCCCCCCAAAATTTACTAGGAACATCGGCAGACAATAAGAACGAACGGGCTGTTTCAACAAGATGTCGATGTTTCCTTTCAGCAACTCCATTTTGTTGAGGAGTGTCAGTACATAAGGTTTGAAGTATAGTCCCATCAGAAGTAAGTAAATGGGAAAAATTGTTAGAAGTGTATTCACCCCCCAAATCACAACGAAAACATTTGATGACGGCTGAATGTTGTGTTTTTACAAGAGCCCTAAAGTTGGTGAAAATGGTAAGATAATCAGACCTACGTTTCATAAGGTAAACCCAAGTATAACGAGTGCAGTCATCAATAAACGAAACATAATATCTTGAACCCCCTTTTGTTTGCATAGGAGAGGGTCTGCAACCACTACAATAAAAAATGTCATGATTATCCAAATGTCTTAATGCTCCTGTAGACACTAAAAACTGTAAACGAGACGCTGCAATATGACCTAAACGAGAATGCCACAAATAAAAATCAGAAGAAGAACGACTCAAACGAAAAGAAGACAAATCCACACTAGAAGCAGCAATATCTGATATGTTGAGTTGATCCAAAACATAGAGTCTCCCCTGCATACGGCCTGTCCCAATCACTTTCTGAGAATGCGGATCCTTTACAAAATAAGTGGATGAAGAAAATGAGACTAAATATCCAGATTCACATAATTGACTAACAGAAACAAGACTAAGAGTGAGACTAGGAATATAATAAATATCAGAAAGAGACACAAGAGATGTAGGAATGGAACCAACACCTACTAATGGCATAGGAGTGCCATCAGCAGTCACAATTGACACTGAAGAATTAGAAGACAAATGGGGAGACATATGATGAGAGGCACCTAAATCCAAGACCCACAATGAAGAATATATATCTGAAGAACCAGATGATGACAAACCTTTATGACAGGCAGCGACATAGCATGGGGTTGTGAGGCAAATAATGGTTGATGCGGCGGAGGCAGACGTTGTTGCGACTGTGGTGAGAGCTGTGGTTGCTGTGATTTATTCTTATTCAGCAATAACGGACACTGCGTCTTCCAATGACCTTGCTGTTTACAAAAAGCACACTCATCACTTGAGACCTTGGACTTCGACCTATTTTGGTACCACTGAATAGAATCATCCTTACGATCAAACATGACAACTGAATCAACAGAATTCACAAACAATCCAACCAAAGAAACAGCCGAATCCAACCAAAGAAATGCAAGCCTAAAATAGCGAGAGTAAACACAAATCCAATCAAGGTTTACGTTCGTACAGAACAAACGCTTTGTAGTCAATTCATCCCTCTAGAGCACTCTATATTTTCTTAGTTGCAATTGCCAACAAGTTTCAGAAGACCATCCAATAATCCAAGTTAAACCAAACTCACATCCTCCCAAATCACATAGAAATCCTCTGTTCAGTCAGCCAAGCAAAGGTCCAATAATCCCATTCAAAAAATTCAATAATCCAATAACAGAGAAAACCAAAATCATAGAACCAAAATCACAGAAAACCCTATGTCCAGTTGCCCATGAAAAATCTCTCTGTTCGTCGCTGTTCATCGTCCAAGAAAAAAGTGCCGTTCTCGTTCATTCGGCGCCTCTGATGAACAGAGGAACCCCGTGTTCAGAATGCTGAATGCAAAACCGTTCTGAACGCAGAACCCAGTTCAGAACACCAGCCACTGTTCACCCACACAAACCCTCATCGCCGTTCTTCGATGGCTCTGATACCATGAAGAAACTGAGATGAATATCAATAATACGATGCTTACGAAATTGGGAGAGTGCAGTAAGAAGACAATGAATAGTTTTAGTAAAAGTAAAGTAAAAGACTAATCTACCCTTATATAATATATGCTAACAAAAATAACCAAAGATCACGAGTTTCCATGCTCGAAATTGTTAGCATATGTATTGTTCAATTGTAGTTTAGTTTGATTAGTTTTGTTGTCTTTGTCATTCCTTATGCTCATCATTTAAATTTTTACGGTATACATGTAAATTGAGTTTTACTGAAAAGAAAAGGAAAAACGCTTACCTCTCTCTCTTTGTTCATCTTCTTCTTCCCCTGCTTCTTCTTCTTTTGGTGTTTCTTCATGTTTTCTAGTTTGGTATCACAGCCAATGGCATCCCCAAGCTCTATTGTTCCCTCATCTCCCACAACCCCTCCTCTTCCTCTCTCCCTCCTTTTCCCTCAATGAATCAAACTCCCACCCTCAAACTTGATACTAACAACTTTCTCGTCTGAAAAGCCCAGATCTTGAATATAGTTATTGCAAATAACATTGATCACATCCTGGATGGATCCTACCCTGCTCCCCCACAGTTTCTGGACAGTCTTTCTCTTCAACATAATTCTGACTATGTAATACTCCACTTTTTTGGTCATGTAGTTGTCCATAAAACTCACTGAATGAAATAAATTCGCTATAAATTCAATGTATATTTTATTGAAATTTGGACGCCGACAATTTTAGAGTTTAAGAAAATTAGAGCGAAAAAGAGAGAGTTAAAATGTGCGAGATTTTAAGTCGAAACAACGAAACTTACCGAAGAAGTTTCGTTAAAACCCATAACCAAACACTCCTATTCTCTCTCTCTCTCTACGTGAATCACCAGATAACCCTCCCTCCTCTTTTATTTTTTTTCTTCTTCCTTCTCCTCTGCACTTTCTCCTCTCCAGGTGACGAAACGCAGTTTCACGCCGACGCCGACGACGGCAAGCCCTCCCCTATGTTTCTTCTGATTTCTTCGTTTAAGGTAAGCCTCTACGTTAGTTAACGAGTTTAGGCTAGTTATACGTTGATTTCGTTGGAGGTTTTTAGGGTTAGGGTTTTATAAATTCGTTGAATTTATGCTAAAACATGTTAGAACGTTATTTAAGAGTTCAAATGGATAAACTAAGGAAAAATTAAGCTCGTTCGATGAAAAATGGAATTTCGATTGAAAATCGGGATTAAATAAGGTCACCTACGAATTTGGAATTCTGCCATTGTTTCCGGTTTGCTTTCTATAAATTGACGATTCCATGTTAATCTAGACGTAATAATCTTTCCAAAACATGTTGAATCGTTGAAAACGGATAGAAATCAAGAAAGTTACGACCATTTGAAATTTAGCCTAAAAATAGGGAGAAATTCGAGATTTTGAATGGAAATTTGCTTGAATTTGATATTTGATTGTTTTAGGCTATTTCAATGGAGCTTGGATTGTGTTTTACTTAGTTTATTAGTTAGCGCCTATGTAATGTGGATAATGGTTCGATTATGTGCATTATAGGGTCGTGAAACGTCAACGAAAAACGTTCAAGGTTGCGAAACTTTACGGACCTCGGGTAAGTTCGTATGCATGTATTTGGCCCTTAAGGCCTACATCACAGAGGTACTAGTCTTTTATGTTTTACGGGGTTCGTTGACGGGTAGATAGGTCGTAGTACATATTTTAGGTTAATTATGTTTGTTTCATGTATTGTCTTGATGATCTGTCGCTTATTATGCTTTGAAGACCTGTCTTTTCATTATGTTATGTTTATGCACAATGTATATTCATGCATCAAGTTTTCACGAAAGTCATGCAAAACGTTTTATGCACGTGATTTGAAGTAAGAAAGATAAAAATATAAATGTAAAGTACGGTTAAGTGTGGGACGGGTGCTGACATATGTTTTGTCCTTCTCTGGGACTTATGTAAAACCATCATCGCCGTTGCCAAACATGTTATTTTACCCCTCCCTGGGACAAGACAAAATTACTAACCCACATCAAGTACGTTATGTTTCCCACTCCCTATAAGCCTCACTTATACCACATGTTCACTTGAATGTAAACGTAAAATATATTCATGTTTTTGAAACGTTCATGCATAGCACGTGCATCCTTTGCATTATATGATCTTACTGAGCTTTAGGCTCATTAGTTGAACTCTATGGTGTAGGTACGAGTCGTACGGATGTGGACTCTGAGCCTCAGGCCGATGAATAGGTGCAGTTGGTGGGACGAGCTTGCAGGGTTAGTTGCGACAGTAAGACGAATTTTGACCCGTGGGTGACATCTCGTGGTTATGTTACATTGTATAGTCTTTTGGATGTAGGTGATATAAAGGTCTTGCGTAGACGTTTTTAAACTTTGTCTAGATATTTGATTTTGGGAAAATCATACTGGAACTGTTTGGGCTTTTAGGTTGTGCATGGACATGTTCGGTTTTAGATTGATTTGTGCAGTTTGATTTTGTAAATTCATCCACGTTTTGAGATATGTTTTTTAATCGTGTTTTTGGGGTTTTGAAGTATTTTACGTTTAGAGAGGTTGTGAATGGTTTTAGATAAGTTTCATGTGAAGTGTAGGTGGAAGAAATGGAGAAAATGTGGAAAAATGGTAGAAAGTGAAGGGTGGGTGCGCGCGGAGCACGCCCAGCTGATCGATCGCTGCACGGGTTGTGATCGATCGGCTGATGTTCTGGTTATGCTGCGCCTAGCCGATCGATTGCGGCCCAAGGGCCGATCGATCGGCTGGGGCACGATTGATCGACTAGGGCACGATCGACACCAGGGTGGGTGCCGATCGATCGCGCCCTGGGGGCCGATCGATTGACTACCCCATGCTCTTGGGCGTTCGGCACCCAAGAGGGTGACGATCGATCGGCTACCCAGCGCGCGTGACATGCCAAGGAGGCCCGTCACGAGATCAAAAACTTGGGCCCATAATTTAATTAATCAATTTTTTAATGACCTTTCTCTTTTTGTAGGTTTTGACCCCATTGTGGATTTCACATAGGAGCCGACTTCAAAAGATGTGGACAAGCCCCTGCACAGCCTTCATTGGAGCATTTACACGGAGACTTCAAGTAGCCCAACGGGAATTTGTCTTCCCTGGCCTCTAAATGTGTAATTTTTGGTTTGAACTTATTTGGCATACATTAGCCTTTTTGTATGGATTATTTATAGTTGCATCATGCATTAGATTATGTGGTTAGAGTTAGATGTATGCTGGTGGATAATGGGTTGAAGACTTGGCCATCCAAGTTAAGAAGCTCTACACACTTATGGATTTTCTCTTCAATAAAAGGAGCCCAAAGGAAGAGCCCACATTTAAAGGTATGAAATTACAGGTACAAATATGGGTGGCAAAATGGATTAAGGACTTGGCAAATTTTCAACCTTTGATCAAGCATTGGCTCGGCCCTCATCATCTCCGCACAGCTGGCGTGTGCTCGGGCAGCAGCTGGACTCGGGCATGGCGCGTGGGCAGGCAAAGCGCAGATTGATACGCTGGCGCTGATCAGCGCCATCTGATCGTAGCAGCTGGCCGTTGATGTGGCGCACCCGGATTGCTAATGTGGCGCGCACGGCTTCAGCTGGGGACCGTCGATGGGCGCGCGATGAGCAGCATCACCTCCACCCGATTGGTGCGCACGTGGCTGCTCGTGGTTTGGTGCTGGCGCGTGCATTGGATCACCATGTCGGCCATTGATTTCTTCTCCAATCAAAGGCTCATCTTCACCTTGCCAAACCCTAATCCACCTTAGGTTGTCTATTTAAGCATTGCATTGGTGTGTGTAAAACACTTTGGCCCATTTTTATGAAATTTCTATTTCCCTAACTAAGGTTAGAAGCCCCTCCTTGGGTGTTTCATCGATTATTGAATCGAGTGGAGAGGTCCTCCCTTGTTCCCTTAGCCCTCGGGTTGCTAGGTGAACTCGAATCTTTCCCTCACCCTCTTCTCTCGAGATTTGGGTTCGAGGACGAAAACCTAGGCCTACGGTGGTCGTTTTCCTCTAGAAAAATGTGCACCTGAGAGCTCAAACGTAAGATAGCTCCTCGGGTCTGCCAAGGGTATTTCCATCTTCTCTTCATCCATCTTGTTTTCTTGCATTTCATCTTCACCACTTCGGCCATATCACTCTCACACACTCCACTTTATTTTCTTGTAATTTTCTTCATCATTTAGCATTTCTTCTTCACAGCCACACACACTCTTCTCTTCATCTTTTTCTTTGTTTTTCTTCTATGATTTATGCCCTCATTATTCATACATTACTCGGCCTTCATCACACACAATCATCCAGTTTTTCTTGCTTCATTTTTATCACCATTTCTACCTAATATTTTTGGTTTGTGCTTAATCACTTAACACCCAAACACTTGCTTTCTTTGTGGGTTTAACACGGCCCTTTTTCTAAGGGACCCTGTGTCAAGTGGTATCAGAGCGTAAGGTGCTTCCCTTATGCGTTTTATTTGCATTTGACACTAGTAAAAAGATCGCACAAAACCGGGATAGCCGCTCTTGTTTCTAGCCTTATTTTCAGATCTATTGTTGTGCTAACTTTGTGCTATTCATGTCATATTATTTGCTACCATTTTTCTTGTCATTTGTTAGCTTAAAATATTAAGGAAGATGTGGTATGCATTGTCACATAAGTCGGCCAAGGTAAGGATGAATTCTTCTCGGTTTTATGGTACTTGTCTTCTCGGTTTATGAATATTGTTGCTTCGATTTTTGCATGCTCTTTTGTTTCAGTTTTGTTAGCACTTTAATGATATGTTTTACCCCTTGTTTGCATCTAAAAGTTACAGCAACTTATTACCAAAAATCTGAATACATTGATGCATGAAAAGCAACCAAAGCTAATTCTATAAATTGATTTTATGTGTTTGTTTTTCCCTCGGTTTTTCATTCATGTTTCCTCTTGGTTTTTGCTTGTTTCTAAACTCGGTTTTCCTTTAGCATAATTTGCACATTTTAAACCGTGATTGGCATCTAAATATTGGCAAGTAACTTGATATAAATTCTGATTATATTGATGCATGAAATTTTCTCTAAACATCAATCTCATAAAGTCGATTATGATTGTTTTCTTGTCGGTTTCTAGCCATCATATGCCCTCGGTTTTCATATTATTTTGCTGAATGTTTGCACTTAAATTTTTCTTACAAATAATCTATTATATGCTAGCAATTGAATGCCCAAAATTGATCTTAAAATTTGTAGCAAAGTTGAGCTAAAAATCGGCTATGTTGCGCATTATACTACATGAAAAAAAAAAATTCTGCTCTCTTAATTTGAAAATTTCAGCATGTTAGCTTGTTCCAACTTGTGTTTAAATATATTTCCTTGTTGTTTTTGAAGTTATTTAGTTGGTATTAGTATTAATTGATTGATTCTAGCTTAAAGTTGGTAACTTGGTTGAAATTGGTTGAATTTGTAGTACTAGCACGTTATTGAAAATTTCATTCTAAAGTTAGTTTGCTAAGTGATTGTCGAAATTATTAAGTTGTTTATTGACTTCAATTTTAAATGATTAGTGTGAGCATGATATTTTATCTATTATTGTCGTAGCTAGGAACCTTTCCTTAGACCTAAAATTCCTCTAAGACATTAACAAGATAATTACCACACTAACTTAAGGTGAAACAACTTAGATAAGAATTTAAATTCAAATTAAAATACTTAGTATGACTAATAGAAGCGGGTTTACACGTAACACACCGCACCAAGAATCAAATCGGGTTAGGACACTCCCCCTGTCACAACCCGAAACCCAACGGGCCGTGATTTTCATAATCGCGTTCGTGTTCTTATTCTTGAGTCGTATTTTTTTTATAAAGAGGAAACTACTCGAAGAAAACTTTACGAAAGCGATTGAGAATCATGCTTAAAACTCATTTGAAATTCCTTGAAATTAACTTAAAACATTGATGGATTTGAAGAAGAAATAAGAGAAAGGACATTCACGGTTTTAAGGGAAAAGTAAAGGGGCAGAAGAGGAAAAGCAAGAGGGCCAATCGATCGGCCAAAACAGCCGATCGTTCGCCCCCTTGTAAAGTTTCACAGCCGATCGAACGGCAAATTGAGCCGATTGATCGCTCTACAAAAATGCACAGCCGATCGATCGCCACTTCAGCCGATCGATCGGCACCCTCTCTGTTTTTTCATTTTTGCCAAACAACATTAGCCGATCGATCGCCCCTCTGGCCGATCGATCGGCTACCCCTCTGGAAACATGCTCCTGCAAAATTCCTTCCTAACAACTTAAACATACAACAATTAAATCACAACTTCTCCTAAATCCTTAAACCAAAACTCAATTAAACCATTCAAACGAGAAGCTTTAAATCCCTAAACCTTTCATCGTATAGAAGAACATAACGTTTAGAGCATAGCGAAAGATAAAACGGGTGAAAATCCCTTAGTCATAAATTCATCTTAAAATCAAAAGGAAAACCATCAACCATCCCAATACTTGCTATCATATGAAAATCCTATGAAAAATATACTTCCAAAATCATAAACCTATACTAAGTTATGCTAGGAGCACCACCCTCGGGTCAAAACGCCACCCAGCCACAAAATCTTGTCCAACCACAAAACCCAGCCATGTGCACCATCCAGCAACTCGTCTCAGACGTCATCACATGGTTTAAGGTCCTCACCTTCCAATTCGTCACATACATCATAAGGTTTAAACTATAAGCCTAATGCTTAATAAGGAGTGCAACAAATATGTAAATGCTCATGAGTGCATGCTTCACAAAATCATCTTCGTGTTTGTAATCTTGTTCTTATTCATCATTGACATGACATGAATCGAGGGGCACGAGGAGAAATGGAAAGGGAATCATAATCGTGGTCCAATCGGACAATAATGGTAACGACTAGTCCGGCCCCCACTAGCGGGAGGATCCGCGAACTAATCGTGCAGTATCAACCCGGCCCCCACCAACGGGAGGATCCGCGAGTCTTCCTGCCAGTTCGGCCCCCACTAGCTGGAGGATCCGCGAACCGTCCAAAAATCTTGGGAACATAATCGTGGCCAATTTCCCCGTCCCACACTTATTCACGCTTACATATAATTTTTATATACTTATCATGATCATATAAAACATGCACATAAATCATTTTATTATGCTTTAGAAGAATCATGATGCATGGACATGAATTTACTTAAAGACGACATGCCATGCATAACGAGCTATACATCATGAATCATAACATCACTCTACTCCATTCATCATAACATAGCACACAACAAATCACAACTATCAACAATAACTCAACAAATTACCCTAGTATCCTCGTGATGTAGGGCCCTAGCGGCCGGAAGACCTAACACACCCACTTACCTGGGTCCTTTAGCAACGTCGTGCCGTCACTTTAATTTCTTTTCACCTATGACATTTCATATTCCGATGTTAAAAATCAATCCTAAATAATCTAAACTCAAAACTAGCAAAGTCCTAGCTAAGGAAATTCCTTAGAAATCCAACTTATCTCATTCGGACATTTTATCGAACACTTGGTGTGCATAAACAAAACTAACCTATCATTAATAATATTTACTCCTCCCAACCATCAAAATTAAATAACTCAACCAACAATTTCCTACTAACTACTTCAATAGCAATAAATGTACCATCAACGAGCATTAACACGCAACACCATCGATTTCTAACTAAAATCCAATAAATCTCAACCCTAAATTAAAAACTCTAACGAAATATAATCCCTAAAATCGAAACTATCGCAACAAAGCACTTAAAGCTTACCTAGCGCTTTGAATGTTGAAGAGGATGAAGAAGAAATCGCGGCTTGGGGAAGGAGGTACATAGGAGGTTGGATTGGGGGGAGGAATCGTGGAAGAGAGGGAGGGTCTGCCACCAGGGAAGAGAGAGACCGTGAGAAATGAGAGAAAGTTTGAGGGTTTTAGGTTTTAATTAATTTTGCTCACAAAATTACCTTATCGCCCATCCTATTAATCCCTTACATAGTTCCATTAATTAACTTATGATTTGATTTTTTCCAAAATAATCTTAACCCACTAAAATTTCAATAAATCCTTGTGGTTCCAATAAAACTTCTAATTCGCAAAACGGACCTAACTTACTATTTTTACGGAATAAAACACTATACGGTGAAAAATCGGAGATCTAGAAACAAAATCCATAACCCAAAAATCCGGGAACACACATGTCATGAAGGTGAGACTAGTATGCAAGGTGGCATGCAAGGGCAAATCAATGCCTTAACGGGCTTAGTTCACTCCCTTACACAAAAAATCAAGGACGTTTCCTTTGATATGGCCCAATTTAAAGAACTTATGACAAACCATCCCCGAAGAGAATCCCATGAACAAGATCCTTCACGAGAGACCTCCTCTAGGATTATACCCGAACGTCCTAGACGTCGAACCCCTTTTTAACAACCCTTAGAGGAAGAAGAATGGGCGACACCCAAAGAAGGAGACCTCGTTATGAATCGGAGGATGAGGATTGGACGGGAGATGATGAAGAGCATTATCGCCCAAATCGTCGTAGGGACAATGATGACCTCCATAACGTTAAGATCACAATTTCTCCTTTCAATGGAACGTGTGACTGGCACACATTTTTAGATTGGGTTGATAAAGTCGAGAGAGTTTTTGAATGCCATGATTACTCCAAGAGAGTAAAGATACAATTAGCCTCCCTTGAACTTACGGGTCACGCTGCACTATGGTGGTCCAACCTCAAAACCCAAAGAATGAGGATCTTAGGTTACCCCGTCTCAACTTGGACTTCCATGAAAGATCTAATGCACAAGAGGTTCATTCCCCGACATTACAAACATGAACTCTTCCATCAACTCCACAACCTTAAACAAAACAATCTCACCGTAGACGAATACCTCACGGAATTCGAAACTCTCAACATGCATTGTGCTATTGATGAGCCTGAGGAGCAACTCATCATGAGGTTCATTCGTGGTTTGAATCCCGACATTTGCGATGTGGTTGAGATGCAACAATTGGAAGCCATGGATATGGTCATTCAATTCTCCTTGACAGTGGAGAGACAACTTAAGAGAAAACGAAAGACCAATTTTCCAAACAAATTTTCACCTAGGTATTTAGACCAAGACAAACCTAAGCCCCATGGAAAAATGAAGATAAAAGGACAATTAACCGTAATTTGCCACCTTAAGCGCCATTCAACCAAAACAAACCCCCTTCGGCGGATAAGATTCAATCGAACCCATCTAAAGGACAAAGAGCCCGTGATGTCCAATGCTACAAGTGTTTGGAAAAAGGACATTACGCAAATGAATGCTCTAACTGTCAAATGATGGTTATTAAGGAGTCAACCGGAGAATGGGAAAACAAAAATGATGAAGGACAACACCTCGAAAAAGAAGAAGAAGAGGTAGAAGAAGAGAAAAGTGAGCATGACTCGCATGAATGTACGGCTCAAGAGGGACCTTTGCTGATGGTCATAAGACGAGTCTTGATATCAAAGAATGTAAAGGAGGACTGCCAACGTGAAAATATTTTCCAAAGTAGATGTGCAGTCAAGGATAAAGTTTGCTCGTTGATTATCGACGGTGGAAGTTGCATTAACGTGGCTTCCCAAGATATGGTTAGCAAACTTGGGTTAGAAACGACTAGTCACCCTAATCCTTATAAATTAAGATGGTTAGATGATAGGGATGACATCAAAGTAACCAAGCAAGTAACCGTCAATTTCATTATTGGTAAATATAAGGACGCGATTCTTTGCGATGTCGTTCTGATGAACACAAGTCATCTTCTATTAGGACGACCATGACTTTATGATCGTAGGGTACACCATGATGGATTCCTCAATAATTATAGCTTGAAATTTGGTGGTCGGACAGTCAAATTACTACCTATGACCACTGAACAAGTGGCACGAGATGACGCAGTTAGGAAGGAAGAAAAGATTAAGGAAAATCTTTTCTTAACAAAGCGTGGATTAAGAGCTGCTGTCACAAAAGGAAAGACCTTGATCTTAGTTCTGTTTAGAGACCATGTTATGGAACTTGGAGAGATACCCCCATCGGTCCAAAGTTTACTTAACTCTTACCAAGACGTCTTTCCTGAGGAATTGCCACTCGGATTATCACCAATTCGAGGAATAGAACACCAAATCGATCTCCAACCTGGAGCAATGCTACCAAAGCGACCGACCTATAGGATGAGACCTGAAGAGGCCAAAGAATTACAAGAACAAGTCCAAGAATTATTAGGAAGAGGATATATTAGAGAATCGATGAGCCCTTGTGCCGTACCTAAGCTATTGGTACCCAAGAAAGACGTTACTATGAGGATGTGCGTCGATAGTCGAGCTATCAATCAAATCACTATTAAGTATAGATACCCGATCCCTAGACTCGAAGACATGTTAGATGAATTAAGCGGAGCATCTATCTTTTCCAAAGTCTACTTGAAAAGTGGTTATCACCAAATACGTATGAAAGAAGGTGATGAATGAAAACTGCCTTCAAAACTAAATATGGATTGTTTGAGTGGATGATTATGCCATTCGGACTTACAAATACCCCGAGCACCTTCATGAGGTTAATACACCATGTTCTTAATGATTTCCTTGGGAAGTTTGTTGTCGTTTATTTTGATGACATCTTGGTGTATAGCCCCAATCTTCCACAACATGTCAACCATCTCGGGATGCTTTTTCTAACTCTCCGTCGAGCTAAACTGTTTGGAAACTTGAGTAAATGCTCCTTCGGTCAAGAGAAAGTTTACTTCTTGGGTTTCATTATCTCAAAAGATGGCTTAGAAGTGGATGAAGACAAAGTAAAAGCCATCAAGGATTGGCTCGTACCCAATAGTATCACTGAAATCTGTAGATTTCACAGATTAGCCTCTTTTTATAAGAGGTTTATTAAAGACTTCAGTTCATTAGTTGCTCCTATTACCGACCTCATGAAGAAATGAGTAGATTTTAATTGGACTCCTATATGTCAAAGTAGTTTCAATTTAATTAAGGAAAAACTTTGTCAATCTCCAATTTTAGCACTTCCTGATTTCAATAAAGTTTTTGAGATCAAGAGTGATGCCTCTGGAATTGGCATTGGGGCCGTATTGATGCAAGATGGTAAACCGGTTTCCCCTGTGCGAGCTTTTTAAGGATTTTTAAATTTTCACCCTTTGATTTCCAGATTCCAATGTGCGTTTTCCAAATTGTTTTAAAGTAGTTTTCCGCTGCAATAATTTAGTTGTCTTAAACGAAGTTGTTTTTAAGTTGATAAGTAAAGTTTTGAATTTTTCACGCGTTTTGAAGTACGAGATGAGTAGTGTGAGTAGTGACTTCAGTTTGGGGAAAAACTTGGGGGCGCTACAGTGTGGTATCAGAGCGAGTGAAGTAGTGACCTGAGTTTGGGGAAAAAGTTGGGGATGCTACAGTGTCGTATCAGAGACAAAGGGTTAAACCGTTCAAAAGATTACCTAACAACGCCGATCGCCGCATGGAAGTGCTTCAACAACTATAAGTGGTTGTAATTTGTTTAGTTAGTAGATGTTTATGGGTTTTGTCGAACTTGTACAGGGCTAGCACGATGCCGAGACAACCAGGACGTCCGAGAGTACCTAGAGAAATGACTAATGCAAGGAACGAGGACGAGCCGATGACGATGAGGCAGTTGTCAGAGTTGGTGACTAGGTAGTTGTAACAGTTGAGCATTCTATTAAATCGCGAGGGCCAAGGGAATTCGGGGGCTAGCTCCTCGAGCGATAATGGTGGCGAAACATTTTGGAGGCTGAGACCACCGACGTTTGAGGGGCAATCGTCAGACCTGACTACTACAGAGGAATGGGTTCGTACGATCGAGGGGATGTTCAAGTGCGTCAAGGTGGATGAGGCGGACAAGGTTGATTTGGCAGTTTTCTACTTGGCTAAGGATGCTCGACACTGGTGGGATACGGTAGAGGCCACCGTCGATGTTCAAGCTATGAGATGGAAAGAGTTTAAAGATACTTTCTATGAGAAGTACTTCAATAGTACGGTACAGGAGACTACGATGATGGAGTTCTTGCAACTAAAATAGACGGGGTCTGTATCTGAATATATCCGACAGTTCGAAGCCTTGTCACAATTTGCTAGTCACTTGGTCAGTAAGGTGGAGAACAAGATTATTCAATTCATGCAAGGGCTGAAACCGAAAATTTACAAGGGAGTGAAGATATTAGGCACCAAAAGAGTGCCATATAGTCAGGTGGTGGAGAAAGCGTTGAAGGTGGAAGAGGCAGATCTCAAGTGTGTCAGGCAGCGTGAAACTCCCAAGAGATTTTTCATGAATATCACACCGCAACAACAACAGAGGGGCACGAAGTGTAACGCCCGGGTTTTCAGATCTTAGGATTTCTAATTTCTTAGGTTATTTTCGTAAAATAGCAAATTAAAGTATTTTCTTGAGCGGGATGTTTCCTTAGAGCCTTGGGAATTTATGGGAATTTTTAGAGAAATAAGTGAAATTTTAGAAACCCAAATCGAAAGGAGTAATGCTAGAGTTCCCGTTTTAGCCTTTTAGTATGTTACTTCGTAAAAATAGCAAAATAAATCCGTTTTGTGAACGGTGAGTTTTGTTAGAACTCTAAGATTAAATTGGAATATTTTGAGAAATAAGGAAATTTCAGAGAAACCGAATCGATAGACTAATTGAAGAATTAAGTATAGAATTGAGAGAAGGGCATTTAAGTAATTTGGTAAGTAAAAAAAAAGATTATAATTTTTATAAACAACAGAATGGCTTCACGAGGAAGCCATTCTGCTGCCGAGCCCCGACGCCAGAGGGAGAGCCCCGACGACAGAGAGCCGAGCGACGGCTCTCCTCCGACGTCCAACCTCGACGTTTTCTCGCCAGAAGACGTCGACGACTCCTGGGCAGCCATTTCTGACCGTCTTCGCGCACAAACCGAACGTAAGCTCCCTGTTCTTGCTCGGTTTGTGGCCGGGGGTGGCGAGCTCGATTGAGCTCTGATCGCCGGCTGTTTTTAGTTGCTTTCAATGTTCCATTGCCGAGCTTAATGCCGGCGTAGATCGCCGAGCTGCATGATGCTCGGGTTGAGCTGGAAACAGGGGACCCGAATTAGGGCTTAGGGTTTTCTTAATTGGAAACTTCGATTTTTGGTTAGATTATTCTAATTGAGGGTATATGTGGTCGATTGGTGAGGAAATAGGTGGAATTTGATGAAAAATTGGAAAGGGGGAAATTTCCGATTAAGGGCAGAATCGTGTTTTGCAATAATTGACCTGGTTACGGCCATTTGTTTTAAAATTTCTTTTGGCAGGTTAAAATAGGTTATTAGAGGAGTACGTGGCCGCTGGAATCGTTCGATTCCGATCACCGACGCAAAAGTTATGCACGTTTGAAGTTTCAGGTCGGTTTTACCAAACCCGAATTAGTGGCCCGTTTAGTTAGGTTTTAATTGGATTAGGCTAGAAATAGTAATTTGAGAGTAATTGGTGAATGTAGGCTTGATTTTAATGAAGCTCGAATGTTTGTCATAGGTCGAGCCATATGTGACGTGAGGTGCCAAAAACCAGCGAGCTACAGACGACAGGTAAGTTCTCGTGATCTTTTTGGCCGATTGGCCTACACCGTACGTCGAACGTCGTCTCGAGGAGTTTTGGAGATGCGTTTATTTAATGTTTACTTGGTTTGGGTAGCTAGATTTTAGGAGTTTAGAGTTTACGCTTTACAGTCTTGATGGTACATATTATTGCTTGTTTACTGTAAGATATTGAACTGTTCACGCATCACTTGTTTTAAAGAAAAGCATGAAAACGAATTTCCGCACAGAGTTTTAAAGATAACGTAAAGCATTGCATCGGCCGAAAGGCGTATTGAGCATAGCATTGGCCGAAAGGCTTATTGGCCGAAAGGCGTATTGAGCATAGCATTGGCCGAAAGGCGTATTGGTCACGCGAGGTGGGGCTCAGGCACGGCTGTACGTGTTGTAAGCGTGCACCCCCCGCTTCTAGCTGGAAAGAGTAGTCCGCCCGCTGGATGAGCTCTCTCCGGTTAGAGGGATAGGATCTCGGTGACACCTATTGAGCATTGCATAGTAAAGAAAACATACATGATTAATGAACTCATACGCACAGCATGCATTGCATTTACGTAGAGCTTACTGAGATTTCATCTCATAGTGTATTGTATGGTGTAGGTGATTACGAGGATATAGGTGAGGATGAGATCCCTCCTCCAGAGGCTTGAGTCCAGTTGACGGAGGATGATTGCGGTGGTGTGCTGGCGCAGTCGACGCTTACCTGACCCGTGGGGAAGTATGGATAGGCTTTGAGGGTTTTGGGATGTTTTGGGCTAATGGTTGTATAGACATTATAGGATGTTTGGTTCTGATAGTTGATAGGTTATATATTGATGGTTGTATAGAACATTTTAGGATGCTTGATTCTGGATAGTTGATAGGATATATATTTAAATGTTTTAAATGTTTTTGAACTGTTTTGTAATTTTAAAATAGGAGGATATGTTAAACTTTCAAACGGAACCACGCAGTTTATTTTCATGAAAACGTACTTTGTTATGGTTGTATTTTGTAGGTGTTCGTGTACGTATTGGTTTAAATAATCATTTTGAACGTTTTATTAAATTGATTTTAAATTGTTTTCAAATTGTTTCCGCATAAACGCTAAGGATAAAGGAAAATGAAAAATATGGTACGGTAATTTAAGGGTAAATAAGGGTACAGTATTAGGGTCGTGACAGTTTATGGTATCAGAGCCCCCGGGTTTTAAAATCGGTTCTGTAGACTGCTCGACTGCACAGCCACTACGCGGACATTCTTCATCAACTGTAGGTATGTTTATAGTTTTATTTAATTACTGTTTCTTAGAGTGTTTGTTTAAACATTTTTATAAGAGTTATTTATAAATATGGTGCGTCGAGGGAATGATCGAGACGACCGAGACGATACGATAGAGCACCATAAGGATTTGACCGTAGTAATGTTGCGATAGATCGGAGTAGGTTGGGAAATAAAGGAAAAAAGGAATAGTAGGAGTTGAGCAAGAAAGACTCTTAGGAGAATTTCGACGAGAAGACGGTAGGTTAAATACAGGACGACATAGGCCTATAGAAAGAGAGTTATGCGTTAATAGGACTAGCTTGACTTAATCACGAAAATGGTGCGCTTAGAATTCAAGTTACTATTAGAGGGGTGCATTTTATGAGACCTAAGATTTAGAGAAATGGAAATTTACCCTAGTTGACGAACCTTTGGAGCTTTAGAGTATGACGAATCAGAGAGGGGTTTGAAACTTAGTTGTTTTGAAACTTAGGTATAAACATATTAAGGGATGCTCTAAATTGCAAAGGTGTAAATAGTGCGTATAAGCAGATAAAAAAAAAAAATAATAATATAGTCGAGCCTTGTAGATCGTAGATCTATTTGAAGCTTGAAATACCTAGGTGAAAACGATATTCAAGAATTGAAGTTTAGATTTAATTATTGAGGGGATAAACAATGAAAGGTTAAAGTCATACGAAAGGTAATACTCATGATGCAAAGTTTGACCGATCTTTAGGAGATAAGTATCGACGGGAAAGACTAATCAATTGAGGGCGATTGTTAATTCTCGGAAAGATTACGGCCGACATACTACAAGGGGAGACCTAGTGAAGTTAAGAACGATCAAAGAGTAGTAAACACGTCAGACTTGCGATGTTGCTCGACCAAAGAATGCGGGGCTAAGACATAAGAGTTGGATTTAACTTAAAAACCCAGATACTCTAGTTAATCAGAAAAGGATTGACGCCTTAAAAATTAGAAGTCGTGTTTTGGGGTTTATTGTAACCTGTGTGAGGTTGGAAGAAACGGTGGAACGACTTGGGTGAGTATCTTGGATAGAAAATATACTGAAGTAAGAAATGACGAATTCTTTTGGGTTTAAAATATGACCAATCGAGCAGAAATTTGGAGTTTAGATGTAAAACTTACTAGGGAATGTTCTAGATTGTCGAGGTACCGTTAGTATGTACAATTAGCAGAAATTTAAATAAACTAGATCCACGGGAAGCTGTAAGTATCTAGATGAAAATGATATTTAAGAATTTAAAACTTAGATTAATTGATGAGAGGGTATAGGGAGTGGCTATCTCCGTGGTGATTCGGAGGATGTAATGAATCAATGCAAGAATCGTGACGTAAGATCTAAGCGAGTGCATCGGGGTATGCATATCAACCTATATTGATGAGGAAAAAATAGGGGTAATTACTCGGAGTTGGAAGGTTAACGAATTCGAGACAATAGAGGGTTAAAGTTATATGAAAAGTAATATGCAAGTGATGCTCAGGTTACTGAAATTGGTCATTCTCTAGGAAATAAGTGCCGTCCTAGAGGTCTGACAAATAAAGGACAATTGTCAGCTCGTGAAAAGACTATGATCGACACACTGTAAGGAGGAGACTTGGAGAAGTAAAGAATAATCGACGAGATGGGGACACGTCAGACGATTAGTATTTCTTGATTAGATTATGAAGCAAAAGATCTAGGAGTCAGGTTGTGAATTTATAGTTGGTACGATTTAAGTTAGGAGCCACAAACATGAGGCCACCTCCAAGATGAAGGTAGAAGCATTAGTGTTTGAGGAACTAGGAAGGTTATCATTAAGGAAGAGGTGTTTCAAATTATTGGAGAATAAAAATGGTAGGAACTTTTGTGTTTAAAGGACCCGAGAGGTAGATCGTAATGAAAAGTCATTCCCAGATTTTGGGAAAAGAATTGACTGGAGAGTTTAGGTGGTGACCAATTAAGTGGAGCTCGAAGTGCGTATGAGTGATCGAACGATAGAGCGTGAAGCTGGAAAAGTGTAGAACTTTGGGGATGTAGAAATCGTCATTACTCAATAGGTGGTTAAAACCATGTATCAGTCAAAATTTAGCGCCTAAGTAGTAATTGAGGAAATATGAAGAATGAGATCAGATTAGGTGAGTTAGAAAACTTGGCCTATAAGGGATTAAGTGAAAGCCGATACATGCGAGAATTTAAGGAAGTAAACTCGATCACTTTGTTATTTGCCTGGAGACTTGAGAATTGATAGGGCTTGTGGTATGAGCTATGACATGCTTCGTTTCATTAAAGGTAATGGATACTTCTAAGTTTTTTTTGGGAAAAACAGAAGGATAAGATTTAAGAATTTTAGAAGATTTGGATTAAGGTTGTAGGTTTACCTACAACAAGTTTGCTAACAAGAAAATTGTTAGACAAATTATTGTGAAGAAGCCAAGGAGAATATTTAGAACCTGACTAGAAGAAATGACAAAATAGTAGGCTAGTTCATAACATTCGAGGAAGGACTAGGGTTGAAGTTAAAATAGAAGAATTTGAGCGTCTAATTCAAGATTGGTTAAGTGGAAGTCGTTGGACGCATAGACAATTGAGTGATTGAGTGCCTAACTAGGAGGACTTGGAACTTTGGAGACGTACGAAGCTGTCAATGTCGATGATTTATTTAGACTAAAGGAGTGTCGAGATTGTATTGAGAGTATAATTACTTAGGTAATGTGAGAGTGAGTAATTGAAATCAATGGACGTATGAGCGATTGAGTTACAAAATGCATAGTTAAGAGAATCATAACTTTGGGGATCTAGGAATTTTCGTTACCCAATGAGTGATTAAGGCCCTAGAGTAATCAAGATTTAGTATTGCAACAGTAATTACGGTGGTAGCATTGGAGTGAGAAATAAGGGGATTGACTAAACAACAATTTTGAGGACAAAATTTCATTTAAGGAGGGAAGGATGTAACGCCCGGGTTTTCGGATCTTAGGATTTTCTAATTTTTTAGGTTATTTTCGTAAAATAGCAAATTAAAGTATTTTCTTGAGCGGGATGTTTCCTTAGAGCCTTGGGAATTTATGGGAATTTTTAGAGGAATAAGTGAAATTTTAGAAACCCAAATCGAAAGTAGTAATGCTAGAGTTCTCGTTTTAGCCTTTTAGTATGTTACTTCGTAAAAATAGCAAAATAAGTCCGTTTTGTGAACGGTGAGTTTTGTTAGAACTCTAAGATTAAATTGGAATATTTGGAGAAATAAGGAAATTTCAGAGAAACCGAATCGATAGACTAATTGAAGAATTAAGTATAGAACTGAGAGAAGGGCATTTAAGTAATTTGGTAAGTAAAAAAAAGATTATAATTTTTATAAACAACAGAATGGCTTCACGAGGAAGCCATTCTGCTGCCGAGCCCCGACGCCAGAGGGAGAGCCCCGACGACAGAGAGCCAAGCGACGGCTCTCCTCCGACGTCCAACCTCGACGTTTTCCAGCCAGAAGACGTCGACGACTCCTGGGCAGCCATTTCCGACCGTCTTCGCGCACAAACCGAACGTAAGCTCCCTGTTCTTGCTCGGTTTGTGGCCGGGGGTGGCGAGCTCGATTGAGCTCCGATCGCCGGCTGTTTTTAGTTGCTTTCAACGTTCCATTGCCGAGCTTAATGCCGGCGTAGATCGTCGAGCTGCATGGTGCTCGGGTTGAGCTGGAAACAGGGGACCCGAATTAGGGCTTAGGGTTTTCTTAATTGGAAACTTCGATTTTTGGTTAGATTATTCTAATTGAGGGTATATGTGGTCGATTGGTGAGGAAATAGGTGGAATTTGATGAAAAATTGGAAAGGGGGAAATTTCTGATTAAGGGCAGAATCGGGTTTTGCAATAATTGACCTGGTTACGGTCGTTTGTTTTAAAATTCCTTTTGGCAGGCTAAAATAGGTTATTAGAGGAGTACGTGGCCGCTGGAATCGTTCGATTCCGATCACCGACGCAAAAGTTATGCACGTTTGAAGTTTTGGGTCGGTTTTACCAAACCCGAATTAGTGGCCCGTTTAGTTAGGTTTTAATTGGATTAGGCTAGAAATAGTAATTTGAGAGTAATTGGTGAATGTAGGTTTGATTTTAATGAAGCTCGAATGTTTGTCATAGGTCGAGCCATATGTGACGTGAGGTGCCAAAAACCAGCGAGCTATAGACGACAGGTAAGTTCTCGTGATCTTTTTGGCCGATTGGCCTACACCGTACGTCGAACGTCGTCTCGAGGAGTTTTGGAGATGCGTTTATTTAATGTTTACTTGGTTTGGGTAGCTAGATTTAGGAGTTTAGAGTGTACGTTTTACAGTCTTGATGGTACATATTATTGCTTGTTTTATTGTAAGATATTGAACGTTCACAGCATCACTTGTTTTAAAGAAAAGCATGAAAACGAATTTCCGCACAGAGTTTTAAAGATAACGTAAAAGCATTGCATTAGCCGAAAGGCGAGTTGAGCAGCATTGGCCATGAGCATAGCATTGGCCGAAAGGCGTATTGAGCATAGCATTGGCCGAAAGGCGTATTGAGCATAGCATTGGCCGAAAGGCGTATTGAGCATAGCATTGGCCGAAAGGCGTATTGAGCATAGCATTGGCCGAAAGGCGTATTGAGCATAGCATTGGCCGAAAGGCGTATTGAGCATAGCATTGGCCGAAAGGCGTATTGAGCATAGCATTGGCCGAAAGGCGTATTGAGCATAGCATTGGCCGAAAGGCGTATTGAGCATAGCATTGGCCGAAAGGCGTATTGAGCATAGCATTGGCCGAAAGGCGTATTGAGCATAGCATTGGCCGAAAGGCGTATTGAGCATAGCATTGGCCGAAAGGCGTATTGAGCATAGCATTGGCCGAAAGGCGTATTGAGCATAGCATTGGCCGAAAGGCGTATTGAGCATAGCATTGGCCGAAAGGCGTATTGAGCATAGCATTGGCCGAAAGGCGTATTGAGCATAGCATTGGCCGAAAGGCGTATTGAGCATAGCATTGGCCGAAAGGCGTATTGAGCATAGCATTGGCCGAAAGGCGTATTGAGCATAGCATTGGCCGAAAGGCGTATTGAGCATAGCATTGGCCGAAAGGCGTATTGAGCATAGCATTGGCCGAAAGGCGTATTGAGCATAGCATTGGCCGAAAGGCGTATTGAGCATAGCATTGGCCGAAAGGCGTATTGAGCATAGCATTGGCCGAAAGGCGTATTGAGCATAGCATTGGCCGAAAGGCGTATTGAGCATAGCATTGGCCGAAAGGCGTATTGAGCATAGCATTGGCCGAAAGGCGTATTGAGCATAGCATTGGCCGAAAGGCGTATTGAGCATAGCATTGGCCGAAAGGCGTATTGAGCATAGCATTGGCCGAAAGGCGTATTGAGCATAGCATTGGCCGAAAGGCGTATTGAGCATAGCATTGGCCGAAAGGCGTATTGAGCATAGCATTGGCCGAAAGGCGTATTGAGCATAGCATTGGCCGAAAGGCGTATTGAGCATAGCATTGGCCGAAAGGCGTATTGAGCATAGCATTGGCCGAAAGGCGTATTGAGCATAGCATTGGCCGAAAGGCGTATTGAGCATAGCATTGGCCGAAAGGCGTATTGAGCATAGCATTGGCCGAAAGGCGTATTGAGCATAGCATTGGCCGAAAGGCGTATTGAGCATAGCATTGGCCGAAAGGCGTATTGAGCATAGCATTGGCCGAAAGGCGTATTGAGCATAGCATTGGCCGAAAGGCGTATTGAGCATAGCATTGGCCGAAAGGCGTATTGAGCATAGCATTGGCCGAAAGGCGTATTGAGCATAGCATTGGCCGAAAGGCGTATTGAGCATAGCATTGGCCGAAAGGCGTATTGAGCATAGCATTGGCCGAAAGGCGTATTGAGCATAGCATTGGCCGAAAGGCGTATTGAGCATAGCATTGGCCGAAAGGCGTATTGAGCATAGCATTGGCCGAAAGGCGTATTGAGCATAGCATTGGCCGAAAGGCGTATTGAGCATAGCATTGGCCGAAAGGCGTATTGAGCATAGCATTGGCCGAAAGGCGTATTGAGCATAGCATTGGCCGAAAGGCGTATTGAGCATAGCATTGGCCGAAAGGCGTATTGAGCATAGCATTGGCCGAAAGGCGTATTGAGCATAGCATTGGCCGAAAGGCGTATTGAGCATAGCATTGGCCGAAAGGCGTATTGAGCATAGCATTGGCCGAAAGGCGTATTGAGCATAGCATTGGCCGAAAGGCGTATTGAGCATAGCATTGGCCGAAAGGCGTATTGAGCATAGCATTGGCCGAAAGGCGTATTGAGCATAGCATTGGCCGAAAGGCGTATTGAGCATAGCATTGGCCGAAAGGCGTATTGAGCATAGCATTGGCCGAAAGGCGTATTGAGCATAGCATTGGCCGAAAGGCGTATTGAGCATAGCATTGGCCGAAAGGCGTATTGAGCATAGCATTGGCCGAAAGGCGTATTGAGCATAGCATCGAGGCGTATTGAGCAGAGCATTGGCCGAAAGGCTTATTGGCCGAAAGGCGTATTGAGCATAGCATTGGCCGAAAGGCGTATTGGCCGAAAGGCGTATTGGTCACGCGAGGTGGGCTCAGGCACGGCTGTACGTGTTGTAAACGTGCACCCCCCGCTTCTAGCTAGAAAGAGTAGTCCGCCCGCTAGATGAGCTCTCTCCGGTTATAGGGATAGGATCTCGGTGACACCTATTGAGCATTGCATAGTAAAGAAAACATACATGATTAATGAACTCATACGCACAGCATGCATTGCATTTACGTAGAGCTTACTGAGATTTCATCTCATAGTGTATTGTATGGTGTAGGTGATTACGAGGATATAGGTGAGGATGAGATCCCTCCTCCAGAGGCTTGAGTCCAGTTGACGGAGGATGGCTGCGGTGGTGTGCTGGCGCAGTCGACGCTTACCTGACCCGTGGGGAAGTATGGATAGGCTTTGAGGGTTTTGGGATGTTTTGGGCTAATGGTTGTATAGACATTATAAGATGTTTGGTTCTGATAGTTGATAGGTTATATATTGATGGTTGTATAGAACATTTTAGGATGCTTGGTTCTGGATAGTTGATAGGATATATATTTAAATGTTTTAAATGTTTTTGAACTGTTTTGTAATTTTAAAATAGGAGGATATGTTAAACTTTCAAACGGAACCACGCAGTTTATTTTCATGAAAACGTACTTTGTTATGGTTGTATTTTGTAGGTGTTCGTGTACGTATTGGTTTAAATAATCGTTTTGAACGTTTTATTAAATTGATTTTAAATTGTTTTCAAATTGTTTCCGCATAAACGCTAAGGATAAAGGAAAATGAAAAATATGGTACGGTAATTTAAGGGTAAATAAGGATACAGTATTAGGGTCGTGACACGAAGAGGCCGGGTGATAACCTTAGCGGTCAAAGAAGCGACAAACGTCCTTAAGAGTCCAGGAAGTTTCCGCAGTGTCAGAAGTGTATGAGGTTTCACCCGGGCAAGTGCCGAATGAATTCAGGCCGGTGTTTCAACTGCAATGAAGTCGGGCATATTTCCAGATATTCTCCAAAGCCGAGGGTGACCCGTTGTTTCAACTGCAATGAGGTCGAGCACATGGCTAGAGATTGTCCAACTGCAAAGAAGAGCCCAACTAGGGTGTCATCCAGAGTTTTTGCTATAATCGAGTCCGGAGACAACGACCACCCCACCGTAGTGTCAGGTACTATGCTGATTAATATGGTGCCTGCGTATACTTTAATTGATTCTAGAGCGACACACTCCTTTGTAGCAACAACATTCGCCGTCAAATTAAATTTGTGGCCTACGTCAACTGAGCATGTGTATGTGGTTACGTTACCCTCTGGTGGTCACATGCACTCTAATCAAAATCCTCTTAACAGAATTAGGCATCAGATTCTTCAGATTTGAGTGGATCAAGACTATGTATGAATCCGACAAAGACTTTGGAACGTCCTACCAAAATTGTCAAAACAAAGTTGAATGAGGATATAGTATTGCTGATGGATTTTTTTTGAAAGGAAGAAAATTATGTATCCTTGATTGCAGTCTGAGACAATGCCTTCTTAAAGAAGCTCATGGTGGAGGATTGTCCAGACATTTTAGAGAAAAGAAAACCCTTGAGTTGTTAAAAGAAAGATTTTATTGGCCTCACATGATGAAAGATGCACACTACTCCCTTGAGCAGTGCATTATTTGTAAGAAGGCCAATAGCAAGGTTCTACCCCAAGGACTCTACCTTCTTTTACCAATCCCTACACACCTTTGGGTAGAAGTTAGCATTGATTTTGTTTTAGGGTTACCACATACGGGTCGCAATAAGGACTCTATCTTGGTTGTCGTGGATAGGTTCTCCAAAATGGCACATTTTGTCACCTGTAATAAAACTGATGACTCTGTTGCTATAGCTGACCTATTCTTCAAGGAAATAGTTAGACTCCATGGAGTGACCTAATCAATCGTGTCTAACCGTGATACCAAATTTTTGAGCACTTTTTGGAAAACCTTATGGAAGAAATTAGGGACTAAACTATGCTTTAGTACATCATTTCATCTCTAAACAGATGGTCAAACGGAAGTGGTCAATAGGACTTTGGAACCCTTCTTCGCAGTGTTGTGGGTAAGAATCTAACCAATTGGGACATAGTGCTACTCCAAATTGAATTATATTATAACAGAAGCCTTCACTCCACTACCCAGCAAACGCCCTTTGAGGTAGCCTATGGATTTAATCCGAACTCACCACTGACCCTCATTCCCATTCCAACCCAGGACCTTATAAACCCTTCGGGAGCCAACAAAGCAGAGCAAGTCAAGAAGTTATATGAGAAAGTCCACCAAACCATTGAAAAGAATAACGTCAATTACGCTAAGCATGCCAATAAAAGGCGAAAAGAGGTGATCTTTAATGTAGGAGATTTGGTATGGTTGCACCTTCGAAAAGAGAGATTTCCGGCCAAGAGACGCTCCAAACTCCTGCCTAGAGCTGAAGGTCCCTTCAAAATATTGGAACGAATTAATAATAAAGCTTATAAATTGGAGTTACCTGGCGAGTTTGGGGTGTCATCCACTTTTAATGTTCAAGATTTGTCCCTTTACATTGGAGAATTGGGGCATGAAGAGGAGGCTGAGCTAATGGATTTGAGGTCAAATCCTCAGCCACCCAGAGGGGATGACATGCCAAGGAGGCTCGTCACGAGATCGCAAACTCGGGCCCATAATTTAATTAGTCAATTTTCTAATGACCTTTCTCTTTTTGCAGGTTTTGACCCCATTGTGGATTTCACATGGGAGCCGACTTCAGAAGATGTGGACAAGCCCCTGCACAGCCTTCATTGGAGCATTTACACGGAGACTTCAAGTAGCCCAATGGGAATTTGTCTTCCCGGGCCTCTAAATGTGTAATTTTTGGTTTGAACTTATTTAGCATACATTAGTTTTTTTGTATGGATTATGTATAGTTGCATCATGCATTAGATTATGTGGTTAGAGTTAGATGTATGTTGGTGGATGATGGGTTGAATACTTGGCCATCCAAGTTAAGAAGCTCTCCACACTTATGGATTTTCTCTTCAATAAAAAGAACCCAAAGGAAGCTTTAGTCCAAGGAAGAGCCCACATTTAAAGGTATGAAATTGCAGGTACAAATGTGGGTGGAAAAATGGATCAAGGACTTGGTAAATTTTTAGCCTTTGAACAAGCATTGGCTAGGCCCTCATCATCTCCGCACAGCTGGCGCGCGCTAGGGCAGCAGCTGGACTAGGGCATGGCGCGCGGGTAGGCAAAGCGCGGATTGATGCACTGGCGCTGATCAGCGCCATCTGATCACAACAGCTGGCCGTTGATGTGGCGCACCTGGATTGCTGATGTGGCGCGCATGGCTTCAACTGAGGGCCGTCGATGGGCGTGCGATGAGCAGCATCACCTCCACCTGATTGGCGCGCACTTGGCTGCTCCGGGTTCGGTGCTGGCGTGCGCATTGGATCACCATCTCGGCCATTGATTTCTTCTCCAATCAAAGGCTCATCTTGAAGCGTCCCTAATTCTTATACCCAAAATTCCCGTGAAATTTTTCATTTTTGTGCACTAAGCAAATTTCAACTTTAAAGGCTTTAACCGACATCTAACTTATTGAAATTTGTTTTGAAATTCATTTAAAGAAAACATATTAAATAAAAGAAGACAATTGGCAGGAAATCGTTAGGCAAAAATGGCATTTTGCCAGAAAATTGTATGGCCGATCGATCGGCCATTTCAGCCGATCGATCGGCTGTTACCAAAATAAGGGGGCGATCGATCGCCCCCACACCAGGCGATCCAGCCGATCGATCGCCCTTTTACAGGCGATCGATCGGCAAACTCTGTGGAATTTCCAGAGAGTCGCCTCTCTTCTGCCAATTGATCGCCCCTCCTGGCGATCGATCGGCAGACTCTCTGGATTTTGAAATCCAGAGAGCTGCTCCTCTTCCTCTTCCTCTTCTCTTTTCTTTCTCCCCTTCGATACCCTGCACACACACACTTCATCACTCTACTCCACACCTTCAACACTCCTAAATACATTTCATAACAACACTTCAACATAACAACACTACTACCCACATACAATCCACACTCCACCAATCACCCAAAAACAGACTCAAAACATATTTAGAACGTAACCAAATTTCATAAAAACGAACCGTGTGGATCCGTTTAAAAACTGAACATTTTCCTCTGTTTGAAAATATCAAAAACACGACAAAATACTATACATTATCTATCCAGTTACCAAGCATCCTAAAATGAGTCATCTATACAATTTTCCTATCCTATTATTTATGAAATCCCCAAAACATTTACTTACATCCCCACAGGTCAAAATTCGAACCGACTGCCAGCGCACTCCCACGGGCCATCCTCCATCAACATGCTTATGCGTTGGGTAGAGAAACGTCGTCTTCATCTGTCTCGAAATCACCTACACTATAGAATTAAACTATGAGCTAAAGGGCTCAGTAAAGCTACGTAAATGCAGATGAATGCTATGCGTATGCAATACTTAAAATCATGCAGTCATTCTACCTTTTCGCTATTCATTTCATTTAAGACGTTACCCGGGCTTCGCTCTCAGTAGATAGAAGCGGCACATCCGACGATTGGATAACCCCTCGTATCTACCCGGGGGGAAAACATGCTTCATCTGACAACCATGTCTGAACCACCACCCCGACGTGACCGTTATTACATACATTTATACCTTTTCGTTATCCTTTTTATGAAAAACATACTTGAAAATTCATTTTGCATGCTTATTCAGAAAACATAATGCATGGACAATAATAAAAACAAACAACGAACGCTAAACGTTCTATAGCTTAAAGTAGCCTAACTACCTAATCTAATTACCCGAAACACGCTACATCTCCAATTCATCAATTTCACATACTTTCTTATGGTGTAGGCCAAACCGGCCAAACAAATCACGAAGACTTACCTCACGTCCGTTGCAATTTAAGATCCGTCCACGAGCGTTGTTCACCTATGGCAATTCACAACATTCGTCATTAAAAATCGAGTCTAAACTATTGAGTTTCGAAAACTACAAACTCCTCGCTAAAGGAAATTTCTTAAAACTTTAATTTAACTCGTTGAGGTATTTTATCGAGCAATTCATGCTCGTGAATTTCTAAACCTCCATAAATGGAGTTTTTAAAATTCTAATATCCAATTTTTCAACCTAATCACCAAATGCATCCATTATTTCAACTTACTACGCTCAATAATCGTCAATAAGGTGATTACTAACAATTCCTAACAAAACCCGACTATTTCTACGAAAATCCTACGAAACCCTACCCCTTCAACGACCTAGAAATCGAGAACTAAAGTCGGGAAAAGCTAGAATCTCACCTAGAATCGTGATGGGAGAAGAAATTGTGAAGAACGGAAGTCGATCTGAGGAGCTTCAATCGCCGTTGGAGAGAGCCGCGAGAGAGAGAGAAGCGAAAATCGCCAGGGAGGGAAAGAAAATCGTGAAAGTGGAGGAGGAGAAGAGGTTTTTGTGTTTTTATTATAATTTGACTTGTCAAATTACTGTTTTGCCCTTCCTTAGATTTTATATTAGTTTCATCCTTTGTTTCGTTATTTAGCTAACGGTTTGGTTTCTCCAAATTTTCTTATTTCACCATAAATTCTAATTTGTTATTAAGGCTCCATTAAAACCTTCCGTTCACAAAACGGACTTAATTTAACATATTTACAAAAATGCCATTATTTATTGGAATAATAAAATCCCGTAAAATCGGGTGTTATACACATCTTCACCTTGCCAAACCCTAATCCACTTTAGGTTGTCTATTTAAGCATTGCATTGATGTGTGTAAAACACTTTGGCCAATTTTTATGAAATTGCTATTTCCCTAACTAAGGTTAGAAGACCCTCCTTGGGTGTTTCCTCGATTCTTGAATCGAGTGGAGAGGTCCTCCTTTGTTCTCCTAGCCCTCGGGTTGCTAGGTGAACTCGAATCTTTCCCTCACCCTCTTCTCTCGAGATTTGGGTTTGATGACGAAAACCTAGGCCTACGGTGGTCGTTTTTCTCCGAGAAAACATGCACCCGAGAGCTTAAACGTAAGATAGCTCCTCGGGTCCGCCAAGGGTATTTCATTCTTCTCTTCATCCATCTTGTTTTCTTGCATTTCATCTTCACCACTTCGACCATATCACTCTCACACACTCCACTTTATTTTCTTGCAATTTTCTTCATCATTTAGCATTTCTTCTTCACGGCCACACACACTCTTCTCTTCATCTTTTTCTTTGTTTTTCTTCTATGATTCATGCCCTCATTATGCTTACATTACTCGGCCTTCATCACACACCATCATCCCCTTTTTCTTGCTTCATTTTTATCACCATTTCTACCTAATATTTTTGGTTTGTGCTTAATCACTTAACACCCGAACACTTGCCTTCTATGTGGGTTTAACACGGCCCCTTTTCTAAGGGACCCCGTGTCAGTGCACCACCCGGGCACTGCGCGCAATCGGGTAGGAGATGCGCACGCGCTGGTGGTACGCCGCCCGCGCGACGGTCGCGCACCATACGCGTGCGGTGGCCGAGCGACGCGCGCCCAATGTTCTCACGCAGCAGGCCATGTGCTCCAAACCATTTTTTTTTAAGTTTCAGTTTTCAAACATTAACCCGATGTTTCGCGATACTTCCCGAATGTATTTTTTGAATGTATTTTCTGAATGTTTTCCCATGTATTTTAAATGATTTAAACGACCCAAAAATCAAGTCAATGTTTTATCGAAAACGAAAAATTTCACGTCCAAAATGTCTAAGTCAAACTCAACGTCAAGTCAAGTCCCGTGAAGGCCTTACGGGGTTGGGTTCGTTACAAATTAGTGGTATTAGAGCACCCTGATTTTAAAAGCAGTTCTGTAGACTGTCTGACTCCGCAATCCGTCACGCGAGATTGCTCCATTAACTATAAGTATTTAAGTTTCCGTACAAGTTATAGTTTATTAAATTGATTTTATTATTATGTGTAGGATTTTCTTAGAATGGTGAGAGGACATCAAGGAGAATCCGACAAGGACAACGCCATCCGATAATTGACTGAGCTGGTTGGTGTTCAGTCACGTATGGTAGAACGTATGATGGCGAGAGAGGATAATGGAAACAACAACGACCACCTAAATCCTCCACGTCACACCAGTGGATAAAGGTTCCAGCGGCTCCAACCGTCAATGTTCGATGGACAATCGACGGACCCAACTCACGCTGAGGATTAGATCCCGATGATTGAAAGAATGTTCAACTATGTGGAAGTGGAGGAGAGTAAGAAGGTCATGTGTGCCGTGTTTCATCTCACCAATGGTGTGGGATTCTGGTGGGACACCGTACAGACGACGATGGCGACACATAAATTACTTGGGACAAATTCAAAAGGGTTTTCAATGAGAAGTACTTCGACCGTAGTATGAGGAATGACAAGATGATTGAATTCGCTCAACTACGGTAATATGGATCAGTGGCCGAGTATGTCTAAAAATTTGAGTCACTATCCCGTTATGCTACCCACTTGATGGACACCGAGGAGAATAAGGTACACCAGTTCGTTCAGGGATTGAAGATGGACATTTTACGAGGGATTACGATGGCAGGGTTTGACGAGGCGCCGTATACGAAGGTGGTGGCCAAGGCCTTACAGTTAGAGGCCCTTGAAGCGAAATTTCAGAAACAGAGGGAATCATCAAAAATGTTCTTTCGGGATGTTCCCCAACAATAACAATAAAGGAATCGTGGGTGGCAACCACAGTAGCAACAGAATAGGGGCGTGAAGAGGCCCAATGAAACAACTGCCAACCAAAACAAGGGAAAAAGACCACAGGGAGATCCTCAACTTCCTGTATGTCCACTGTGCCAGAGAAGTCATATTGGAGACTGCAAACTTTTTACTGGCCGTTGCTTCAGATGCGACAAGGAAGGCCATCACATTAGAGATTGCTCAATGCCAGACAGGAGGCCGAACCGAGTTATCCCAAGAGTATTTGCGATGATTGAGGATGACGACGGTGTGTAGCATACAATTATCACAGATACAATTTTGATATGTAATGCACCTGCCTATATCTTGCTAGACACGGGGGTCACGCATTGATTTATAGCAAGGGGTTTTGTAGTTAAAGAGAATTTATGGTTTATGCCAGCGGGCCAGTTTTATAGTGTTATGCTACTATCTGGGGAGTCTATGCACTCCGATCAGGGTGTGCAGGGCGATATAGTATCGGTAGGAGACCAGCAATTATATGCAAATCTTATCATCATCGGTATGAAAGGATACGATGTAATTCTTGGAATGGACTGGCTATTTAGATACCACGCCACCATTAGCTGCAGGTCAGGTTTAGTGTGCTTTAGACGTCCGAATGAGGAGTTTTCTTATCAGGCGTGTTGCAAAAAATCCTACGCAAGTGAACGTGTAGCAAAAGTAATAAAATTCGTAAGTATGAGTCGATCCCACAAGGACTAGTTTCACTAATTATCAAACAAAATTAATTCCAATTTATAATGAACACAGAACTTTGATGATTTTGGAGTTAATAAAACACAACAAAATAATTTAATTAAATCTCATAAATTAAATGAGTTTGAAAATATAATGAGAAAGCTCTAGGGTTTCCGATTTCACCTGAATTAATCTTATTTAGTATTCCTAATTCAATTCATAATTTTCTATTTCTATGTGTTGATGGCAATTTCACAAAAGTATCTATCAATCTCTCTCGAGTAATGACAAACTTATCTAACTTAACGAATTATTACCTCTCGGTCTCTAATCCTGAGAATTAATTGAATATATTAAGAAGAAGAAATTAAAATACCATATAAACGCATTAGCTATCTCTAGTCTAACATCCTTTTAATGGTAAATTATTCAGTGCACGATTATTTATTACCTCTCGGTCTCAAAACAATCCTACGAACATGCTCTTGGTGATCAAGCAATCGCAAGCATTAAGAATAGAATAAATTACTCAACACAATATTGAAACAGAAAATCAATAACTTGAATTAAAGGAAAAAAAACTAAATATTCATAATCCGGCTACATCGTAGCCCTAAAAAAAGAAGGTTAGGTCATGCTAAAATAAAGAGAAACAATAAAAATAATAAAGATGTTCATTGTTCATAAGAGAAAGAGAAAGAAAAACTATGCTGAAATTCAGTTTCCGAAGCTCTCGCTCCGTTTCGGTCACCGTCTCGCTAAGGTTGCTTCTCAATTATGTCTCTCCCTAGTTGCCTGAATGCCCTCCCTAAGTTAACCTAATTCTCATATATCTACAGCCTCCAATTGATTCAACGGTTGGGATTAAGGCAATTAAAATAGCCGAACGGTTGGGATTAAGACAATTAAAATAGTCGATCTATCGCCTGATGTGTAGCCGATCGATCGGCTTACTTTCTGCTTTCCTTAAACTCTCGCTTCAGCCGATCGATCGCCAAGATTTGGCCAATACATCGGCTACTTCTCTGCCATCCAAGCTTTGTCTTTTCTTTAGCCGATCGATCGCCTACACTGTGGCCGATCGATCGCCTGCACTGTGGCCGATCGATCGGCTACTTCACTGCCTATTTTTATTCTGTCCTTCTTATTTTCTGAAACCTGTAATTCTTATCAATTTCTCTACACACTTGCACCAAAGTTATTAAAATCATTCACATACTTGAGTAAAGCTTATCAAATTTGTATAAAAGAGTATAATAAAGTGTGTAAAATACACACTTATCAAGGCGATACCGAAGAAACATAAGATGCCTATTTTATCCTCCATGGAAGCTTAACAACTGATGAAATCAGGGTGTGTAGGGTTTCTGGCCTACGTGGTGGATACACAAAAGCAAAGTGAGGTAGGACTCCAAGAAATTCCGATAGTTCGAAACTTCCCAGAGGTTTTCTTGGATGACTTACTGGTATTACCACCGGATCGCGAAATAGAATTCGAGACTAAGGTGTGTCCTGGTGCTGAACCGGTATCTAAGAACCCGTACCGTATGGCGCTAATAGAGCTGAAGGAATTGAAAGCTCAGCTAAAGGAATTAGTGGACAAGGGCTTTGTACGCCCTAGTTTCTCTCCATGGGGTGCTTCTGTCCTATTTGTCAAGAAGAAATATGGATCTCTGCTTATGTGTATTGACTACCGAGAGCTGAACAAGTTGACTATCAAGAATAAGTACCCGTCGTCGAGGATCGATGACTTATTTGATCAGCTACAGGGAGCTCCGGTATTTTCTAAAATGGAGTTGCGCTCAAGTTATTATCAACTGAAGGTCAAGGCCGATGATATTCCAAAGACCGCATTTAGGACCCGCTATGGGCATTATGAGTTTTTGGTGATGTCCTTTGGATTGACGAATGCCCCGGCAGCGTTTATGGACCTGATGAACAGGATATTCTAGGATTTTCTTGACAAGTTTGTAATTATTTTTATTGATGATATCCTGGTCTACTCTCGAAACGAAGAGGATCATAAGGAGCACCTGAATGTAGTATTATCGACTTTGAGGCAACACCAGCTGTATGCCAAGCTGTCAAAGTGTGAATTCTGGCTGACTTTCTGGGCCATGTTATTTCTGAAGAGGGTGTTTCAGTGGACCCAGCTAAGATCCAAGCTGTGAATGAATGGCTATAGTCAAGGAATGTCAGCGAGGTACGGAGTTTTATTGGGCTTCCTGGCTATTACAGGAAATTTATCAAGGGATTTTCTGTGATATCGAAGCCTTTGACCAGCTTAATGAAGAAGAATACCAAGTACAAGTGGTCTGAAGTTTGCGAAGAGAGTTTTCAGACACTGAAACAGAAATTAACCACAACTCTTTATTGGTATTGCCGGTTGAAGATGGCAAATTCAGTGTATACTGCGACGCGTCAAAGATTGGTTTGGGATGTGTGTTAATGCAGGATGGAAAAGTTGTGGCTTATGCGTCCAGGCAATTGAAGAGTTATGAGTAGAACTACCCTACTAACGATCTAGAATTAGCGGCGGTTGTTTTTGCGCTGAAAGTATGGAGGCACCACTTATATGGACAACAATGCGAGGTATTTTTAGATCATAAGAGTCTGAAATACATTTTTAATCAGAAGGAGTTGAACATGAGGCAGAGACAATAGTTGGAGTTCGTGAAGGACTATGACATCAAAATTAAATACCATCTTGGAAAATTTAACGTGGTAGCCGATGCACTGAGCAGGATGTCGACTACTATGCAACCAGCTATGTCAGCTATGTCAGTGCCTCTGAGAACAGAAATTCAGAGGTTTGAGTTGGAAATAGTCTCTGAACTATCAGCCGTTCTGGCAGACCTAACTATACGGCCAACCGTCCTGGACCGAAATAAAGAAGCTCAAAGATCAATTCAAAGAAGAAGGCTGATATAGTGAGCAAGTTGGCTAATGCCTCCTCCGATTTCAGTTATTCGGGAGACGGTATTCTGAAGTTCAAGAACAGGTGGTACGTTCCAAGAGATGAAGAGCTATGAAAGGACATTTTATCAGGAAGCTTACTCGTCTTCTTTCTTAGTACATCCGGGAAACACAAAGATGTATCGAGATTTGAAATTACACTTCTGGTTGCCAAATATGAAGAACGAGGTTGCCAGGTATGTGGAGTCTTGTATGGTATGTCAGCAAGTGAAGGTTGAACATCAACGACCAGGTGGAGCACTTCAGCCTCTCCCAATTCTGAATGGAAATGAGAAAACATTACTATGAATTTTATTGTCAGCTTACCGAGAACAGCTAGAGGCCATAATAGTATATGGATCATCGTGGACAGATTAACAAAGTCGGCCCATTTCCTACCTGTGAAGACGACCTTCTCTATGGATCAATATGCAGAGTTATATATTGGCGAGATTATAAAGTGACATGGAATTCTGATGTCAATCATTTCTTAGCAAGATCCTAGATTTACTTCAAGGTTTTAAAAGAGCTTGCAAAGCTCCTTGGGTACCAAGTTGAATTTTAGTACGACATTTCATCCACAAACCGACGGGCAATCCGAGAGGACGATTCAGATAGTGGAGGACATGTTGAGATCGTGCGTATTGGAATTTCAAGCTTCTTGGAGCAAGTTCTTGCCGTTAGTGGAGTTCTATTATAACAATAGCTACCAAGCTACGATCAGTATGGCTCCGTATGAGGCTCTTTACGGTTCGAAAGTGCAGCTCTCCCTTGTGTTAGGATGAACTTGGAGAAGCCAGTCTTGTCGGCCTCGAGATATTACAGCTGATGTCTGAGAAAGTGTCTATTATCAGATAAAGAATTGAAACTGCTCAGAGTCGACAGAAATGTTATTCAGACAAGAGAAGAAGAGGCTTAGAATTCGCAAAAGGCGACGAGATATTTCTTAAGGTGTCGCCATTCAAAGGCATGATGCGGTTTGATAAGAAGGGGAAGCTCAGTCCAAGGTTCGTAGGACCATTTCCAATCTTGAAGAGAATAGAAAGCGCAGCTTACAGACTGCAACTACCTACGTCTATGGATGGAGTTCGCAACGTTTTTTCACATGTCCATACTGAGGAAATGTGTACGTGACTCCACACAGATCGTGGAACCTTTGAACATGGAGATCTAACTGACGCTGACGTATGAAGAGAGACTAGTGAGAATTCTGGAGTCTTCAACAAAGTGCTGTGTAACAAAGAGATTCCATTGGTAAAGGTCCTTTGGCGTAATCATAATGTGGAGGAAGTCACTTGGGAGAGACAACAAGACGTAATGGATAAATATCTGGAACTATTCGACTAAGCGAATTTTGGGGACAAAATTCTATTAAGGTGGGTGGAATGTAACACCCAACATTTTTGGTCATGTAATTGTCCCTAAAATTCACCGAATGAAATAAATTCGCTATAAATTCGATCAGCAACTGCCCTTGTGCCGATCGCGCCCTGGGGGCCGATCGATCGGCTACCTCGTGCGCCTGGGTGTTCGGCTCTCTATAGGGTGCCAATCGATCGACCCTGGGGGTCGATGGATCGGCTACCCAGTGCGCGCCACCTGGGCACTACGCGCACTCGGGTAAGCGACGTGCGAGCACTGGAGGTACGCCTGCGCGCGCGACAGCTGCTCGCCATGCGTGCGCGATGGCTGAGCAACGCACGCGCTGCAGGCCATGTGCTCCAAACCATTTTTTTTTTAAGTTTCGGTTTTCAAACACGTTTCAACTCGATGTTTCGCGATACTTCGTGAACGTATTTTCTGAATGTTTTTCCACATATTTTAAATGATTTAAACGACCAAAAAATCGAGTCAGCTTTTTTTCGAAAATGAAAAATTTCACGTCCAAAATGTCTAAGTCAAACTCAACGTCAAGTCAAGTCTCGTGACGACCCTAGTGGTCATTACAGACTACCCTCTGTGGCAACGATACAATCACCTAATTATGAGCTGGATATTCTCATCTCTTTTCGAAACTCTTCTCCCTCAAATCGTCTGCTTTAACGCTGCCACTGAAATCTGGCTTGCCCTTGGCCGGACATTTGCCTCTTCCTCCTTAGCCAGAATCACTGATCTTTGCAGTTAGCTTCATTCCCAGTTCAAAGATAGCCTTTCCGCCAACACTTACATTCAAAAAATTACATCCCTGTGTAACACTCTGTCAGCTATTGGTGAACCGGTCACTTATCGAGACCATGTCATCTATTTCCTTGGCGGTTTGGGTAGCAATTATAATGCGTTCCTTACCTCTATTACAAATCACACAAATCAGCCTCCTCTTCAAGAGCTCTACAGCCTCCTTCAGAGCTATAATTTCAGACTCGAAAAGCAGAACTCCATTACAAATCTGCCTACTATGAGCCCCTTACAGGCCAATGTTGCCGTGTAACGACCACAAAGGCTGTCACGTTAAATGACTTGACATTACTTGACTTAACACGTTTTTCACGTAAATTTTTTTTTGCAAACTATAAACTAAATTTTAAAATATTTATTCCTTTAACCCACTTGAAATCAATAGAAAAATGTTTGAAAAACACGTCGCGAAATACACCTTGAAAATAATAGATTTTTTTTTTCCGAGCACTATTCATGTGAACAGTGCCGCGACACTATGCATCATGTTACATCTCCCCACAACGACCACGACCCATACGTTGTCACAAAACTTTACATGACATGAATTTTTTTTTTGTAAAGTTTTTGCAAACTTTAACCAAACTTTAAAATATTGATCCCTTTAACTCATTTGAAATCAATAGAAAAACGTTTGAAAAGTACGTCGCGGAATACACTTTGAAAATAATAGATTCTTTTTTTACGAGCACTGTTCATGTGAACCGTGCCTATCACTATTCATGTGAACAGTGACCGCGGCACTGTTCATGTGAACAGTGACCGCGACACTAGTTCACAAATGGGGAGATGTAACGCCCCACATGGGCTGACTCGTTTCACTCGCCCTCCTCTACCGTTCCGCCACCAATATTCTCAACCTACTCTTCCTCAATATCAACATCACTACAGGGCTTGCCTCCCATCTTGTGTCCTGGCGCTCGCCCAGCCCTGTCAAGTCCTTCAAGCCCAAATGCCAAATATGTAACAAACTGGCCACTATGCCTCATCATGCTATCACCGTCTGAACCTTTCTTACAGACCAACCAAACACCAGTCCCCAGCCCACTATCCTGCTCCTATTCCACATCATTCTTCAGTCGCTATCTATCCTGCACAGGCACACTCTACAGGCCTCCTCTCGACTCCATTAGTAAACTCCTCCCTTGCAATGTGGACGCTTGACTCTGGCGCCACTCATCACTTCACCCCTCACTCCTCCATGATGTTCTAGTCCATCCCATACACCGGGTCAGCTCATGTTGTTATTGCCGATTGTAAGCCTTCTCCTATCACTAGTATTGGTTCGGCTACAATCCCTACTCTCGTTCGTTCCCTAAATTTAAATTATGTCTTCCATGCTCCTTATCTAGCTCATAGTCTAATTAGTGTTCACAATTATATCATGAAAATCAAATTGTTGTTGAATTTCACTCCACTTAGTTTCTTATTAAGGATCGGAGCACATGTCAGACTCTTCTCTAGGGTTCACTCAATAACAATCTGTATCAGACTCTCTCTGCCCCTCCAGCTCCATTTGTGACTGCTCTGTCAGTGGCTCATGCCCCTTTTTCAGCCACTTCCCCCTCCCACTTGTGGCACCTTCGTCTTGGCCATCCATCTTTTTAAGCGTTACAACACATTTTGAAGTCTTCTAATGTTGTCTATTCAAAGACTAAAATTCCAAATGTTTGTATTGCATGTCAAATGAGCAAAACCCATTGCTTACTATTTTCAATTTCATTTTCACTTTTCCAATTTCCATTTGATATTGTACATACTGATATATGGGGTCCTTCCCTGGTTAATTCCATTTTAGGTGTCTGCTATTTTTTGTTATTTGTAGATAACTGCACTCGTTTCACTTGGCTTTATTTTTTGAAACTGAAAAGTGAAGTGTATAATCTTTTTCTGCAATTCTATAACTGTGTTCAAACTCAATTTGGTCTCAAGATTAGAAATGTGCAATCTGACTGGGGTGGAGAATTTCACTATCTCTAAAATGTGTTTAAGTCTCTCGGTATTCATCATCGGGTCTCCTGTCCGTACACTCCAAATCAAAACGGCCACGTTGAGTGCAAAAATTGCCACGTTGTTGAAACCGGCCTTGCTCTAATGTTTCACTCCTTGGCTTCCCAACATTTCTGGCCTTATGCTTTTACAACTGCAACTACCCTAATTAATTTCTTACTTACTCCTGTCTTGAACAATAAATCTCCTTTTAAGTGTCTGTTTGGTTATCCTCCCCCTCACTCTTCACTTCGTGTCTTTGGTTGTTTATGTTTTCCACTCCTACGTCCTTTTAATCGTCATAAATTGCATTCACGATCCCTTCCCTATGTTTTTCTTGGTACTAGCTCCCATCATAAGAGCTCCATTTGTCTAGTTCTTATCTCAAACAAACTCTACATTACTCGATACGTTACCTTTGATGAATCATCTTTCCCTTTTTCATCCTTGTCTCCACTCCCTTCTCATTCACCCCCTATTTCCATCCTTATCTCCTCTTTACCTTTTCTTCCCTTAACTTTCTCATTTTCCCCCTTACCATAATCTTCCTCCTTCCCTCTAAATCTCACTGCATCCCTTTCTTCCTCTCCCTCTCCATCTCCTTCTCCTCCCCTCACCAACCTACCTCTAACTAACACCAGACCACTTACACTCAATGATCACCTTATAAGGACCCGGTCGAAAAATGGAATTTTTAAACCTAAGGCCCTATCTACAGAAGCTTCTTTTGAACCTTGGACTTTTCAACAAGCTTCAAAATGCCCACTTTGGCTAAATGCAATACAAGATGATATTTTTGCTCTACACCAGAACGATACTTGAAAACTTGTATCTCTACCCAATGGTGCAAAATTAATTGGATGCAAATGGGTATTTAAAGTCAAACTCCATCTTGATGGCTTAGTCAATCACTATAAAGCTCGTTTAGTGGCAAAATACTATGATCAGACTAAGAGCATTGACTTCACTAAAACTTTTAGTCCAAAGATGAAACCTACCATCATCCGCACCACTCTTTCCATTGCCATCTATTTTTGGTTGGTTTATTAGGCAACTTGATATCAACAATGTCTTTCTCCATGGGGATCTTACATAAATTTTTTTTTATGCAACAGCCTCCGGGATTTGTGGATTCATCTCATCCACCAGCGATCTGCTTCCTAAAAAAAGCCCTTTATGGTCTCAAACAATCCCCTCAGGTGTGATACTATAAACTATACACTGCTCTTCTAGCATGGGGCTTCTCAGCATCCAAATCTGATACATCCTTGTTTGTATGTCGTAAAACCTCCTCTATTCTGATTATGTTAGTTTATGTTGATAACATCATCCTTATGGGTAACTCCTTTACACTTTTGGACCAGTGTCTCTCTTATCTGCATTCCAAGTTTGTGGTCCGAGATCTTGGCCCCCTCTCATTTTTCCTTGGGATTTCGGTTATTCCTACTGATCATGGAATCTCTCTCACTCAATCACGGTACATATTTGAGCTCCTCCACAAATCTCACATGACCAACTGCAACCCAGTTCCAACCCCCATTGTTTTGGGGCCAACCTTGTCTAAACACTCTAGTAAACCTCTTAGTGACGGCTCTTTCTACCTCAGCATTGTTAGCAGTCTCCAATACTGCTGTCTCACTCTCCCAAATATTGCCTTTGCTATGATATAACAAAATCTCTCAATTTATACATGACTCAACTGATGTTCATATGCAAGTTGTCAAACGAATACTGTGCTACCTCCAAGGTACTTCCTCTTTAGAAATCTCCGTCTCAAATTCAAACTTTTAACTGAACTTGCTATACGGATGCCGATGGGGCCTTGTGCCCAGACGATCGAAAAAGTACAAGTGGCTTCTGTATATTCTTATGACCAAATCTTATATCTTGGTCCTTTGCCAAACAGAAAGTTGTTTCACGCCTAGCATTGAATCAGAATATCGCAGTATAGCAAATGACGCAGCGGAAATTCTCTGGCTCCAATCACTCCTAAAAGAAATTAGCATTACGTCTTCCGAGGTACCTCTAATTTATTGTGATAATTTAAGTGCCACATACCTTGCATCCAATCCAGTTCTACACTTCAAGTCCAAACACGTTGAAATTGATTTTCATTTCGTTCGGGAAAAAATGGCAAACAAATCTATGATGATTCCGTTTACTCCATCACAAAATCATATTGCTGACACTCTTACAAAACCTCTCCCTCCGTCCACATTTTCAACATTCATCTCTGAGATCTTCGGTCTTAGTCATTGCTCTTGAGGGGCGATGTTAGCATATGTATTGTTCAATTGTAGTTTAGTTTGATTAGTTTTGTTGTCTTTGTCATTCTCTATGCTTATCATTTAACTTTTTGCAGCATACATGAAAATTGAGTTTTACTGAAAAGAAAAGGAAAAACGCTTACCTCTCTCTGTGTTCATCTTCTTCTTCCCCTGCTACTTCTTATTCTTCTTCTTCTTCTGGTGTTCCTTCACGTTTTATAATTGAAATCTAATTCCAATGAAATCAACGAAAATTAAACGAAAAAGCTACTGAAAATGATTGTTAGATACGAACATACTCTCGAATAGCTTGATATTGAAGATCGAGATGCTGCAAACACATAATTGGCGCCAAAATTCACTCTTGCGCACAAGATTTTGTAGACTAATATCTCTCTCCCTCTTTTGTGAGAAACGAAGGTTTTAAACCGTTTTATAAAAAGATTTTATTTTATTTAATATAACTATATATATTAATAATTTATTAAATTTTGATTCTTCGAAAAATTCAAACATGATTCACAACTTTATCTTGATGTACGTTTTATTTAGCCAGCACTGTTTGAAATTTTAACCACCAATGTTAAAGTTCATCTTTTATCTAATTGACAGATTGACCAAAATTTTATCCATTTTACACTGTGATTCTTTACGAGAATTTGGAATCAACAGCAACAACGTTTGATCTTGAAAATACCAAAACCATGAGTTGGAAAATACCAAAACCATGAGTTGGAAATTATTTATAGAATCGCGAACTTTACACCTTCTCTCTTTAGTTTTCACCCACAAGCTAGGAAGAAAATCAATCTCTGCTAGCAATATAACATTGTTCATTATGACTCGAAGTTTGCACGATTTTTTCTCGAGTTTTACTTTTTAACGTCTTGAACTAGTTAGGAATGAAACCTTAGTTATAAACTAATATCATCCATTTGTTTTGCAATATGAGATCTTGCACTGGTCTTTGTCCCTATTCTTGTTGCATATAATATAAGTTTTCTTAGCGCTATCATTTAAGCTTAACCAAATTACTTTCATGGCTTCAAATCTTGGCACTCTTCTATCTCTTGACATTCTACTACTAGCATTCCGTACTCTCCGCCACCGATAACCTTAGTTTATGACATTAATTTTCGTACCATTTTATCAACTCCAATAGAATTTGTATAGAATTGAACTACCCAGGAGACAATATAATGATCAAAATAAAGATAGGCCACGGCATAAAAGTTGTCGAAAACTTTTATCCATCACAAGCTTCATAGGGAAGAAATCAAAGTTGTTAATGATTGTGAGTTGGGTGGGTAAATGTGGCTCAAGTTAATCGCCAACTGACCTAGTCATTTTGAGGACGCGTAGGATAGTCGCTGACCCTTGTGTCAAACAGAGGTGGAGGTTTTGCAAAAGAAGATGATGTTGAGGCGATGTTCGAGAATCTCTTGTGACTGTTTTGGAAACACAAAAAGTGTTTATTTTATAATTTAAAAAACCGATAGCAAAAAATACAAGTGTTTTTCAAAAGGTACAAAAATGATAAATTACTTTTGAGAAATTAATTTATCAAACAATGACACTGTTTTCTACGGCTGATTGCTTTTAAATCACAACTATCAAGTGTTACTGAAAAAGCTACAACAATATCAAACTCACTCTTAATTTTGCTCTTTAGTTCTCAATCGGCTACTTTTGAAGTGAAGTCTAGACTTTCGCTCGTCCGATGGCTGCTTCTCATATTCATCTGACCCAAGATTGTTGATTGAATTTGAGAGGGATTCTTTATGGAATTGTAATTTGGCGAATCTTAACTTGGGTCCTATTCTTCTTTTATAATTTTAAGTTGATATTTTTCTTGATTTCATTTGAACAAAAACCTTAATTCAGTTCGATTCTAAACTCAGATCCTGTTTGGTCTGTTCATGAAAGAGGGAAACCTCTAATTTATTCATCGTAGAAACTATGCAAAATGGACTCGAACCACGCACCCAAACACAAATCTATGCTATTATCAAAAAACCAAGGAATTGAATTTATTATTACAGTAAAAGTCTCTCCAACATTCATTGATGGTTCAAGGAAACAACATTTGGACTGAAGAGCCAATCCTCCTATTATGTAAAATGGTTTATTTTTAAATATGTTGACTTCATTTTTCCCATAAATTGACAGAAACTAATCGAAACTACCAAAAATTTGTGTTTATGCAGAGCTGGTCTTCCCTCCAACTATGTCTATATGAGTTATGAAACTGTGACAAACACTGCTCATCCAAAAGGAACCAGAGTTCATTAGGCTCATTATTAAGCTTCACCCCAAGTTTACTGCAAGCAGAGACTATTTCTATCATGACAAAATCACACCATATGGATTATATAACCTCAAATGTAAAATGCAGCTTCAGATTCTATGTAGTTCAAAAACTAAGAACAGATAAAAGAAAATAACATGATAAAGGGATGGGAGCCTCTTACCAAACTTCTAAAAAATTTCACTCAGCTATCGCCTAAATCTCAATCTGTACACTGAAAAAAGAAATGATAAAAACAATTGTTAGTTTGGCATTATAAAGGCAGAAGAATAAGTGATATTCCGGGGTGAAAGTAATAGATTATATAAAACTTTCCAAAGAACAGCTATAAGTACAAACTGGTATTGAAAGAGACGTTAGTTAAGTTGTGATTCAGGTAGGTATCGGAATCCATTTAGCCGAATATTAGGTACTATTGATGCAAGTCTCAGAAACCATGCCTTTGAGGAATCACTTACATATCCTCTGTGAAACTCAGAGTGACCTCCTTACATTTTGAATACACCATTGAGAATAGAAAGTAGAAAAATAAACCCCCTGTTCATTTAAAAATGAAACAACCACGTAAAAAACTCATGAGGACTTCTGTAGTATTCAACATTTAAGTAAAAATGCATTACTAGCAGCACAACTTGAGAATATAACAAGGAAGTTATAGTAATTTAGATCATCTACCTTTTGTCCACTTTATTTATATCCAACTTGTAGCATCAAATGACGATAGCTACGTCCACGTATAATTCGTTGCCACCAATACTGTAGTTGCTGACTGTAACTCAATTGTATTCGCTGCTGGACGAGCCTGATGAATAAAGGCATATATATAGCATACAAGTAGCAGTCATCGTTGTCATTAGATGTCACAAAGAAGAATTAAAATTTGCTTACCATCTCACTAAACATCTCTGGATTCCTCTGGATATGGGACGAAAGATGGATGGATCTCTTTGCGCATAAAGCAAGCCAACCTAAGAAAAAAAAAGGAGAGAAAGGTAGACATTTAGCCTCCAAATCACAATATTTGCAGCACAATTTAAGTTATAAAAGAGGAAGCTGAAGTACAGTGTACTTATACCTCCATCAAGGCAACAGCAGAAGGATCATCAAAGATCTCAAGGCTACAGTCAGCTAAGTAATTAACCTGCACAAAGGAAAAGAGAGAACATACTTCATTTCCATAAGAAAACTTTTTTAATATCATAAAAATTTCGCTAAGTAGTAGCAATAAAACCAAAAAATGCAACACATAAATGCATTAAAAAAATTGTAATTGAAGCAATTTAGGAAGAAATACTCCAAAGTCTGCATTAACAAGAGACTGAATATAGTCTAGCAGTTGAAGCTTTGCCCACTCTAGACACATGGAAGGATTGTCAGTTTTTGGAGGATGCCTCCAAGGCGCACCAAATCGTAAGCCATCTCTTGAGATCTTTCCATTTTGTGCATTGACTGCAAACTTTTGCAAGAGTTCTAATGCTCTTTCCAAAGCAGGATTCACCACAGTTACCTGAAATAAAAGAATTCAAGAACTTACATATGAAGAAGATAAACAAAGTTCATATACATTTTATGAAACATAGGTCACAATGCACTCAATATGAACATTTATTAAACTTATATACAAAACTACAATCTAGAATAAAAATAAGGCTGGCCCATTCGACTTAATATGAACAAAATCATCAAACTCAAGAAAAAGAAAATTATGAAAGGCGGAACTGCCCACGTCCAGCACCCGGCTAGCCCGCCATCCTCGTGTCACAGACAGCACACCCGAGAATATAGGAGGTTGTCTGAAGCCCGTGCTCAGCGCAACCTTTGCCCGCTGTCTCAGCCTGGAAATTTCGGAGCTGGTCTGTGTCACATTGGCAACTCACATCAGACCATGTCTTGGTCACCACTCCGAGAATGTCGAGCCATGTGGTTCGTATCCATCGAGCCATCTTCGAGCCATCTGGTTCGTAACCGTCGAACCATGATCGAGCCATCTGGTTCGTAATTGTCGAGCCATGGTCGAGCCACCGTCGAGCCATCTGGTTCAGTGGGTCCTAGCCGGTGGCCAGCCCTGATGGCATAGCCCTGGGCCATGGTGCGTCCAGGCTGAGCCATCCTCACTTAGTCGCCCGCCCCTAAAGAGCAATCTGGGCCACTTTCAGTCTGGCAGGAGTAAACATAGGTACCCCTCGAGGAGTCACTTTTCCACTGTTCACCTACTTGTGAGCACGCTGTCTCACAACCCGCGCGCGCTCGTTGCCCATCTGTGCGCCTACGGCCACTGTCCAGGTCTCTATCATGTGCGCGCGCTGCGCGGCACTCTTGTGCGCGCCATGCTCAGCTCTTGTGCGCGCGTTGCCTTGTCCTTCAACATGGCATGGGCATGAATCAAGGCTGCATTCATGCCCAGCCCATCAAGCATCAAGGGTCTAACAAACCACCCCCACCAGATGAAGTAGATGCCCTCATCGACGGGGATGATAAGTATTCCTGCACCAGTTCTTCAAATTGTCACAAGGTAGTATCTCGCTCCCATGTAGCCTCAGCCGATCCTTTTCCTTTCCATTGAACCAAGTATTCCGTCTGCCTGTTCATCTTGCTCTCACCGCGTGTGCGGTGATCTAGAATGCATTCGGCTACTTTGTCAAACTGCTTCCTTACAGTCGGTGGTGCTCGCTTGACTTGCACCCTACCCATTGAATCCTTATAGAATGGTTTTAGAAAACTTACGTGGAAAGTTGGATGTACCTTGAACCGTTCCGGTAGACATAACCGATAGGCAACATTCCCCACTTTCTTCATTACTTCAAAGGGTCCATCATATCTTTGAACGAGCCCCTTGTGATACCGCTTACTCGTAATTTTCTTCCAAATTTGAGGTGTCAATTTCAGCATTACCTTGTCCCCCACTCGAAATTCCAACTCCCTCCTTTTGTGGTCGACATACTTTTTCATCCGTCGATTTGCTTTGGCCAAACTATCCCTTGCTTGGTCAATCAACTCTTGTTTGTCTCGGCCAAAACGATAAGCTGCAGGGCATTGTCCCTGATCTTTCGAATATGCCACTTCAAGTGGTGTATTTGGACGTTGACCCAACACTAGCTCAACTGGGCTCATTTCTGTCGACGACGATCGGTGTATGTTGTAGCAAAACTGTGCAACATCCAGCAACTCAACCCAGTTTTGCTGGCTCGCCGTGACATAGTGTCTCAAGTACTCTTCTACAAGTGCGTTGATGCGTTTAGTTTTCCCACCTGTTTGTGGGTGATTTGCTGTGGAGAACTTCAATTCTCTCCCCATCAAATTAAACAAAGCTGTCCAGAATTTGCCTGTGAATCGACCATTCCTGTCACTCACAATGTCATTAGGCAAACCAAAATATTTTACCACATGTTTGAACAGCAACTCCGCAGCAACATCCGCTGGGCAAGCATGCGGCGCAGCTATGAAGACCGCATACTTGGAGAACCGATCAACCACCACAAAGACAGAACGCATTCCATCCACCATTGGAAATCCCATGATGAAATCCATGGAAATGGACTCCCAAGGCCGCTCGGGAATGGGCAATGGTTGTAGCAAACCTGCTGCCCTCTTTCTTTCAGTCTTGTCTTGCTGACACACTAAACATGTCCTCACATGCATCTCAACATCCTCCAACATCTTTGGCCAAACATAGATGTTGCCGAGCAGTGCCATCATCCTTTCTACACCAGGATGCCCCGCCCATTTGCTGTCGTGTGTCACCTTTAGCAATTCCTGCCTTAGCCCTCCTGAGCTAGGCACAAAAATCTTTCCACCTTTAGCATATAAAAGATCGGAATCAAGCCAGTACCTTTTAACAGAGCCATCACGCACATCTTGTACTAGCTTTAAGTATGTCGGGTCTGTCTGAGCACACTCCTTGACCCTCTCAAGCATTGTTGATTGTACCACTGTCAACGCTGCAACATACTCATGCACCTCCTTCCTGGACAATGCATCGGCCACCTGATTCTGCCTTCCTGGCCTATGCTCCCATATAAAATCAAACTCAGCAAGAAATTCCTGCCAACGTGCCTGCTTTGGTGTCAGCTTCTTCTGAGTCTTGAAATAGGTATTAGCCACATTGCCAGTCACTACCACAAATCGAGTTCCCAACAGATAGTGTCTCCATGTGTCCAAGCAATGAATCACAGCCGCCATTTCTTTTTCATGAGCAGAATACCTTTGCTCTGCGTCTTTCAGCTTTCTACTCTCGTAGGCCACAGGATGTCCCTCTTGCACCAAGACACCCCCCATGGCACGGTCTGATGCAACAGTATGAACTTCAAAGGGCTTTTCAAAATCCGGAAGGCTCAGCACCGGTTCTGTCGAAATAGCTTCTTTGAGTTTGTCGAAGACAACTTGACACTCCTCGGTCCATGACCATCTTTGATCTTTCTTGAGCAAATCTGTTAAGGGGCTTGTCTTCTTTGAGTAGCCCTTAATAAATCTGCGATAATAGTTAGCCAATCCCAAGAATGATCGAAGTTCAGGTACCTTGGAAGGTGGGGGCCAATCCAGGATTGCTTGCACCTTGCGTTCATCCATCCGAATCGCCCCATGGCTCACCCGATGTCCCAAGAACATGATCTCCTCCTTGGAGAATTCACATTTCTCCTTCTTGACATATAGTTCATACTCTCTCAACCGTGTAAACACCTGCCTCAAGTGTCTCACACGATCCGCCAAATTATTCGAGTAAATAACAATATCGTCGAGGTACACCACAACAAATTTGTCCAGCATTTAATATAGCACATCATTCATCAAATTACAAAATGTGGCAGGGGCGTTAGTCAATCCAAAAGGCATGACTAAAAATTGGAAAGAACCATACCGAGTCACACATGTGGTCTTTGACTCGTCCCCCTTGGCAATCCTCACTTGCCAATACCCCGATCGTAGGTCCAATTTGGTGAAGTACCTTGCCTTGGCTAGGCGATCAAACAAATCTGCTGCATTTGGGACCGGATATTTATTCTTCACCGTAACCTTGTTGAGTGCTCGATAGTCCACACACATTCGTAATGAACCATCCTGCTTTTTCTGAAAAATCACAGGGGCACCATAAGGCGCCTTTGATGGTTGGACAAACCCCGCTGCCAGCAACTCATCTAGTTGTTTGCGCAGCTCCATTAACTCTACTGGGGCCAATCTATATGGAGCTTTGGCAGGCGGTAGAGCTCCTGGCTCGAGCTCTATTTTGTGATCAACAGCACGCCTAGGTGGGAGATGCTGGGGTAGCTCAGTGGGCATCATATCACTGAATTCTTGTAATACCTCTGCCACTTCGTCTGGCACCTCCACAACTTGATCTGGTTTTATCTCAATCAAGGCTGCAACATATGTCATCTCCCCTTTTTTTAGGCCCGACTTGAGCTGTTTCGCCGACAACTCTTGTTTGCCTTGCTCAGCTTGCCCTACATACACAGCTTGAACAAAACAATGTGCTTTTTCGTCGTTGATCATTAAGCCACACAAATGTGGTATTAGTCTCGCCTTGGCACTAACAAAGAAATCTATTCCCAAGATTAAATCAAAGTCATCAAGCGACACCACAGTAAGTTTAACGTCACCTGACCAGCAGCCGAGTTCGAGCTTTGTTGTGGCTGTACCATGCACCGGCATCGCACCTGAATTGACTGCCTTCATTTTACAAGTGCTAGCATTTGCAACAATGCCGAGTCTGCCCACAACTTTTTCTGCCAAGAAATTGCTGGTTGCCCCTGTATCCAGCATCGCTCGAACATCCCGACCATTTATCTTTACCATCAAGTACATCAATCCTTTTGCCTGGCTTGGTTGTTCTGTTGAAAGTGCATTTAGCAGTTGAAGTGGGTTTACCCTTGATACCTCTTCTGCTCTGTGCGTGGAAGTCTGCTCTTCTTCCAGTGCCATTGCATTCAACCTTTCTCTCTTTGGGCATTCTTTAGCTTGGTGAGGTCCGTTGCAAATAAAACACCCCTTGTTGTTTTTATTGAACCCACTGGACCCACTTGTGGATTTATTCGCATCACTTGGTTTCGAATTCTTCCAATCAGACTTCTTACCATCCTTCTTTTGAAAAGCTTTACCCTGCTTCTCCTTTTTCTTTTTGTTGTCTCCCGTGCTAGGTGCCACCGAAGACTGCTTAAAATCCACCAAGCTATCTGCTGCAGCTATGGCTGAAGGAAGGTCCTTCACGCCTTGTCTCCGCAATTCTGCATGTGCCCATAATTGTAAACCAGAAAGAAAATTGAACAACTTATCTGCCTCGGACATGTCCCTGATGTCAAGCATCAAAGAACTAAATTCCTTCACGTAATCCCTCAATGAGCCCGTATGCTTCAACTTTTTAAGAGATTCTCTTGCTAACCATGCTGTATTGAGAGGAAGAAATTGATCTTTGAGTTCTTTGACTAACCTTTCCCAAGTGTCAATCTTTGGCCTACCAGCAGCCAAATCATCTGCTAACTATGTTCGCCACCATAATTTAGCATCACCTGCCAAATACATACTAGTCATAGTTACCTTCTCTGCCTCTGGAATTCGAGCAGCAAGGAAGTACTGCTCCAGATCCCAGATGAAGTTCTCTAACTCCTTGGCATTCCGACGCCCATCAAAAGACTTTGGTTTGGGTACCTTGATTTTCTGGGCTACACTGTGTTCCGCCGTGCCCCTCATAGCACTTTTGATTAGGGACACATCTGATTCAAGAAAATGCACATTGTCACCAACTTCTTTGATAATCGTATCAAGTTCATCATCTTTGGCCTTCACCGAATCCACCAAAACCAGAAATTGTGCCATCAGATCGCTCAATTGGGTTTGCAACTCCCGCATTTCCCTCCCATGAGTCTCCTCCATGGATTTAATCTGGTCAGTAAGCTGCCTTGTCAAAGCAACCAAACTCTCCATTGATTCATCTTCAATGGGACCACCAACAAGTTCCTCCAGAACAGTCACCCTTTCCCGGAGTTCGTTCATGGCAACGTACCTTCTTCTTGAACCTAAGCTCTGATACCAATTGCCACACAACCGAGGTTTCCCCTAGAATTTTCGACTTTGTGATGGCAGCCAAGTCCTCCTTAGCTCAGCCAATTGCTTTCACGAATTCACCTGAATATCACCAAGTTACTCGAGTAAATATAATGAGAACGATAAAGAGAAGAGAGACACAATGCTTTACGAGAACCAATCTCAACCCTTCAATAACTCACGAAAGGAAATACAACACCAAGTCATATATGGCAAAGGACTCACACATCTCTCTATGATCTCAATGCCCAATAAGCCGTCTATTTATAAGGCTATTGAAAAATGCGGTTAACACCCCTAACCGCGTAGGTTATGCCATGTGTCCGCCACATGGCTCACTCTGCGCTGCCCACTCTCGGCTGCAGAGTACATCGTGCGTCAGTTGTGTGCCATCGTGCTGATCATGTGTCTGCCAACTGCATGTCTGCTGGTGCACTCAACCGCTATGCATCAGTTGAGCCACATCATGCTGAACTGCCCGCGTTCAGCATCAGCAGATCGCTCAGCGTCCCACTCGGCCGCCTCATGCATCAACTGCCCCACGTGGTGCTGAATTGCCCACGTCCAACACCCGGCTAGCCCACCATCCTCATGTCACAGACAGCACACCCGAGAATATAGGAGGTTGTTTGAAGCCCGTGCTCAGCGCAACCTTTGCCCGCTGTCTCAGCCCGAAAATATCGGAGCTGGTCTGTGTCACATTGGCAACTCACATCAGACCATGTCTCGGTCACCACTCCGAGAATGTCGAGCCATCTGGTTCGTATTTGTCGAGCCATGGTCGAGCCACCGTCGAGCCATCTGGTTCAGTGGGTCCTAGCCGGTGGCCAACCCTGGGACATGGTGCGCCCAGGCTGAGCCATCCTCACTTAGTCGTCCCCCTCTAAAGAGCAATCCGGGCCACTCTTAGTCTGGCAGGAGTAAACATAGGTACCCCTCGAGGAGTCACTTTTCCACTGTTCACCTACTTGTGAGCACGCTGCCTCACCACCCACGCGCGCTCGTTGCCCACCTGTGCGCCTACGGCCACTGTCCAGGTCTCTGTCATGTGCGCGCGCTGCGCGGCACTCTTGTGCGCGCCATGCTCAGCTCTTGTGTGCGCGTTGCCTTGTCCTTCAAAATGGCATGGGCATGAATCAAGGCTGCATTCATGCCCAGCCCATCAAGCATCAAGGGAGTTGCTGGCAGCGGGGTTTGTCCAACCATCAAAGGCGCCTTATGGTGCCCCTGTGATTTTTCAGAAAAAGTAGGATGGTTCATTACGAATGTGTGTGGACTATCGAGCACTCAACAAAGTTACGGTGAAGAATAAATATCCGGTCCCAAATGCAGCAGATTTGTTTGATCGCCTATCCAAGGCAAGGTACTTCACCAAATTGGACCTACGATCGGGGTATTGGCAAGTGAGGATTGCCAAGGGGGACGAGTCAAAGACCACATGTGTGACTCGGTATGGTTCTTTCCAATTTTTAGTCATGCCTTTTGGATTGACTAACGCCCCTGCCACATTTTGTAATTTGATAAATGATGTGCTATATGAAATGCTGGACAAATTTGTTGTGGTGTACCTCGACGATATTGTTGTTTACTCGAATAATTTGGCGGATCATGTGAGACACTTGAGGCAGGTGTTTACACGGTTGAGAGAGTATGAACTATATGTCCAGGAAGGAGGTGCATGAGTATTTTGCAGCGTTGACAGTGGTACATCAACAATGCTTGAGAGGGTCAAGGAGTGTGCTCAGACAGACCCGACATACTTAAAGCTAGTACAAGATGTGCGTGATGGCTCTGTTAAAAGGTACTGGCTTGATTCCGATCTTTTATATGCTAAAGGTGGAAAGATTTTTGTGCCTAGCTCAGGAGGGCTAAGGCAAGGAATTATTGTCACACAGCCGAGGTTTCCCCTAGAATTTTCGACTTTGTGATGGCAGCCAAGTCCTCCTTAGCTCAGCCAATTGCTTTCACGAATTCACCTGAATATCACCAAGTTACTCAAGTAAATATAATGAGAACGATAAAGAGAAGAGAGACACAATGCTTTACGAGAACCAATCTCAACCCTTCAATAACTCACGAAAGGAAATACAACACCAAGTCATATATGGCAAAGGACTCACACATCTCTCTGTGATCTCAATGCCCAATAAGCCGTCTATTTATAAGGCTACTGAAAAATGCGGTTAACACCCCTATCCGCGTAGGTTATGCCAGGTGTCCGCCACATGGCTCACTCTGCGCTGCCCACTCTCGGTTGCAGAGTGCATCGTGCGTCAGTTGTGTGCTATCGTGCTGATCATGTGTCTGGCAACTGCATGTCTGCTGGTGCACTCAACCGCTACGCATCAGTTGAGCCACATCATGCTGAACTGCCCACGTTCAGCATCAGCAGATCGCTCAGCGTCCCACTCGGCCGCCTCATGCATCAACTGCCCCACGTGGTGCTGAGCTGCCCACGTCCAGCACCTGGCTAGCCCGCCATCCTCGTGTCACAGACAGCACACCCAAGAATATAGGAGGTTGTTTGAAGCCCATGCTCAGCGCAACCTTTGCCTGCTGTCTCAGCCCAGAAATATCGGAGCTGGTCTGTGCCACATTGGCAACTCACATTAGACCATGTCTCGGTCACCACTCCGAGATTGTCGAGCCATGTGGTTCGTATCCATCGAGCCATCTGGTTCGTATCCATCAAGCCATCTGGTTCGTAACTGTCGAGCCATGGTCGAGCCACCGTCGAGCTATCTGGTTCAGTGGGTCCTAGCCGGTGGCCAGCCCTGGGCCATGGTGCGCCCAGGCTGAGCCATCCTCACTTAATCGCCCCCCTCCCCCCCTAAAGAGCAATCCGGGCCACTCTCAGTCTGGCAGGAGTAAACATAGGTACCCCTCGAGGAGTCACTTTTCCACTGTTCACCTACTTGTGAGCACGCTGCCTCACCACCCGCGCGCGCTCGTTGCCCACCTGTGCGCCTACGGCCGCTGTCCAGGTCGCTGTCATGTGCGCGCGCTGCGCGGCACTCTTGTGCGCGCCATGCTCAGCTCTTGTGCGGGCGTTGCCTTGTCCTTCAACATGGCATGGGCATGAATCAAGGCTGCATTCATGCCCAGCCCATCAAGCATCAAGGGTCTAACAAACCACCCCCACCAGATGAAGTCGATGCCCTCATCGACGAGGCATCCTGGTGTAGAAAGGATGATGGCACTACTCGGCAACATCTATGTTTGGCCAAAGATGTTGGAGGATGTTGAGATGCATGTGAGGACATGTTTAGTGTGTCAGCAAGACAAGACTGAAAGAAAGAGGGCAGCAGGTTTGCTACAACCATTGCCCATTCCCGAGCGGCCTTGGGAGTCCATTTCCATGGATTTCATCACGGGATTTCCAATGGTGGATGGAATGCGTTCTGTCTTTGTGGTGGTTGATCGATTCTCCAAGTATGCGGTCTTCATAGCTGCATCGCATGCTTGCCCAGCGGATGTTGCTGCGGAGTTGCTGTTCAAACATGTGGTAAAATATTTTGGTTTGCCTAATGACATTGTGAGTGACAGGGATGGTCGATTCACAGGCAAATTCTGGACAGCTTTGTTTAATTTGATGGGGAGAGAATTGAAGTTCTCCACAGCAAATCACCCACAAACAGATGGGCAAACTGAACGCATCAACGCACTTGTAGAAGAGTACTTGAGACACTATGTCACGGCGAGCCAGCAAAACTGGGTTGAGTTGCTGGATGTTGCACAGTTTTGCTACAACATACACCGATCGTCGTCGACAGAAATGAGCCCAGCTGAGCTAGTGTTGGGTCAACGTCCAAATACACCACTCGAAGTGGCATATTCGAAAGATCAGGGACAGTGCCCTGCAGCTTATCGTTTTAGCCGAGACAAACAAGAGTTGATTGACCAAGCAAGGGATAGCTTGGCCAAAGCAAATCGACGGATGAAAAAGTATGCCGACCACAAAAGGAGGGAGTTGGAATTTCGAGTGGGGGACAAGGTAATGCTGAAATTGACACCTCAAATTTGGAAGAAAATTACGAGTAAGCGGTATCACAAGGGGCTCGTTCAAAGATATGATGGACCCTTTGAAGTAATGAAGAAAGTGGGGAATGTTGCCTATCGGTTATGTCTACCGGAACGGTTCAAGGTACATCCAACTTTCCACGTAAGTTTTCTAAAACCATTCTATGAGGATTCAATGGGTAGGGTGCAAGTCAAGCGAGCACCACCGACTGTAAGGAAGCAGTTTGACAAAGTAGCCGAATGCATTCTAGATCACCGCACACGCGGTGAGAGCAAGATGAACAGGCAGACGGAATACTTGGTTCAATGGAAAGGAAAAGGACCAGCTGAGGCTACATGGGAGCGAGATACTACCTTGTGGCAATTTGAAGAACTGGTGCAGGAATACTTATCATCCCCGTCGATGAGGGCATCTACTTCATCTGGTGGGGGTGGTTTGTTAGACCCTTGATGCTTGATGGGCTGGGCATGAATGCAGCCTTGATTCATGCCCATGCCATGTTGAAGGACAAGGCAACGCGCGCACAAGAGCTGAGCATGGCGCGCACAAGAGTGTCGCGCAGCGCGCGCACATGATAGAGACCCGGACAGTGGCCGTAGGCGCACAGATGGGCAACGAGCGCGCGCGGGTGGTGAGGCAGCGTGCTCACAAGTAGGTGAACAGTGGAAAAGTGACTCCTCGAGGGGTACCTATGTTTACTCCTGCCAGACTGAAAGTGGCCCAGATTGCTCTTTAGGGGCGGGCGACTAAGTGAGGATGGCTCAGCCTGGACGCACCATGGCCCAGGGCTATGCCATCATGGCTGGCAACCGGCTAGGACCCACTGAACCAGATGGCTCGACGGTGGCTCGACCATGGCTCGACAATTACGAACCAGATGGCTCGATCATGGTTCGACGGTTACGAACCAGATGGCTCGAAGATGGCTCGATGGATACAAACCACATGGCTCGACATTCTCGGAGTGGTGACCAAGACATGGTCTGATGTGAGTTGCCAATGTGGCACAGATCAGCTCCGATATTTCTGGGCTGAGACAGCGGGCAAAGTTTGCGCTGAGCACGGGCTTCAGACAACCTCCTATATTCTCGGGTGTGTTGTCTGTGACACGAGGATGGCGGACTAGCCGGGTGCTGGACGTGGGCAGTTCAGCACCACGTGGGGCAGTTGATGCATGAGGCGGTCGAATGGGACGCTGAGCGATCTGCTGATGCTGAACGTGGGCAGTTCAGCATGATGTGGCTCAACTGATGCATAGCGGTTGAGTGCACCAGCAGACATGCAGTTGGGAGACACATGATCAGCACGATGGCACACAACTGATGCACGATGCACTCTGCAGCCGAGAGTGGGCAGCGCAGAGTGAGCCATGTGGCGGACACATGGCATAACCTACGCGGTTAGGGGTGTTAACCGCATTTTTCAGTAGCCCTATAAATAGACGGCTTATTGGGCATTGAGATCACAGAAAGATGTGTGAGTCCTTTGCCATATATGACTTGGTGTTGTATTTCCTTTCGTGAGTTATTAAAGGGTTGAGATTGGTTCTCGTAAAGCATTGTGTCTCTCTTCTCTTTATCGTTCTCATTATATTTACTTGAGTAACTTGGTGATATTCAGGTGAATTTGTGAAAGCAATTGGCTGAGCTAAGGAGGACTTGGCTGCCATCACAAAGTCGAAAATTCTAGGGGAAACCTCGGCTGCGTGACAATTGGTATCATATTACACAAAACTTTGTATTTAAACTGATTTTTTGACTATAGAAAGCTAATAATTTTTTTTTTTTTAAAGACAATAAATTTGTACTTCAGTCATGAAACTCACTTGCAAGTATGCTAAATACGAATCTATGATGTCCTCAAATGTGCTACCTTTGTCATCAATCACCCTATTGCCAAATAGAAAGTGCACATTACCGTAGTGAACATGAAATCAACATCTTGTCATAGATTATTTCAATTGGTATCAGTATTGCGGCAAAAAATGAGAAAATTCACTCTTACTTTTGATAGTAATTGCTTTGCTTGAGTGCATAAAGTTCAAAGAGATGTCTAGGGTTTGGACCAAGCACTTCAACAATCACATTCCACTGCAATGAAAACAACACTAAAATCCATGAATTCCAAAACTTAGATCTTAGTTACCGAAGTTACATATATAGATAACTCTGGAAGACAAAAAGCTCTAACTAAACACAAGACACATTTTTCTTGGAAATAGTCCAACTTGTGCCACTATTTTTATCCCAAAAGTATGCCTTGTATAGGTTTAAACAGTGTTCACTAACCTCTGAATGACTGAAGTAATCTGGAACCATATGCAACTTAGCTTCTTGAGGAGTCCATCCAAAATACTGATTAAAAGATGAGATGATTTGATAATGTAATTGGAGTGATGACCAAGATGATTTGATATTATAACTTTTTGCATGTGCATTTACAAACAATTATGAAAGCCTTGACAATGTAATAGGAGTTACTTGTGCTGACAGAAATTGAAGGCCTAATTATCATGCTATCATAAGGATTTTCATTAATAAAAAAAAAAGGGGTATAAAAAGTCAGCAAATTAGTCATTAAAACATTATGGCATGGCATAAAATGTCATTCAAGTTTATAAATGTGAAATAGGTAAGTGATGCGAAAAAAAGTTTGATTATTTTCCATTTTAGTGTGAGCATGGATGCAAAATACAATAGCGGACAAACAAATAAATAAATGATGAAGACATTATCGAGTTTGTTTGACATACCTCACGCGAGATAAATATATCTGGAAATCCAAAATCCATGTAGGCACGGTAGGAATAGTAACTGCATAATTGAAAAAACAAAGAACATAAAACCAGGCACTATCTATTATACTGTAGGTGCACTGAATTTTTATGCACACATGATGATGTATATTACAATGCACTCCCATTTCACTGCATATTTTGATCCCAAAAAGAACATGTCAACAGATAAACTGAATTCTTATAGAGCAATACACATTTTATCATACTGCTAACACATGTCTACAATTTGAGATCACCTACAGCAGTTTGCAGAAAAAGGCCAGTATATTCTGGAATGAAAGAAGATAGTTGATGGGAATTGGTTATACCTATCTGACGTCACGAGTACTACAGGAAGGCACCTTTCGTTCGCGCCTAAAGCGATTATTCTCCACACCAGACTGTCATGATACATGGATCCACTGACTGATGAATTAACATCAGTCAGAGTCGCCTTCTTTAATATTTCAATGTTGTTAATAATCAGCTTCGGCTGCTTGTAAAAAAAAAAAAAAAAAACAAAAGCACAAGGAAGTGATATTCGCTAGAGCCGAATTAAAAATTGCAATAATTTAGAGAAGTAATCTAAATGGTAACCCCCTTTTCAATCCGAAAACCATCAGCAGGCTTTTATGGAAATAGCACAGAAGGACTTGAAACTAGAATGTAAAAGTTGATTTTTTTAAAAAATAAACAATAACACAAATCCCGTAGAGCTTAGTCAGAGCCTAAAGCAATGGGGTATATACATAAGATACCTTTCGTATATTAAAACTACAAAAAGTAAACGATTTTCCATTCTTGTTCTATATGAAGATTGGATTAGAAACAAAGCGTACTCACTTACCTGGAAATGATCTTGTTCTGCAGCTTGTGACAATAATTCCAGCAGCAAGCAAGGCCAGTCAGTACAGGAATGAGCTAAGGACCTCGAAAATTCACCAGTTTGATTAATATGAGCAATGGCGTTGGCCCTCCACCCTAGCTGCATCTTAATCACCTCTTTAGCCAACTTCAGTGCCACAAATGCCTCCCTAAAGAACGAAGCCTCCTCAAGTGACAATGCCTTCCCCTTCGCATCCAATCCCAAAAGTTTATTGACTTCAACAGCACTATATCTAGCACATAGTGAAAAAACAGCTCGATCCCACAAAGCAGAGCTTGACACCCTCCGCTGAAGTGCGCTCTCTGAGGTGCTATTACTTTGAAGCATGCGGCGAAGAGCAGTATCAAGGCCATGCCACTTGTTGAGGGTAGTAAATATTTGATGAGACGTTATGCTGCCTAGCCGAACCCCTCTCTCGGCCATTGATTCAAGGCAACTTTCCAATTGATTTTGGCAATTTGACAGAGATGGAAACGGACAATTGGACCACGAAGCCCATGGAAACGAATGATTGTACTGCGGGTGGTGATCCTTGATAGTTTCAGCGAAGTCTACATAACCAGAAAAATGCGGACCTCTGTTCCAGTCAGCATGAAGACCTGGGAAAATTACAAAACGTCAGCTGACATTAGAGAGAGAACGTGGTAGAGAGAGAGAGAGGTGGAATTTTACGCTCGAGGATAAGGGTGGTTTTTCCAACGCCCCTCGGACCGTGGAGAATCAGGGGCTGAGGAACGCGGTGGTGCTGCGCGTGATTGTTTAAAACGGTTTCTAGGAGAGGCCTTGGTATTATCTTCCATGGTTTGAGCGCCATATTTCTGAGGGATTGGAGGTCTGCTTGCTCTGCTCTCCTCCTCCCAAAGTAGGTTTGAGTGTGGAGGAAGGTAGAACAAGGGTTTAGGAGCTGAATCTCAGGTGCATTACAAAACAAATAATCCAATCCGTCAATTTTAACGGCGTTTGAGATCACCGTTTCCTCAACTCTTTTGGCCAAATCACTCACACAAGTTACCCGTCACTCAATTTGTACCTTTTAGAGTGATTTTCACGTTAGTCGGTTTCGGTTTGGTTCCGATTCCATAAATTGAAAAAAAAATTAAAGCACAAATAAATTTTACGATTCAAATATATATTTATAATATTAAACTGTAACCATAACTCTAGTAAAAACGAAATTCTTATATCGGGCCAAACTAGTCTGGTCAAACTACAAATCGGATCACCCGAATCCAACACAAATCAATCTCTCCGAGATGATGGCCATGAGTGCTAAAAAGTTGCGGTGAAGTTAAGAGTAGAGCATTTTAAAGAATAGATTTGGAATAGAGTGGAACTAAAAGCTAACGTTTCCTCTCCAACGGTAGTTGGATCGAGTATTGTACAAAGATATTCAACTTACCAACCAATTGGTTAGTCTTATTGGGATCATAGAGAATCAGACCTTCTAGGCTCGACTCAGCTGATTAAGCCGATTAGACTAAGTTTTGTTGTCTATAATGGTAAACACATTCAAACCCTTTTTCACGAGGAAGTGAGAATAAAAGACGTTGTGCATTTTTATTATTTAACAAATATATATCACGGTTTGATTGACGTAACACGGGAAACCCTCAATTGGGTCAAGCCCAGAGGTCAGATCTACTGCTCTCAGTCCACCATATTATTCTCTTTCAACAACTGTCTAGCTAGCCCTCACCTTCCCTTCACACTCACACCCTGCTTTCTTCAGCTTTTTACCTTCTCTTTACTCTCTCTCCTCCTTCCTTCTCTGCTCCGCCTCGCTGAAAGCTCCATTTTCATCTCTTTATTCTCTCCCTTCTTGTTGCTGCCTTCTCTTTCTATGTTTCCCTGTGAATCTTGACCTGGGGGTCTTAAGCCCGATTCAGATCACGCCGGAATACCCAAATGCATTCCACCACCCCCACCCCACCTTTTGGGCCACCGGAAACTCCCTCTACGACGTCGCCGGAATCGCTTCTCGAGCTTATCAACAATGTTTTGTCTCTCCTCCTCGTATCGTCCCTCACCGTGCGGTCTTTCATTGGACGGTGGCAAGTGGTTTTCTCCAAGCTCTCTTCTCTCCAATCATCCGTTTCTGAAATCTCAGTTTCGCCCTACTGGTCTATAAATCCTCTTCTGCAAACCCTTCTTCCTTCCCTCCTCTCTAATCTTCAACGCCTCAAGTCCCTGTGCGACAAATGCTCCGATTCCACCTTCAATGGCGGGAAGCTCCTCATGCAGAGCGACCTCGACATGGCCTCTGCTTCCCTCTTTAACCAAATCCAAGACCTGGATTTGTTACTCAGGTCTGGTGTTCTCCTACAGTCTAACGCCATAGTTCTATCCCAGCCAAGCGCCGGTTCGAACAAAGAGGATATAGCGTTTTTCATCAAAGATCTTTTCACCAGGCTGCAAATCGGAGGCGTTGAATTCAAGAAGAAAGCTTTGGAGTCTCTGCTTCAGCTTCTAAGCGGTGATGAAAAATCGGCAAGTTTAGTTGCGAAAGAAGGAAACTTTAGATACTTGATTCACTTGCTCGACTTCAATAATCAGCCGTCGATTCAAGAGCAAGCTCTTTCGGTGGTTTCAATTCTGGCATCAGCGAACGAAGAGTCGACAAGAAGTATGTTCGAAGAAGGAGGATTGGGGCCACTCTTGAGAATTCTCGAAACAGGGTCTGCGCCTATGAAGGAAAAGGCCGCAAGTGTCGTCGAAGCCATCACCGCCGACTCCAACAATGCTTGGGCAATCTCCGCCTATGGTGGCGTGCCTGTCTTAATCGAAGCCTGTCGATCCGGAACTCCGGCAACTCAGGCACACGCGGCGGGGGCGATTGGGAATATAGCAGCTATTGAAGATATCAGAACGGCTTTAGCGGAAGAAGGAGCAATACCAGTGTTGATACAGTTGCTGGTTTCCAGCTCTACTGTGGCGCAAGGAAAGGCAGCGAATTGCATAGCCATATTAGCATCTTCCGGTGAGTATTTCCGCGCTCTGATTATCCAAGAAAGAGGATTGCAAAGATTATTGCTTTTGATGCAAGATTCATCAAACTTCGACACGTTGGAGCAGGTTCTGCGAGCAATGAACTCGCTTTCTGCCTCCGATTCCCTTGCTCGATTTCTTTCGTCCTCGACCATATTTATCGTACGGCTCGGCGAGTTCGTCAAACATAGTAATCTAAGTTTGCAGCAAATTTCAGTTTCGCTTCTCGCTAATTTACCGATTAGCGACGGAAATAAACGAGCCATAGGGAGCTGCATGGGGTCTTTGGTCAAGCTAATGGAGATGCCGAAGCCGGTAGGTTTGCAAGAAGCGGCGGTGCAAGCGCTTCAGGCGCTACTGACGGTCCGATCTAACCGGAAAGATCTAGTGAGGGACGAGAAAAGCGTGATGAGACTGGTTCAGATGCTGAACCCAAAAAACGAGGTCGTGGAAAAGAATTTTCCGATCATCATCATCACGGCTTTACTTGCCGGAGGAAGCCATGGGTGTAGAAAGAGGCTGTTGGCCGCTGGGGCAAATGAGAACCTCCAGAGCTTAACGGGGATGGAGGTCCCCGGAGCTAAGAAGGCGTTGCAACGACTCACCGGGAGTAAGCTGAGGAATATCTTCAGCCGGAGTTGGCGGGAATAGGCCGCGTAATACCAGTGACGCTAACCCGCCTAAAAGGGTAGAATCTCCGGTGGGTAAAGTCGTACTTTCGTTAGTTTTATTTATTTATTGGTTATTAAGGTTTGAGCTGTCATATTCCATAGCCAAAAGCCACGTGTCCTTCAGGACAGTCTGCCGTCCCATCCATAACTTAGAAGGTCCATAGTGCCCCTAGTAAGGATTTGATTAGTCCTTAACAAGATTATTAATTTCTAATGCCTCACGGTGAGTGCTGTCGCCGGACCTACTTGTGGGGGGTCCAGTCCGACTGACGCGGTTAGTCAGAGTCAAAGTGGTGGTTATTCGAGGTTGTTTAGTCACAGTCTCGCCCAAGATCCATTATTACTTCTGGTTTTCCTCTGAACCGTCTGATCACAGAACTGAATTTCATGATTGTGAACACCTTCGCCACATCAAGACCGTCCATTATTTACTCCCTTGAACGTCTGCCCACCATCCACTTATCTAAACTGCATGCTGATTCGTCGGATTGGATTTATTATTTCTTTCAACTCTCTGAGTCATTCTGTCAAACAGGTGGAGTGCGTTTGGATTTCTCTAACGGAAGCCTGCTGCGGACGAGCAGCGCCGACAGAACACATACTCGTATAATCCAAACTTTTCACCATATTTTATTTAATGATTTATTTAAAAAAAAAAATCTTTCGTTGCCACTCTAATTCAATGAAGCATGGATGCGGATTTTAGGGAGTATCCTGTTTTTGTTTCCTTCTGTTCTTTTTGGGTTTTTTTCCTTATAAAATACTATTACCTTGCCTAATTCAGTCTTGAAGATGTAAGTGAGATCCATGGAGATTTGTTTGTTTAGGTACATTTTCTGTAATAGAGTGTTCAGAAAGTTAAAAAACTGGTGTGTTCCTTTTGGCTGCTATTATTTTATATATATAAACATACATGTTTCTAGATCTTTTTTCCTTGGGTTGTTGTATTGGGGGCAATGAATATTTGAGCGAGTGGTGATGAATGATGATGGTGAATCTTGAGTGACATGGACGTTGCCGATCCACCAAGGTTTTTTTGAAATGCATGATTCAGCTTCGTAAAGAGGAGAGCTCTAAGAGTTTAGATTGAATAATGGTAATGATTGAAGTTTTTTTAGGGGTTGTGGACACTGAGATTGCCCTGTCACGCCAGTTTTATATGATTTTCACTTCCATGGCGACCCCACGTTGATGTCTTAGGACAAAAACAGCGAGCCCAGTACACAATTATTGACGTTGAGTGTGGATCAAACGGCTCAGATTGGAATCAGTGAGGCAAACTCTGTGTAGTAGTAGGGCCAGGCCATGTGATTTTGACGGTGGCGGTGAGGATATGAAAAGGAAGAGGGAGGAAGGCTCGCCGCAGATGACGGCGGAGAAGGGAAGGAGGGAGGGTCCCAACGTATTTAACTTTTTCAGATCACAGCGACCTAACATGTATAGACCTTCTATAAAGAGAGAAATATATATTAGATTTTATACATGTTGTCCAGAATCCAATTTCACATGCCATTATGCCATTGCCCCTTCCCGCTCTCTCTCTCTCTCTCTCTCTCTCCTCTCTCTTTCTCTCTCTAGCACTTTGTTTTTGGCTACAAAAAAAGCCACAACTTTTCTCTTGGTCATATTTCCCGTGGATAAAGTTACTACATGGAATAGCTGTAAAGCCTACATCTCTCTCTCTCTCTCTCTCTCTCTCTCTCTCATGTCGTTATCTTCAAGGCACGGCCATCTTTCCCATTTTTTCCTGCAGAAAGATAGTGGTAGCAATCAGCAGTTCCAAGAAGTAACCCTGCCCCGTTGTTCAGTGCCGTGATGCCTAACCAGTCAGCAAGAAAGGCTTCTTGGTGAGCCTTGCTGCTGCCTACAGCAATACAACGTGCCAACATGCATGGTATCATACAAGACATTTAACAACTTTTTTTCTTTTTGGCATTCTTTGTGTCGGAATTTACTCATTTTTAAGCAAGTTTCCTACTTTTTGTAATTGAACTCTTCCCCTATTCGCAATTTCTCAGTTCATAGCTTCTATAACAAATTAGATTTCGGACAAGTATGGTTCGAATGGACGACAGCTTCTCACTTTGGTACGTGAATCAAGTAGTAGAATGTCTGGCTATGATCTTGTTTTGGAACTCCAACCATAACTTCTGCTCTTGCAAAATGTTTTCGTCACTCACTAGCCCACTGGATCTATGGCCGCCTGGATGTTCACTATTACAAGGAGCAAATGGATCGTTTTCACTTTCAAAACCCCCACCAGCAAACGAATCCCCTTCTGGTGTTGCAGCTGTAGTCGTCTCTGCCCGGAAAGTTGGGGCCACCATTGTTGTCTCCTTCAGAGTTTTTGTTACATCTATCGGAGCAACTGTCGTGACATTACAGTTTCCTGCTCGGAACGTTGGAAGCACTGTTTCTGGAGCTTTCTGTGCTAGGAATGTCGGTGCCGTGAGAGAGTCTGTTTGAGCAAAAAACGTTGTTGATGGTTCACTGTCTGTAAACTCATTTGGGAAGGTGATAGATGAGATTTCTGCTGGGTCTTGAAGAAATGGATTGTACTGATGTTGAGACATGGAACTTTCATTGAAGAAGCTGTCAACAATGGAGGTCTCCAAATCATTCGATAAATTTATAGAACCCTGAGTTGTCGTCTCTGCCAAAACAAGCTCCCAAGCGTCGCTTTCGTTATCTGCTAAACCAGTAGAATCTAACTCTCCTTCCCCAAAATCATCTTTCTTTTCATTCTCGTTTTCCTGGTTCGACCAATCATCGAAGAATACAAATTCCGAATCGGCATTCTCCCCAGGATTTATTGGCAAAGAATGATACGATTCAGATTCATAAGCGCTAACAAAATCGTCTACCTGAGATTGCTTTTCGGAAAGTTCAGAATATTGTTCTTGCTTAATCGACCTAGCGGGGCTTGCACCAGGGTCAGTAATGCTCATAAGATCCTCCAAAGAAGTGCATCGCGAAGTGTAGCCAGACCCCCTATCCGAAAGTCTCTCAAATGGCTCCGATTCATCGTACGCTTCGCCATTGCCGGAACTGGAGCCGAGATCCTTCGGCACTGTAGTCTGAAGAAACGAGAGAGAGGACGGGGACCGGCAACTCTGAGAAGAGAACGATGCTTGATCTTTCAAGAATTCTCGTAGTGTCTCGATGACCTCTTCGGATAAATGTTGAACAGTGGGATACTCGGAAATCCTTCCCACCCCTATGCTTTTGCACAATTCGTAAAACGAAGCGAGTTCTTCGAATTGTTTTGTCGCTTTGACGCAGGCTTGGAATGCGAGGACGCAAGATTGATACTGCAAATGGAAGAAACTGTCGAGAAGAAGCGCGAGGCAATCCGATATATCTCTGTAGAGCTCGAAGCTTTCTTTGACAATGGCGTGGATGGCAATCTGAACCAAGTTGTTCAATTTCGCCGATCCTGTTGGCCTGGTGGCAATGGCTCTATCGAGAAGTTTCTGCCAGTATGAGATTCTGTCGAGCAACATCTCTGGTTTCATTTCCCTAATAGGTTCACGGACGCTTCTCCGGGAATTGCTCTCCTGTTCTTGATGGGTGATCCGCCGCTGAAGCTTTCCGGTTAGGAAGCAATCTAAGCGTTCGTCGAGATAGAGAGCGAAGGTCCTGACGAACGCTGTGTAATCCCAAGGGCTAGAATTTGAGTCGTCCCGAAAGTTGGAAAGATTGAGAATCTTTGCTCCGCGCTTCATCGCGTGAAGAACTTCTCTCGGAAAGTAAGGATCGCCGTCTTGGAAAATTCTGAGGACGAGCATCAGGGATTTGAGAGCGACGATCCAATTTCGAGTCTTGCTTATTCGTTTCCCAAGGGCTTGCGCGCAGGCGGCGGCGTAGGCTTTGTCGGAGGAGACGAGTTGCAGAATCTCGTTGACGTAGCGAACGTCGATCGGAACTTCCTCATGCGTGGTGGATTTGAGGATGACGACTTCCAAATTGGTGGCATTGTTGTTTGAAACCTTGGCTAGGCTTATGCTCGTCTGGTCTTTCACAGCGCCAATGGCCTTCCTCAGCTTGCTTGGCATGGCTACCTCTCAATTTCCTCTCTCTCTCATCTACTGCCTCTCGCTTTCGATCCGCAATTGCGAACCAGAAGGTGTTCGTTTGGGTGGAAAAGCAGACATGTTTTTCCTTTCCGGGAAAATTTCTGAGATGGAAAAGGAGAGGTTGGAGAATGGTTGCGCCACTTTTCCGGCTGAACCAGTCGCTTCAACGGTTTTATCAGTTGATGTGGGCTTTTTTTCGGCCCATTTAAAGTGGATCCAAGGGTTGAAAATCAAACCTTTCTATTTCTATTTGACTCAGAGGGCTTCTCTTAATCTTGTGAGATCTTCGGACAGAGAGTTGAGAAGGCAAACAAACAACTTTGATCGACAAATATAATTAGACACAGGTCGCCCGAGAGGAGTCCATGGTATGAATTTTAAGAGACGGAAAATTGATTGCCATTAAGCTTTTGGACTCTCTCTCTCTTGTTGCTGTGGTTTCAGAACGAGTTGTAGATGATAACATAGAGAATTGCGGGTTAAACCTACAGACAACAAGGCAAATGATTATGCGGCCTTAGTCGATAATTGGGAGGCTGATAATTCGAAGATTATTACATGGATTAACAATTCTGTTACTCACTCCATTGGTGTTCAGTTGGTTAAGTATGAGACGGCTGAAGAGCTCTGAGATCATCTGGCTAGATTGTACACGCAGTCTAATTTTACCAAACAGTATCAATTGGAGTCAGATATTCGCGCACTTTAGCAGAATGATATGAGTATCCAAGATTTTTACTCTGTCATGACTAATCTCTTGGCTCAATTGGTGCTCACTGAGTCTGCAGAGCTGCGAGAATTTGAACTGTATATTTCTCGTAGAAAAGCACAACGTCTGGTACAGTTTTTTATGGCCATTCAGAATGATTTTGAGGGATTGCGTGGGACAATTCTACATCGTTCTCCTCTTCCGTCTGTTGATTCAGTGGTTAATGAACTGTTAGCAGAGGAGATTCGGCTTAAGTCTAAGGTAGATAAGGTGTCTGTCACACCTACGACTCCATTCGTCTTTGCTACTCCTCAACAGTCTCCACCTAGGAACCAAAACAGACCTGCTCCTAAGGTCTCTCAGGATGAATGTGCTTTCTGCAAGCAGAAAGATCATTGGAAAGCTCAGTGTCCGAAATTGCTGAGTAAAGGCAAACAACAGTAGCAACAACGACCATCGTAACAACAACACCCGCCGCAGACTGCTCCATGGACGTATCGCCCACCTCAGTTCAACAATGCAATTGCTGCCCTATCTTTGGATCCATAAATGTTTGAGCAGTTTTGTCAAGCCCCAGCCCAGGCCCGTACACCTGGCACCGCTCCCGACCCAAGCCCGTACACTTGGCCCCGAGAGCCCACGACCCAAGCCCGTACACTTGGCCCCGTGGGTGACCCAACGCACAGTACTTTCCTCTCCCTGCAGAGGATTTTTGCCTTCCTCCCCACTCGAACCCAGGACCTCAGGGTAAGTACCTTGGCTACAAGTGAGGAGTACCACTTGAGCGGGGAGGAAGGCAAAAATCCTCTGCAGGGAGAGGGAAGTACTGTGAGTTGGGTCACCCACGGGGCCAAGTGTACGGGCTTGGGTCGTGGGCTCTCGGGGCCAAGTGTACGGGCTTGGGTCGGGAGCGGTGCCAGGTGTACGGGCCTGGGCCGGGGCTTGACAATAAAAGGCGCCTTTTATTGTCAAGCCCCGGCCCAGGCCCGTACACTTGGCCCCGAGAGCCCACGACCCAAGCCCGTACACTTGGCCCCGTGGGTGACCCAACTCACAGTACTTCCCTATCCCTGCAGAGGATTTTTGCCTTCCTCCCCACTCGAACCCAGGACCTCAGGGTAAGTACCTTGGCTACAAGTGAGGAGTACCACTAAGCTCAAGTGGTACTCCTCACTTGTAGCCAAGGTACTTACCCTGAGGTCCTGGGTTCGAGTGGGGAGGAAGGCAAAAATCCTCTGCAGGGAGAGGGAAGTACTGTGAGTTGGGTCACCCACGGGGCCAAGTGTACGGGCTTGGGTCGTGGGCTCTCGGGGCCAAGTGTACGGGCTTGGGTCGTGGGCTCTCGGGGCCAAGTGTACGGGCTTGGGTCGGGAGCGGTGCCAGGTGTACGGGCCTGGGCCGGGGCTTGACAATAAAAGGCACCTTTTATTGTCAAGCCCCGGCCCAGGCCCGTACACCTGGCACCGCTCCCGACCCAAGCCCGTACACTTGGCCCCGAGAGCCCACGACCCAAGCCCGTACACTTGGCCCCGTGGGTGACCCAACTCACAGTACTTCCCTCTCCCTGCAGAGGATTTTTGCCTTCCTCCCCACTCGAACCCAGGACCTCAGGGTAAGTACCTTGGCTACAAGTGAGGAGTACCACTTGAGCTTGTGAGTTGGGTCACCCACGGGGCCAAGTGTATGGGCTTGGGTCGTGGGCTCTCGGGGCCAAGTGTATGGGCTTGGGTCGGGAGCGGTGCCAGGTGTACGGGCCTGGGCCGGGGCTTGACAAGTTTCAGCAGTTCTTTACTTCATAGCCTCATGCCATGTCAGCCTCCTCTTATAACGGTCTGTCTTTGTCTGCTAATTCAGGTAAATCGTTTCCCTTATGGATCTTAGATTCAGGTGCTTCTCATCATATGTCTCTTGATATTGATTCTTTTATGTCTATTAATTCTGCTCCCTCTTTGTCTGTCATGACCGCCGATGGTACTCCAATGCCATTGGTAGGAATTGGCTCTGTTCGCACATCTCGTTTATCTCTATCAGATGTTCACCATATTCCTAGTCTAACCATAAATCTTGCATATGTTGGTAAATTGTGTGATTCTGGTCTTTCAGTTATTTTTACTTCTACCAATTGTTGTGTTCAGGATCCTCAATCTCAGAAGGTCCGTAGGGAAGAGGGTCTCTATGTTTTGGATGAGCTCAAAGTATCAGATGTTGCTACCTTTAGTGTGGATTTGTCGTCTTTTGAAAAGTTATATGGTCATTCACCTGATTATTCTTTGTTGCACGTCTTCGGTTGTACTTGCTTTGTTCTCCGATCACATGTTGAGCGTAATAAATTGTCTCCTCGGTCTGCCTTATGTGTCTTTTTAGGTTATGGTGTTGGTCAAAAGGGATATCGTTATTTTGATCCAGTTAGTCAAAAACTATATGTCTTGCGTCATGTTGTGTTTTTAGAGCATATTCTCTTATTATATGTTCCTGTTAGTTCTCATCACATGACACAGTCAGATTTAGTTCGTATTGATCCTTTCGATACTGACCCCGACGAAATTCTATATGATACTTTAGTTCACGAGGCATCCACCTCCCATGCCCCTGCTCCTACGACCATCCAGTTGTCGGATGAGATTGTTGACTTAACTTATGTTTAAGTCTAACGATGTTTTTGATGATGTGTTTTTCAATTGTGTGTAATTTGATTAAGTTAATTATATGAGATTAATAAGTTAAATATTGTCCCTCATATATATGTCTCGAAATCTTTAGTGGAAATGCCCTTTGAAAATGGTATTTTAGTTGGTTAACAATTCTGTTAAGTGTTCAGGGTGTGATAGCAAAACATAGCAGAAAATGATAAAAAGGCCACATCCACCGTTGACATTCAAAAGGCCACATCCACCGTCAGCTAAACGACAAAATCAACATCCACCACTAGCAGAAAATAGTGTACATCCACCGCTGGCATTCAAAGTTTACATCCACCGCCAGCTACACGAAAAAATTGCACATCCACCGTAGCTAAACGACAAAGGTCATATCCACCGTTAGCTAAACGACAAAGGTCATATCCACCGTTAGCTAAACGACAAAGGTCATATCCACCGTTAGCTAAACGACAAAGGTCATATCCACCGTTAGCTAAACGACAAAGGTCATATCCACCGTTAGCTAAACGACAAAGGTCATATCCACCGTTAGCTAAACGACAAAGGTCATATCCACCGTTAGCTAAACGACAAAGGTCATATCCACCGTTAGCTAAACGACAAAGGTCATATCCACCGTTAGCTAAACGACAAAGGTCATATCCACCGTTAGCTAAACGACAAAGGTCATATCCACCGTTAGCTAAACGACAAAGGTCATATCCACCGTTAGCTAAACGACAAAGGTCATATCCACCGTTAGCTAAACGACAAAGGTCATATCCACCGTTAGCTAAACGACAAAGGTCATATCCACCGTTAGCTAAACGACAAAGGTCATATCCACCGTTAGCTAAACGACAAAGGTCATATCCACCGTTAGCTAAACGACAAAGGTCATATCCACCGTTAGCTAAACGACAAAGGTCATATCCACCGTTAGCTAAACGACAAAGGTCATATCCACCGTTAGCTAAACGACAAAGGTCATATCCACCGTTAGCTAAACGACAAAGGTCATATCCACCGTTAGCTAAACGACAAAGGTCATATCCACCGTTAGCTAAACGACAAAGGTCATATCCACCGTTAGCTAAACGACAAAGGTCATATCCACCGTTAGCTAAACGACAAAGGTCATATCCACCGTTAGCTAAACGACAAAGGTCATATCCACCGTTAGCTAAACGACAAAGGTCATATCCACCGTTAGCTAAACGACAAAGGTCATATCCACCGTTAGCTAAACGACAAAGGTCATATCCACCGTTAGCTAAACGACAAAGGTCATATCCACCGTTAGCTAAACGACAAAGGTCATATCCACCGTTAGCTAAACGACAAAGGTCATATCCACCGTTAGCTAAACGTCATATCCACCGTTAGCTAAACGACAAATTTTTGAAGACATCCACCGCCGAAATTTCTGATGACATCCACCGTTGAAATTTCAAAGGAGACCTCATCCGCTGAATAGTAACCTTTGAAGACTTCCACCGGTGAACTGTACCGGTTCAAGAATTATAAAGTTACATCTACCTATGGCGGTTCAAGCATTGTAAAGAACAACATCTACCAATGAACAATATATTCCGCCAGATTTTAAAAATACCGCGAAGCTACAGTCATAGTCGCCCAGAGCTTTAACTCCAGACTATTAATGGCGAAGTACGAAAGCAACTTCAGAACGCAACGGCTAGCTGTCTAAGTACAGATGCTTCTCTAACGGTAATATTTTTCCATATCCAAGAAGAAGCATTCAAGTATTGAAGCCGATTACAGACAGAGTATAAAAGAGGAGAAAAAAGCTCAAGAAAAGAACTTTTGCTGAAATTCATCTTCAAACCCTAACGAGCGATTTTAATTGCAATACTCTGAATTTTCTGTACATCTCTCTATTCCTAAATTTGAGATTTATCTTGAGAGAGTGTAGCCTTGTGCTAAATTCATTATTCTGTAAAAGTGTAAAGGCTGTGGATTGTCGCCCGTGAAGAGTAATCCAGTTGTTGTAAAGGCAATAGATCGACGCCCGGAAAGTTCGATCTGGTCTTCTCGTGAGGAGAATGAAAGAATCTTTAAGGGGGAGCTTTGAAGCGTGGACGTAGGCAAGTTTAGCCGAACCACGTTAAAAACTGTGGTTTCAATTTCTCTCTCTCTCTCATTTTTATTGTTTGATTATTTGCTGTTTTCTTATCAGTTGAACATAAGAGAGAAATTGATTAGATTAACAAATTAAGTTTAAAAAGTCTAATTCACCCCCCTCTTAGACAAATACGATCCTACAATTGGTATCAGAGCGGGTTAAATATTGTTTAAGATACTATTACAATGGCATTCAACACAAACTCCACACACGTAGAAGGTCAAACTATTAATAGACCTCTTTTTTTTTATGGTAGTGATTATGTATACTGGAAGGCAAGAATGAGAATATTTGTTCAAGCCATGGATTATGAGATCTGGAACTTAATAGAGAATGGTCCTTTCAAGGCCATGAAGACTGAAAATGGAATCAATATTCCTAAAGAGTCTCATGAATTAACAGATTCTGACAAAAGAAATCTGAGCCTAAATGCCAAGACAATAAACACTCTGTACTGTGCTCTAAATAGAGATGAATTTAATAGAGTACAAGGATGTGAGAGCGCTCAAGAGATTTGGCGCCTTTTAGAGATCACACACGAAGGCACAAATCAAGTGAAAGAGAGCTAACTGAATATGCTTATACATGAGTATGAGCTATTTTCTATACCTAAGGATGAATCTGTTTCTTCTATGTTTACAAGATTTACTAACATAACTAATGGTTTAAAAGCTCTTGGTAAATCCTACTCTAGTGAAGAATAGGTCAGGAAGATTCTCAGATGTCTTCCAAGAAGTTGGCAACCGAAGGTGACTGCCATTCAGGAAGCAAAGGATCTCAAAGTTCTAAAACTTGAGGAGCTCATTGGATCACTCATGACGCATGAGATCACAATGAGGGCAAACGAGAAGGAGGACCTCAAGAAAAAAGAGGTTACAAAGAGAAAGGATATTGCTCTGAAAGCCTCCTCCAGTAAACAGGAAGTCTTTGAGGAAGAAGAAGAAGATGATGATGAAGATATAGCTCTCATCACTAGGAGATTCAGCAAATTTCTCCGAAGGAAGAAGCTGCAAGGGAGAAGTTTTCCCAAGAATGATAGGCAACCTAAAGACAAGGAGATTACCTGCTTTGGGTGTGGAAAGTCTGGTCACATGAAGGCCGACTGTCCACAAACTAAAGGCCCCAAGAAATTTAAAAAGAGGGCAATGAAAGCCACTTGGGATAACAGTGAAAGTGACTCTTCTTCAGAAGATGAGGAAGTTGCCAATCTGTGCTTCATGGCACACGAAGATGAGGTAAGTCATTCTTCCTGTGACAGTGATAATGATGAGGGTGATCTAATAGATGCCTTCAATGACTTAGTTAAACAGTATAGTATGCTCAAAGCTAAATATAATTCTGTGAAGAAAGAAAATGCAAACTTGATTGATGAGCATGCTAAGAAATGTAATCTACATGAAAAAGAAATAATGGACCTTAAGTGTAGAAATGAAAAACTGAATAAACTTGTTCTTTGGTTCACAAATGGTACCAAGAATTTAACCTTGCTGATAGGAAATCAGAGAACTACTCATGATAAAGCAGGTCCAGGTTATGATAAGTTCAATAAAAGAAAAGCTTTTAAGAACTTCTTTGTTAAACCTTCTACTTGTCATGCTTGTAATGAAGTAGGGCATAAATCATTTGAATGTCCCTTGAAATTTAGTAAGAAATCAAGTGGTAAATTTCAATGGGTTCCTAAGGGAACCAGACCTAACACTAGGACCCAAAAGATTTGGGTACCTAAGAAGACCAATTGATTATTGTTTTGCAGGTTGACTGTTCTCCCGAGAAAAATCAATGGTATCTCGATAGTGGTTGCTCGAGACACATGACGGGAGACTCAACAAAATTTGCTGTGGTCAACAAAAAGAAAGGAAGTGTTACTTTTGGTGGAAATCAAAAGGGTAAAATTATTGGCATCGACAATGTAGGTAACAGCGTTAATCATATTATTGAAAATATGTTGTTGGTAGAAGGACTAAAGCATAATTTGCTTAGTATTAGCCAGTTATGTGATAAAGGAGATAAAGTGATTTTTAAATCAAATTCTTGTATAATTAAGGATGCTTCAAATAGTAAGGTTCTAATTTCAGGTTATAGGAAAGAAAATATTTATATCATTGACTTAGATAATATTGTTTGCAATAATGAAAATGTTTTGCTGCAAAGTCTTCCAATGATTGCTGGACTTGGCATAGGAGATTAGGACATGTAGGTATGGATACCTTAGCTAAGATTACTAAGGATAATTTAGTTAGAGGGATTTCTAAAATATCTTTCGAGAATGATAAAGTTTGTGAAGCTTGTCAAATGGGCAAGCAGATCAAAAGTTCCTTTGCATCTAAGAATGCAATCTCTATTTCTAAGCCTCTTCAACTTCTTCACATGGACCTCTTCGGTCCTTCTAATGTAGCCAATCTAGGTGGTAAATTCTATGCCTTTGTCATTGTAGATGACTTCTCTAGGTACACGTGAGTATTCTTTCTGAGGTTAAAGGATGAGACCTTTGATACCTTTTCTAGCTTTAGAAAAAAAGTTCAAAATGAAAAGGAGCTCACCATTGTTGCTATTCGTAGTGATCATGGTGGAGAATTTGAAAATGAGAAATTTGAACTCTTGTCTCTCAAATATGTAATTGAGCACAATTTCTCTTCCCTTAGAACTCCTCAGCAAAATGGTGTTGTTGAGAGGAAGAATAGATCCCTCCAAGAGCTTGCTAGGACTATGCTAAATGAAAATTCTCTTCCAAAGTATTTCTGGGCTGAAGCTGTTTCAACAGCTTGCTATGTGCTTAATCGGGTCTCTATAAGACCTATTCTTGAGAAAACTCCGTATGAGCTTTGGAATGGAAAAACTCCCTCTGTCAAGTAGTTTAAAGCTTTTGGTTGTAAATGCTTCATTCTTAACACTAAGGATAACTTAGGAAAATTCGATTCCAAATCTGATCTTGAAATTTTTCTGGGTTATTCTCTTTCCAATAAAGCTTATAGAGTGTTCAATAGGAGAACTCTAGTTGTAGAGGAATCTGTTCACGTCAACTTTGATGAGTCCCCTCAGCTCACTATCAATGTGGATGAGGATGTTTCTTTAGAAAAACATCTAGATTCTCTTTCCCTAGATAAGCCCACAGATACCCTTCAAGGAGAAAAATCCCTAGAACCCTCTTCAAATTCTCTAGATATTGTTCCTGTCAAGGATAAAAATTATGCTCTGCCTAGAGATTGGAAGTATGTCAAAAATTATCCTTAGATGAAGTCTTAGATGATCATTCCTTAGGAGTAAAGACTATATCCTCTCTTAAGAACCTCTGTGCCAATGTGTCATTCATTTCACAAGTAGAGCCTAAGAAATTTGAAGAGGCCGAGAATGATGATAATTGGATTTTGGCTATGCAAGAGGAGTTAAATCAATTTGAAAGGAGCAAGGTATGAGAACTTGTTCCACGGCCTATGGATCATCCTATTATTGGAACTAAATGAGTTTACAAGAATAAAATGGATGAAAATGGGATTGTTGTAAGAAACAAGGCTAGACTAGTTGCTAAGGGATACTCTCAAGAAGAAGGTATTGATTTTGAGGAATCTGTTGCCCCTGTAGCCAAATTAGAGTCAATTAGAATGCTCTTAGCTTTTGCTTCCTACAAGAACTTCACACTCTTTCAAATGGATGTAAAGAGTGCATTCTTAAATGGTTACATCACTGAAGAAGTTTATGTTGAGCAACCTTTAGGCTTTGAAGCCTTTGATAAACCAAATCATGTATATAAACTTAGAAAGGCTCTTTATGGATTAAAACAAGCTCCTAGGGCTTGGTATGATAGGTTGAAGAATTTTCTTGTGGAATGAAAATTTAAAAAGGGGTAATACCGATTCAACTCTTTTTACCAAGCAATCGGATAATGACATTCTTATAGTTCAAATCTATGTCGATGACATTATTTTTGGATCAACTAATGTCACTCTGTGTAATGAATTTTTTTTCCTAATGCAAAGTGAATTTGAAATGAGTATGATGAGGGAACTAAAATTCTTCCTAGGATTTCAGATCAATCAAACTCCTGATAGTATTTTCTTCTGCGAAAAAAAATACATCAAAGACCTCTTGAAAAAATTTGGATTAGAATCCTCTAAGTCCTCTAGAACTCCCATGAGTACCACAACTAAATTGAATAAAGATAAAAATGGAACAAGTGTTGACATTAAAAAATATCGTGGTATGATTGGATCTTTGCTATATCTGACAGCTAGTAGGCCAGATATTCTCTTTAGTGTATATCTCTGTGCTAGGTTCCAAGTTGCCCATAAGAAATCCCACTTTAATGCTGTCAAGAGAATGTTTAAATATTTGAATGGAACTCATGATCTTAGATTGTGGTATCCGAAGGGTACTTCTTTTGATCTCATAGGATACTCAGATTCTGATTATGCTGGGAGTCTAGTTGATAAGAAAAGCACCAGTAGAACATGTCAATTCCTTGGTGAATCTCTTGTTTTCTGATACTCCAAGAAGCAAAATTCTGTTGCACTGTCAACTGCTGAAAGTGAATATATTGCTGCTGGCAGTTGTTGTGCACAAATGCTTTGAATGAAGCAAACTCTAGAAGATTACAATCTTTTCTATGATAGAATTCCTATTCGGTGTGACAACACCAGTGCCATAAATATTTCCAAGAATCCAATCTAACATTCTAGAACTAAGCATATTGAGGTTAGGTATCACTTCATCAGAGATCATGTTCAAAGAGGTGATATCTCTTTAGAATTTGTCAATTCTGTAGATCAATTAGTTGATATCTTTACCAAGCCTCTGGATGAAAAGACCTTCAACAATATTATAATACGGTTAGGTCTCATTCGAGTTGAGAAAAACTGAGGTTCTTCTTCTGTTGGTAAATTTTGAGTAATAGAGCAGTTTGGTCAATGAAGGCATCAGAAGATATGCATCATCCATTTACTATCGGAAGAAGTATATCTACCGATATGTATCGGAAGATATATTCTTTAATCTGATGACACGTGTCACCCATCGAGCGATATCGGTGTTACTTGTTTGTCTTCTTATATTCGGGCGAAGCCCTAATTTAAACTCATCTGTTTGAGACGCTTCATATTTTTCGCGCTCTTTCGAAAACTCCTGCTCTCTCTGTCGTTTCCTCACTTCCTAATTTTCCTCTCCTTCGAGTTTTCGCATCCAGAATGCTGTTTCTTCGATCATGGCATCTTCATCTCGCGCTGTTCAGGCACCAGCTAAGAAAAAGGCCAAGGTTACAGTTCGTCAGTCACGAGAACTTCCTCGTGCAACTCAATAGCCGTCTCTCTACTTTCTCAGTTGTGATGCCAAAGAAAGGTATCACAATGATTTCAAGCTTAAAACCCTTATTCCAAGTCGAGGTATAATGTTTGAGGATTTAGATGGCTTGAATTTAGTTGAACCCTTGAAATGTTTCGGGTTATTGGGGCTATTTGATGTTGAATCTTTTTATTACCATGTTGCCGTCCAAATGTTTTATGCCAACCTTAGCTATCGTTCGGATTTCTCTACTGTTTCGAGCTATGTGTATGGAAAACACATAGTTCTAACCTCCCAATTTATTAATGAGCTTCTGGAGAGTCCTCAGTTGGATAATCACGTCAAGTTCTTTGAGACAGGTTCTGAGCCCCCTTTTCTTGACTCTCCACAGGGTCATCAGTATTTGAAGATCATTGCTCTAGACCCTACTCACATCCCTAGTCGCTTGAAGAGCAAGCATCTCAATATCAGGGCTCGGCTCTTTCATCAGATGATAGGATACAATATCATTCCAAAGGGTGGTCACTACGATGATATGAGTGGCATGGAACTGTTTGTTCTTTATGCACTCTACCAAAAGGTCCCCTTCGACATAGGGTTCATAGTGTTAAGAAGAATGATCCAAAGTGTCTCAGCCAGGGCTACGTCTCTGCCCTACAATCTACTTCTCATGAAAATTTTTGAGAAGTTTGAATTAGAATTTCCAGAGGAAGATAACCCCTTCCGCCTTCAGCCTTCCAGTTATTACTCGAAGTCCACTTTGAAGAGGATGGGGATCACAAGAACCAAAAAGGGGAAATTTATTTTGGACGAGGCCCGCAAGAAGGTTTCTAAGGCAACTACTGTTTGGTTGGGGAAAAGGAAGCTTACCCTTCAGGAGGATGAATCTACTCATGAAGGTGTGGATGAATCTGAAATCCCTGCCTTTGCTGATTCTCCGTCATCCTCTTAGGTGTCACGCTCTATTCTTCCTTCTGCCGTTCCATCTTATACCCTTGTGGCACCTCCTGTTCACCCATCTGTGCCCCTTCTACCTCCAGAGAGTCCAACTTCTCCTTCACCTACTCCACTTTTGCCATCTCTGCCTGCTCCACCTCTCATTTCTCTGGTTCCACCCACTGCTCCTCCAATCCAAACGTCCTCAAATCCAAACCTTCCAATTACTCCTCAAACTCCAAAGACCTATCAGAGGAGATCAACCATAAGTGAGGAACAGTTCTCTGAGTTAATGACCCGCATAGAAAGCCTCGGCACTGCTCTCTCATCTGTTAAGGATCAGATGAATAAATCTTTAGATGCCAAGCTCACTCAGTGCCGAGTGGACATGGGCATAGATCTTGACTCAGTTCAGGAAAGGTTGACTAGAAGGATGGATAGACTTGAAGGCTCTTTCTCTAGGGACTTTCGATCTCTTCAATCTGACATTCAAGGTCTTCAGCCAGAACCGCCTCGACCCCTTTGTTACTCAGCGGCTTGTTCTGAAGACTTCCTCGCTCCTATCAGCAAACCTGAGGTTGATCAGGCAGTGAACTTCATGCCTTGAGATATCCAAGATGCTGAGCTCAGATTCACTGATCCTTTTAGTTCCCATGTCTCCGAGTCTACATCTGATCTTCAAGGGTCAATGGCTGCTCTTCAGGCTGCTCCTCCTCCAGTTGAGCCACCACCATGTCTGGACTTGGTTGTATATTGAGGACCATCTCCATCTGCTGCTCCTCTGTTAGAGCCTCCTCCATGTCTGGATTTGGTGGTCTATCAAGAATCATTTCCACCTTCTGCTTCATGTATGGACTTGGTGGTATATCAAGAACCATTTCCTTCCGATCTTGCATCACTCATAGGTCCTTATTTCTTTCCGGACCTTGAAGTGCCTGTAGGATCGGAATTGTCTAAGAGGGGGGTGAATTAGACTTTTTAATTTTAATTGCGATTCAACCTAATTTCTCTTCTTGATTAAACTTAGATTTAACACAAGTAATCAAATAATATAAAGAGAGAGAAAGAGAAATTCGACACCAGTATTTTTACGTGGTTCGGCCAAACTGCCTACGTCCACGCTCCAAGGCTCTCCCTTGAAGATTTCTTACTTCTCCTCAACGAGAAAATCTGATCGAACTTACGGGCTTCGATCCACAGCCTTTCACAATCCTGGATTGAACTTTACGGGCGTCAATCCACTGCCTTACAGGATATTCAGGTTTGATTGATAAATTACAATAATCTACAAACTCTCAAAACAGAATCTCAAGTTTTGGAGTAGAGAGATGTAGATTGAGAATACAGAGTATGATTTTCACGTTAGGGCTCAGGAAATCAAATTCGCAAAAGTTAGTCTTCGAGCCTTTTCTTCTGCTTATATACTCTGTAAAAAATTGCTTCACAGAATTGAATGCTTCTTTCTTCAAAATGGAGAAATGTTACCGTTGGGAAGCATCCGTACTGAAGCAGATATCCGTTGCTTGCTAAAGTGCTGTTCGTCGTCGCCATTAAAGGTCTGGAGTTAATGCTGAAAACGACGTCACTGTAGCTTCGCGGCTAACTTTAAATTCTGGCGGAAGTTCACCGGCAGATGAAACATGATAAGCTCTCGGCACAAGCAAGCTTTGAACTCCATAAACAGATGTATACAGAACAACCATCGGCAGGAGCATCTTTAAAACTCATCGGCAGAGACAATTCGTAAACTTCATCGGCACATCCAATCTTCAAAGCCATCGGCAGATGTTTCTTTAAAAACGCCATCGGCAGAAGTCTCTTTAAAAACCATCGGCATATGAACTCTTGAAAATTGTCATCTAGTGATCGACATGTGCAAGCTTGAACGACATCGGTATGAGTAGCGTCAAATGCTATCGGCAGATCCATCTTGACACGTCATCGGCAGATATCTTCAAAAACGCTTCGACAGATGAAACATATAAGCACTGACCACGTCATCGGTAGATGCTCGCTTAGAGCTTCACGGGCAGATGAGACTTGTAAATGTTATCGGCATATGCACCTCAACACGTCATGAACCGGCATCGGCAGGAGTAGCTTCAACAGCTATCGGCAAATGCACCTTGACATGACATCGGCAGATGTCTTCAAAAACGCTATCGGCAGATGCATCATTTCTTTGTCGTGTAGCGATCGGTATATACAAGCCTGTTTTGTTATTTAATTCTGTATACTCAAACCGATTTATTAGACAACTAAAATACCCTTTTCAAGGGTATTTCCAAATAAACTCATATTCATTATTCTCTTTAAATACACATAATCAAATTGTACACTAATTATACAAATACATAATCAAAAACAAATTATGACTTAAACAATCTATAAGTCAACAATCTCCCCCTTTTTGATTATGACAATATAAATTTGATTAACTTTGATACTCCCCCATAATTCTAGCCGCTCCCCCATAGTATATGCATTTTATTCAATTAACCATTCAGAGCAATTCCAAAATCACAGAGTATATCCAAAGAATGATATATCCATAGAATATTATCTAGTCAGACTCAATCAAATATAGTATTCTCCCCCATTGACATTATCAAAAAAAAAATGCATTCAACATCAGAGTATGTTTAGAAAAAAAATAGTCATTAAAAAGAAACAACTAAGAAAAAAAAATGTATATAACTAAAAATCACTATTTGAAGAGATCTAAATGACGATTCCAAAAGGCTCTCTGAACATAAGAGGGCACGTCACGGTGGGGATTGAAAAATGCATCCACCATAGCTTGAAGAAAGGCAAGATCTCGTGGGAGAGGTGATTGATAGACCACCATTGCCAAACAAGGAGCAGGAGGTGGAGAAGGCTCTCGGGACACCTCCACGTCCAAGCAAGGAGGAGACTCGACAGAAGGACCAGAACACACATCCATACATGGTGGAGGAGAAGCTTCCAATGGACAGGCTGGAGGAGAGGAAGATGCAGGAGCAGAGGAAAATGTAGGAAGTGTGAACTTGAGCTCAGCCTCATGAATATCTAGGGACATGAAGCGCACATCTTCAATAACAGCAGGCCTGGAGAGGGGAAGAAACAAATCTTCATAGCAAGCCTCGGGAACATTGAGACCAGAACTTGATGGTTCGGGTTCAGGGTCAGGTTCAGGTGTCAAAGCGGCAATGGAAGATTGGAGTTTCTCAAGTTCCCTGACAACCATTCGCCTATCACCATCAACTTTCGTAGACAGCAGGCCAAGACCTGTATCCAAAGCAATGCCTATGGCCTGATGATTCTTATCAATTTTACTTTGGATGGTACTGAGGGCAGTGCCAATGTTGGTAATAGAGTCTTGCATCTCATTATACTGAGCCTCAGTGAAGGAAAATCTCCTGTGATATGTCAGGGGAGTTGCAGGAGTATTGGAGAGAAGGGGTTGGACTTGCAGAGCGATTGGAGCAAGTTGAACTGGTGATGGAGGGAGCACCTCTTGCTGATCGGGAAATAGAGGAGCTGAAGGTTCATGGATTGGAGATGGAGGAGCTGAAGGTTCATGGAGTGGAGATGGAGGAGCTGAAGGTTCATGGAGTGAAGATGGAGGAGCTGAAGATGGTAGAGCTGGAGGACCATGGGTGAGTATCGAAGAAATTGCTCGTATCACCGGAGAGATGAAAAGAAAAACAGGCTGAGAAGGTAGTATGAGAGAAGGTGGAGGTGAAAGAGGATGTTCAGGAATAGGTAGAGACACAGATGAGGGAGCAGAGGTGGCCTCTGAAATAGGTGCTATGGAGGAAGGAGCAATCCTGCGCCTACGCACTAGAGGAGAAGGTGGGAGGCTTGAATCCTGAGATTGAGAAATAACACGGTCTGGACTTACTGTTTCATCTCCCCCTTCAGCAGTTGATTCATCTGGCAGGATAAGTTTTCTTTTACCACGCCTGACAGGTGCTGCCAAAGAAACCTTTTTCTTAGCCTTATCCACAGCAGGTTTTCCTTTTACGATTCGTTTGAATCCCATCCTGTTGAGAGTGGAATAGGAATAAAAATTGGAGGGCAGAAGTCTCACAGGCTCCTCCTCCTCAGGAAGGACAACCTCAAGACGAGCAAATAACCGCATGAGAAGCAGATTATACGGTAGAGATGTAGCCCTGGAGGATACAGCTAGAATCATCCTTCGAACAACTATATAGCCAATGTTGAAGGGTGTCTTGAAATAGATTGCAAACAGAACAAACAGTTCCATTGCGCTCACCTCGTCATAATGTCCACCCTTGGGAACAATATTGAAATCTATCATATGACGAAAAACTCTGGCTCTAGGGGTCAGATGTTTGCCCTTTAACTGATCAGGGGATGAATTGGGGTCCACAGCAATTTCCCTTAGAAACTGTAGTCCATCAGACGTTCCAAAGAAAGGTAGCTCAGGGCCTGTCACATACTTGTAAGGGCAGTTATCCAAATGAGGAGCTCCCAGAAGGGCATTTATGGACTTAGGAGTAATTTCTATGTGAGTGTTGTATACGTAGCTCTTAATGGAAGGGTAATCAGAGGTAAAGCTAAGGTTTGCATAAAACATCCTAATCGCTTCCGGGTAGTAGAATGATTCGGTCTCAAAGAGACCTATTAACCCGAGATCCGTCAAGGGTTCAATAAAGTCCATTCCGGCTAACTCTTCAAAAGAAATACCCTTACTAGGAATTAACGATTTGAACTGATAGTCATTGTGGTACTTTACCTCAGCAGCTTGAGTAAGAAAGAAGAAGGTTGGCCACTCCGTTCCACGAGGAATCTCTCGGGAAGGACGATCAGAAACTTTGGCCTTCTTCTTGGTCGGTTTGGAAACGGCGCGAGATGATTGACCTTGAAATTCCATTTCTAGAAGAGGATTCGTCAGAGAAGATTTGGTAGGGCAGGGGTTTACAGAAAGAGCGCGAAAAGTAAAGTGTCTGGGCGAAGAAGAATGAATTTAAAAGAAATAACTCATCGCCAGACGAAGAAGACATACGTGTCGGCAGATTGAGGAATACATCTTCCGATGGGTTACACGTGTCGGCAGATTGAGCAGTACAGCTTCCGATGGGATAGAAAACACTGCATCTGCCGATAGAGATGTAACTACCGATGACTAGAGAAATACACAGTATCTACCGGTGCTTCACAACACAGAAACACTCAATTACATAGGATCTAATAACAGAGGAATACCCTTAGTTTTTCCCAACCCGAATGAGTCCTAGCCTGATTCTAATATTATTGAAGGTCTTCTCATCCAAAGGCTTGGTAAATATGTCTGCAAGTTGATCTACAGAATTAACAAACTCTAGAGTGATATCTCCTCTTTGAACATGATCTCTAATGAAATGATACCTAACATCAATATGTTTGGTTCTAGAGTGCTGAATAGGATTTTTAGAAATGTTGATGGCACTGGTGTTATCACACCGAATAGGAATCCTATCATAAAACAGATTATAGTCTTCTAGTGTTTGTTTCATCCATAACATTTGTGCACAACAACTGCCTGCAGCAATATATTCACTTTCTGCAGTTGAGAGTGCAACAGAATTCTGTTTCTTAGAATACCAAGACACTAGAGATTCTCCTAAGAATTGACAAGTGCCACTGGTGCTCTTTCTATCAATTAGACTACCAGCATAGTCAGAATCTGAATAACCTACTAGATCAAAGGATGTGCCCTTCGGATACCATAATCCTAAATCATGAGTCCCACTTAAATATTTGAAAATTCTTTTGACAGCTGATAAGTGAGATTCCTTAGGGGCAGCCTGGAATCTAGCACACAGACAAACACTAAAGAGTATATCTGGCCTACTAGCAGTCAGATACAACAGAGAACCAATCATACCACGATATTTCTTGATATCCACACTTATACCATTTTCATCCTTGTCCAATTTAGTAGTGGTACTCATGGGAGTTTTAGAGGATTTGACAGTTTCTAATCCGAATTTCTTAAGGAGTTCCTTAATGTACTTTTCTTGACAGAAGAAAATTCCATCAGGAGACTGATTAATCTGGAATCCTAAGAAGAACTTTAACTCCCCCATCATACTCATTTCAAATTCACTTTGCATGAGGGAAGAAAACTCATTACACATGTTGACATTGGTTGATCCAAAAATAATGTCATCGACATATATTTGAACCAGCAGAATGTCCTTATCCTTTTGCCTGGTAAACAGAGTTGAGTCGGTGTTACCCTTTTTGAAATTCCTTTCCTCAAGGAAATTCCTCAATCTGTCATACCAAGCTCTAGGAGCCTGCTTAAGACCATAAAGAGCTTTCATAAGTCTATACACATGATTCGGTTTAGCAAAGTCTTCAAATCCTAGGGGCTGCTCTACATAAACTTCTTCCTGAATATAACCATTTAAGAAGGCACTCTTTACATCCATTTGAAAGAGTGTGAAGTTTTTGTAGCAAGCATAGGCTAAGAGCATCCTAATGGATTCTAATCTAGCCACAGGTGCAAAGGTTTCCTCAAAATCTATTCCTTCTTCTTGATTGTAACCTTTAGCAACTAGCCTAGCCTTATTTCTGACCACGATTCCATTTTCATCCAATTTGTTCTTGTAAACCCATTTAGTTCCAATAATGGGATGATCCTTAGGCCTTGGAACAAGTTCCCATACCTTGCTCCTTTCAAATTGATTTAGCTCCTCTTGCATAGCTAAAATCCAGTTTTCATCACACTCGGCCTCTTCAAACTTCTTAGGTTCTACTTGAGATATAAATGCCACATTGGCACAGAGATTCCTAAGAGAGGATCTAGTCTTAACTCCTAAAGAAGGATCACCTAAGACCTCATCTATTGGATGATTTCTGACATATTTCCAATCTCTAGGTAAAGTAGGATTTTCATCCTTGACAGGAATTATATCAAGAGATGTAGAAGATGGTTCTAAAGATTTTTCTGCTTGAGAGGGATCAGTAGGTTTTTCTAAGGAAAGAGAGTCTAATTGACAATCTACACCATCATCCTCATCCACATTTATTGTGGGCTGAGGAGACTCATCAAAGTTGACATGAACGGATTCCTCTACAACAAGAGTTCTTCTATTGAAAACTCTGTATGCTTTACTGGTCAAAGAATATCCTAGAAAAATTCCAAGATCGGATTTGGAATCGAATTTTCCTAAGTTATCCTTAGTATTAAGAATGAAACATTTGCAACCGAAAGCTCTAAAATACTTAACAGTAGGAGTCTTGCCATTCCAAAGTTCATAGGGAGTTTTCTCTAGAATAGGTCTTATGGAGACCCGATTAAGCACATAACAGGCTGTCGCTACAGCTTCAGCCCAGAAATACTTAGGAAGGGTGTTTTCATTAAGCATAGTCCTAGCAAGTTCTTGAAGGGACCTATTCTTCCTCTCAACAACACCATTTTGCTGAGGGGTCCTAGGAGAAGAGAAATTGTGCTCAATTCCATATTTGAGACACAGGAGTTCAAATTTCTCATTTTCAAACTCTCCACCATGATCACTACGAATAGCAACAATGGTGAGCTCCTTTTCATTTTGAACTCTTTTCCTAAAACTAGAAAAGGTGTCAAACGTCTCATCCTTAGACTTCAGAAAATGAACCCAAGTAAATCTAGAAAAGTCATCAACAATGACAAAGGCATAGAATTTGCCACCTAGACTGGCTATATTGGAAGGGCCGAAGAGGTCCATGTGAAGGAGTTGGAGAGGCTTAGAAGTAGAAATTGAATTCTTAGAAGCAAAAGAGCTTTTGATCTGCTTGCCCATTTGACAAGCTTCACAGACTTTATCCTTCTCAAAGGATATCTTAGGGATCCCTCTAACTAAATTCTCCTTAGTAATCTTAGCTAAGGTATCCATCCCTACGTGTCCTAATCTTCTATGCCAAGACCAACAGTCATTAAGAGAATTAACAACAAAACACTTCTCATCAACATGCTCAAAAACATTCAGATCAACAATATAGACATTTTCTTTTCTAAATCCATTAAACAAAATATGGTTAGTTGAAATGTCTTTGATCACACAAGCATTTGATTTGAAAGTTACTTTATAGCCCTTGTCACACAACTGACTTATGCTAAGCAGGTTATGTTTTAATCCTTCTACTAGCAAAACATTTTCAATGATAGGATGAGAAGGATTACCTATATTGCCAATGCCAACAATTTTCCCTTTTTGGTTTCCACCAAAAGTAACACTTCCTTTCTTCTTGTTGACAACAGCAAACTTGGTTGAGTCTCCCGTCATATGCCTTGAGCAACCACTGTCAAGGTACCACAGATTTGTCCCGGGAGAGCAGTCAACCTGCAAAACAGAAATCAGGTTGTCTTCTTAGGTACCCAAATCTTTTGGGTCCTAGTGTTAGGTCTGGTTCCCTTAGGAACCCATTGAAGTTTATTGCTTGATTTCTTGTCTAATTTCAAAGGGCATTCATATGACTTATGTCCTAACTCATTGCAAGCATGGCAGGTAGACGATTTCACAAAGAAATTCTTAAAAGCTTTCTTTTTATTAGGCTTGTCATAACCTAATCCTGTTCTGTCAAAATTTGCTCTCTGTCCTCCTATTACCATCTTAAATAATTTTTCGCCCTTAGTGAAGTTCAGAATAATATTATTCAAATCTTCGTTTTTGCTTTTAAGCTCATCAATCTCTCTGACATGCAAATTAGTTTCCTTGGCATGTATTTCTACCATGTTTGCATTTTCCTTTTTCAAAGTATTGTATTTAGTTTTTAACATGCCAAACTGTTTAACTAAATCATTGAAGGCATCAATTAGATTACCTTCATCGTCATCACTATCACTGTCACTGATAATACTAGAAGAAGAAGAACTAACCTTGTCCTCGTGTGCCATAAAGCACAGGTTTGCTACTTCCTCATCTTCTGATGAAGAGGCGTCTTCTTCACTATCATCCCAAGTGGCCTTCATTGCCCTTTTCTTGAACTTCTTGGGACCCTTCTTTGCTTGTGGACAGTCTGCCTTCATATGTCCAGGCTTTCCACACCCAAAGCACGTGATTTCCTTTTCCTTTTGAGATTTCTCACCCTTCGGAAATCTTTTTCCCTGCAACCTCTTTCGTTGCAGAAACTTACTGAACCTCCTAGTGATGAGTGCAATATCTCATCTTCTTCTTCTTCTTCTTCTGATTCCTCTTGCTTACTTGAGGAAGCCTTTAGAGCAATGTCCTTTTTTCTTGTTACCTCCTTCTCCTTGAGGTCCTCCTTTTCGTTTGCTCTCATTGTGATCTCATGCGTCATGAGAGATCCAATGAGCTCCTCAAGCTTTAAGGCTTTGAGATCCTTTGCTTCCTGAATGGCAGTCACCTTTGGTTGCCATGCTCTCGGTAGGCATCTCAGAAGTTTCCTTACCTGTTCTTCACCTGAGTAAGTCTTACCAAGAGCTTTAAGACCGTTAGTGATGTTAGTAAATCGAGTAAACATAGAACTGATGGTTTCACCTTTTTCCATGGAAAACAGTTCATATTCATGAACTAACATGCTCAATTTACTTTCTTTAACTTGATTTGTCCCTTCGTGTGTGATCTCTAACAAGTGCCAAATTTCTTGAGCACTTTCACACCCTTGTACCCTATTAAATTCATCTCTATTTAAGGCACAGTACAAGGTGTTTACTGCCTTAGCATTAAGGCTTAGATTTCTTTTATCGGACTCAGTTAACTCAGAAGAGTCCTTAGGGATACTTTTCCCATCAACAGTTTTCATGGCCTTAAAAGGACCATTTTCTATAATACACCAGGTCTCATAGTCTATGGCTTGAATGAATATTTTCATTCTAGCCTTCCAATAGACATAGTCACTACCATCAAAGAATGGAGGTCTATTTGTTGTCTGACCTTCTATTTGTGTATTGTTAATGTTGAATGCCATTTCAGATATAGCAATATCTTTTAGATAAACAACTTAGACAATATAAACTTCGCTCTGATACCAATTGTAGGATCGGAATTGTCTAAGAGGGGGGTGAATTAGACTTTTTAATTTTAATTGCGATTCAACCTAATTTCTCTTCTTGATTAAACTTAGATTTAACACAAGTAATCAAATAATATAAAGAGAGAGAAAGAGAAATTCGACACCAGTATTTTTACGTGGTTCGGCCAAACTGCCTACGTCCACGCTCCAAGGCTCTCCCTTGAAGATTTCTTACTTCTCCTCAACGAGAAAATCTGATCGAACTTACGGGCTTCGATCCACAGCCTTTCACAATCCTGGATTGAACTTTGCGGGCGTCAATCCACTGCCTTACAGGATATTCAGGTTTGAATGATAAATTACAATAATCTACAAACTCTCAAAACAGAATCTCAAGTTTTGGAGTAGAGAGATGTAGATTGAGAATACAGAGTATGATTTTCACGTTAGGGCTCAGGAAATCAAATTCGCAAAAGTTAGTCTTCGAGCCTTTTCTTCTGCTTATATACTCTGTAAAAAATTGCTTCACAGAATTGAATGCTTCTTTCTTCAAAATGGAGAAATGTTACCGTTGGGAAGCATCCGTACTGAAGCAGATATCCGTTGCTTGCTAAAGTGCTGTTCGTCGTCGCCATTAAAGGTCTGGAGTTAATGCTGAAAACGACGTCACTGTAGCTTCGCGGCTAACTTTAAATTCTGGCGGAAGTTCACCGGCAGATGAAACATGATAAGCTCTCGGCACAAGCAAGCTTTGAACTCCATAAACAGATGTATACAGAACAACCATCGGCAGGAGCATCTTTAAAACTCATCAGCAGAGACAATTCGTAAACTTCATCGACACATCCAATCTTCAAAGCCATCGGCAGATGTTTCTTTAAAAACGCCATCGGCAGAAGTCTCTTTAAAAACCATCGGCAGATGAACTCTTGAAAATTTTCATCTAGTGATCGACATGTGCAAGCTTGAACGACATCGGTATGAGTAGCGTCAAATGCTATCGGCAGATCCATCTTGACACGTCATCGGCAGATATCTTCAAAAACGCTTCGGCAGATGAAACATATAAGCACTGACCACGTCATCGGTAGATGCTCGCTTAGAGCTTCACGGGCAGATGAGATTTGTAAATGTTATCGGCATATGCACCTCAACACGTCATGAACCGGCATCGGCAGGAGTAGCTTCAACAGCTATCGGCAAATGCACCTTGACATGACATCGGCAGATGTCTTCAAAAACGCTATCGGCAGATGCATCATTTCTTTGTCGTGTAGCGATCGGTATATGCAAGCCTGTTTTGCTATTTAATTCTGTATACTCAAACCGATTTATTAGACAACTAAAATACCCTTTTCAAGGGTATTTCCAAATAAACTCATATTCATTATTCTCTTTAAATACACATAATCAAATTGTACACTAATTATACAAATACATAATCAAAAATAAATTATGACTTAAACAATCTATAAGTCAACAGTGCCTTCTTCGCTTATCCAAGAGTTGTGGAAGCCTTTTTTAGATTTAGATTAAATAGGTGCTATTTTTTTTTGTAAACAATTTTACTGCTATCCACATATTTGGTACTCTGATTTTCACATTTCATTAATATACACATGTTTGAGTAGTTGATTGCTTTATACTGTTTTTTTTATAATGTCAAAGGGGGAGAAATCTGTGTATTGCAAACGAACTGTTATGAACTGTTATTTGAAAACTAACTTGGATTTCATGCACATGGCTTGGGGGAGCTAGGATTATGGGGGAGAGATAGTTTAATCAATTTTTACTTACAGTTTGTCATCATCAAAAAGGGGAGATTGTTGACTTAACTTATGTTTAAGTCTAACGATGTTTTTGATGATGTGTTTTTCAATTGTATGTAATTTGATTAAGTTAATTATATGAGATTAATAAATTGATTAATAAGTTAAATATTGTCCCTCATATATATGTCTCGAAATCTTCAGTGGAAATGCCCTTTGAAAATGGTATTTTAGTTGGTTAACAATTCTGTTAAGTGTTCAGGGTGTGATAGCAAAACATAGCAGAAAATGATAAAAAGGCCACATTCACCGCTAACATTCAAAAGGCCACATCCACCGTCAGCTAAACGACAAAATCTACATCCACCACTAGCAGAAAATAGTGTACATCCACCGCTGGCATTCAAAGTGTACATCCACCGCTGGCATTCAAAGTTTACATCCACCGCCAGCTACACGACAAAATTGCACATCCACCGCTGTAATTCAAAGAAGACATACACCGCTAGCTAAACGACAAAGGTCATATCCACCGCTACCTAAACGACAAATTTCTGAAGACATCCACCGCCGAAATTTCTGATGACATCCACCGCTGAAATTTCAAAGGAGACCTCATCCGTTGAATAGTAACCTTTGAAGACTTCCACCGGTGAACTGTACCGGTTCAAGAATTATAAAGTTACATCTACCTATGGCGGTTCAAGCATTGTAAAGAACAACATCTACCAATGAACAGTATCTTCCGCCATATTTTAAAAATACCGCAAAGCTACAGTCATAGTCGCCCAGAGCTTTAACTCCAGACTATTAATGGCAAAGCATGAAAGCAGCTTCAGAACACAACAACTAGTTGTCTAAGTACGGATGCTTCTCCAACGGTAATATTTTTCCATATCCAGAAAAAAGCATTCAAGTATTGAAGCCGATTACAGACAGAGTATAAAAGAGGATAAAGAAGCTCGGGAAAAGAACTTTTGCTGAAATTCATCTTCGAACCCTAACAAGCGATTTTAATTGCAATACTTTAAATTTTCTGTACATCTCTCTATTCCTAAACTTGAGATCTATCTTGAGAGAGTGTAGCCTTGTGCTAAATTCATTATTCTGTAAAAGTGTAAAGGCTGTGGATTGTCGCCCGTGAAGAGCAATCCAGTTGTTGTAAGGGCAGTAGATCGACGCTCGGAAAGTTCGATCTGGTTTTCTCATGAGGAGAAGGAAAGAATCTTCAAGGGGGAGCCTTGAAGCGTGGACGTAGGCAAGCTTAGCCGAACCACGTTAAAAATTGTGGTGTCAATTTTTCTCTCTCTCATTTTTATTGTTTGATTATTTGCTGTTTTCTTATCAGTTGAACATAAGAGAGAAATTGATTAGATTAACAAATTAAGCTTAAAAAGTCTAATTCACCCCCCTCTTAGACAAATACGATCCTACAGATATTGTGGACGATCCTCCTCTGCGTCAATCCACTCGTACTTGTAAGTCTACTAAACTCCCTGATTTTGAGTACTCCTCTTATTCTACTTCTTTTGCTTCCTTTGTTACCTCTGTTCATCGTCTTTCTGAGCCTTTTTCCCATAGAGTGGCAGTTCGTGATCCCCTTTGGCAGGCTGCTATGGCTTAGGAACTTACTGCTCTACACTAGACTCATATATGAGATTTGGTTTCGCTGCCGTTCGGAAAATATACCATTAGTTCTCGTTGGGTCTACAAGATTAAAACCAAATCCGATGGATCTATTGAACGATACAAGGTCCGACTTGTTGCTAAAGGCTATTCCCAGGAGTATGACATGGATTATAAAGAAACTTTTGCCTCTGTTGCAAAAATGACGACTGTTCGCACTTTGATTGCAGTTGTTTCTATTTGTCGATGGAGAATATCTCAGTTGGATGTCAAAAATGCCTTCTTGAATGACGATTTTCATAAAGAATTTTATATGACGCCTCCTCCCGGTGTCGCTCTGATACCATGATAACATAGAGAAAAAGAGAATATGGTTTTTTATTAGATCCTCAATTTAATCAGAATACACATAAAAAATTTATATAGTTAAGGTTTACAATGAAAAGTAAATAGACTAAAATATTCGTAAGCACTAATAAAGAGAATATAACTAATAGTAGATTCTTGACGGATTGAGATTTTCATTTTTAGAATAGTGTAGAAATAGAACAAATGACTTTATGGTCTATGAGAAGATGGACAACTCTTTTGTCCAAGATACGCATCGTGGGACTCAAAAAGTAAAAGAGAATATGATGTTAGTTCTCTACGCTCACACCATTAGAAGTCTCAAGTAAAACAGAAGACAAATGTGAGACATTAAAATATCACTTTTCATATCGAGCATTTAGAGGACTCAAGTTTAGTGCTCGAGAAACACTAGAGTAAGATCTGTATGGTGTTGGAAATTAGACATACACTCCTGAAAAAGTGAGTGAATATCTCACATCTCACGTAACTTTTTATTGTGTCATGAGATTGAAGAATAGTATATGCTACTCTTTGATGCTACCTATGCTCATAATTGACATGATCTAATAAATAAATGGTCATTTATGAGAAACCAACTAAATTGATATTAAATGGCATGAGGATAAATTGATATTAATTAAATGGCATGATTATTTTACTCCTGTTATTTCCTTGCGAGTGGGAGGCGTAAGAGGAAGGTTTCCTCTTCCATAGGTTGGCGTTGACAGAGGAGGAAATCCTTTCATTGTCTGTTTCCCTTTATTTTATCCCCATAAACGGAGACCTCTCTCATCCAGACTCACGCTCTCATTGTTGTTTCTCTCCGTGGAAGAAGATTTCTTCAGTGATCGGTAAGTCAAACTCCCTCCACTCAGTGCTTTTGTTTTCTTCGGCAGAATTCTGTTAGAACTGAAAGTGGGTCGTCCTCGGTGTGAGTTCGGACTAAGAGCTGCCAAGGCTTGAGGAAATCGCTCGGAGTACGATTTCAACTCTGTTATGTTATTTATTCTATTGGAAATTTTTGGACTTTGTTGTATTTTCGGTGTTGGTAGGAAATCGACCTTGGATTCTGAACGACTAGGGCTAAGGATGACGCTGGGTTCTGTTGATCAGCGTTTGTGAAAATCAGCGACGCATCGGATTGGAGGTAGAAAACTCGATTTTGGTCTTTGTTTCTACTTAGGGTGACAGACTGAGAGAGGTGACAGAACGAAGAGGTAGAACTAAATGATAGTCTAAGGACAGAGGGAATCCATCTCCTCCTATTTTATACAAGATATTTAGCTGTCAATGTGAGACAATACACGTCTAGTTTGATAAATTTTTTTTCTTCACGAATAGCGTGTTTAATCGGTTCTCACATCGTATAGAATTTTTAGTTTTGAAACCATGACAAAAGGAGAGAAGTAGAAGTCATTCAAAAGATTTGCTCAATCATTGAGAAAATCTCTTTTTATTTTATACAAGATCAAAAAATTTGCTCAATGATTGAGAAAATTTCTTTTTATTTTATACAAGATCTTTAGCCTTCTCTTTATCGATGAGTAAACGCTTGAATTCAAACCACAGAAGCGTCGGACTCATAGACGGAGTCCAACTAGTCTCACTAACGCCGACGACGTTAGATAGCGAGGGTAGTCTCGCTGCTTCGTCTGCGAGCCAGCGAAGGCTGTCTCGCAATTAGCTTGCGAGTCAACAAGCCGCGACTCAAGGAATTCCTTGGGTTGCGATTCAACCCAATGGGTTGGGGTACAATTCAGGCTTGTGGGCCTGACTAGGTTTAGCATCTTTTGAGTTGCGGTCCAGATTCATTTGGACTTCGAGTTTTGATCAGTTTGGCCCAAAAAATTGTAATTTTATTTTTAATTAGGTGCCCGAAAATTTAACTAATTTTGAACCATGAACATTAGGTTTGGATATTTTGGACCATGGTAGGCACACTCGAGGTAATGGGTTTATGTTTGCAAGTTTTTATTTTATAAAATAATTGATAAATCTCTTGTTAGTACTTCATTCTATGTCGTTTTATGCACGTTTCCAATATCGTTCGTGAAAAACTTGTTATCGCACCGTCTGGGTTGTTCCCTCAATAGTAGGTTAAATACCTCTCAAAGGAATCGAACATAGGACAACCCACTAAATTGGTCTTATATATTTCTCCAAGAGCTTGAAAACATAATAGAATATGAAAATGCTACAGGCTAGACCAGCGATAGTCATGGCTATGCGAAGGGCAAGGCGTGCCTGAGGATCGCTTAAGAAAGAAGACTTGGAATCCTGTTCTAAGGAACTCTATTTAGGTGCGCTGATTGGGACTGAGGAGATGAGATGGGTTTCCGAATCAAGGAAGATCTGAACATGTCTGCCATGCTTGAGTTGCAGAGCTTGATTGGAATTCTTATCTCAATAAGGAACTAGTTCCATGGATAAATGGATTTGCAAAAGACAGAGATAACAGATTTTAATAGAAATTCTAACGAGATGTTAGTTGCCCAAAAAATTTAAGGTGTCAATTAAAAATAACTGCTTACTTTAGAGTCTATTTGATATTTATCTGAGATAAATAAATACACCGAAGCTTCTATCCATAGAAATATGGGTGCACCACGGTGAAACAACTTAGTAATAACTTGTTCACGTATTATGCTATGGCACCTTTCAAGCACACTTATTTGCTTAGGTGTATATGAAAATAATACCTCGTGAATGTTGCTCGTTGACCAAATTTGAGATTTCGACTTAGAGTTGAATGAATTTGTCTCCACCATCATAATGTAAAAAATTGATTCGTTGTTAAATTGTCACGACATTTTTTAAAGGCTAAATATGCATTAAAAATCGAGTTGTGTTACGTTTACTTTCTTATTCAACCTTATTAAAATACATGTTGACGCGTCAAACAATGATTGATGTAATTAACTATTTATAATTTATTACATTAATTGTACGTTGATTACAACAATTATTCTTTGATACGTCAGTATATATTTTAAGATGTTAGAATAAGAAGGTAAATATAATATTATTCTTAAAAATCACATTTATCTTGTAGAGGAATAATCCATGTGTACTTAGAAAAGTCATCTACTAAGCAAACATAATAATTGAATTTACCTAAAGTTAAATTTGAAGCACGTCCACGTAAATCAAGATGCATTTTTTAAAACATATCTCAGACTTATATGTTTAAAATAAGATAAATGCAATTTATTAAGCTTTCTTAATTGACAATTATAACTTAATCTTCTCATTTTGCACCCCATTGTGAGCATTGGTTGCCCTATTTCTCGTTCCTTACCACCAAATCAACATTAGAACACTCACAATTTACTCAAAGTTGTGTCATTGGCTACTTTCAGAAAACTTTTTTTTTTTTTTTTTGTTGTTGAATTAGAAACTAATAAGACATCATGAAGAGGTAAAAAGTGATGTACAAAGAGGAGCAACCACCCGGTCACAAACCAAAGGTTTAACTAACTTATGTGTAGGTAATGATATGGAAGACCAATTAGAGTTAAGACTTAGCACACAAAACAAAAAGAAGTCATTCCATCTGTTGACATGAGAACAACCTCATGGCCGACCCGATCTTGAAGAATAAACCAATGTTTTCCTTGGAACAACTTGATGTAACACTAAGTCTAGTTTATTTTCTCTAGTTTAGTAGTTTCTCTTTTATTTTGAAAGAGCCGAACATATGTGTATTGAAGAGCACTTGTGGCTATGTTTGTTGAAGAAATGAGATCGCTAGAAAGAGACATTTGGAGAGAGAGGTAGTTTGCCAAAATTGACAAAACCATGCATGTATACTTGGCTGAGTACTCCCTCATCTAGCACCTATAGTTGGTTGAACATGTTAACCCTAATTTGTAAAGGAGAGTCGTATTTAAGCCATCTTTATGGCTGTTGGAGTGGCAGCACATTTTGAATAAAAAATGAAGTTTATTTTTTTACAAATCTTGAAGCTTCCAAGCAACAAGTCACCTCTCCTCGGTGAGTTATATCTGAGTGTATGTGTGTGTTCCAGTTTCCAGCTTTGTTAGTGTAGTGGAATACTTTTATTGCTTCCATTCTCGGCCTCTTCCCCTCAAGGTAGAACAACGAGTAAGAGCGCACAAAACTCTCATCATAGCAAGTTGGATTGTTCTTTCATAAAGAAAACCAAATATCTGAGGAGTGCAACTTTATCACTTCTTGAACCAATGAGCAACATTTCAACTATATCTACCTATTCCCATCGAGTTAGCCCTTGAAATTTGGAGAGTGTTTCCACCATTTCCAAGGTAAGGTTCCATTAAAATTTCAGTTTTATTGGAACTATTTTGATAAAGTTATGCATTATGGAAGATAACCATAAATTTTGTCCGAAACTGTTTTGTGAACCGAGTCTTTTGTGTTTCAACCATTCATCCCTAGGTTGAATCACGTCATAAAGTAATAATGCAAGAATCTTCAATATCAAGATTTGATCAAGAAGATCCATCACCAAGAAGAACACAATTTGTACCAAAATATTTTAGAATATTAGTTCTTCATGTGCTTACAAGCTCCAATGACTAATGTCCAATTTGTTAGGATTAGACGCCCTAATCCACCTGTAACGAACGACCGAGAAACCGAAAAAGAAAACGAAAAAATAATGGACACCGAATTTTACGTGGAAACCCTAGAAGGAAAAAAAACTATGGGTAGAGAAGAAAATCACTAATATCAAATTCGGTACAATAAGTTTTGCAACTCAAGTATCAATATATATAGAAAACGTAAAACCCTAATATTGATATACGGGCCCGACCCGGCCCAATTAGAATTCGGGTCACACCGAATTCTAACAAACTCCACATTGACATGAATTCCACATTAGAGATCTGCAGGATCGTGATTGTCTAAAAGGAGGGGTGAATTAGAAATTTCTTGACCTAATCGTTTTTAACAATGCAAATTAGGTTTATTTTATCTTCTCTACTTGTATGCAATTACTACTAACCACATAAAAGTAAGAGTACGGGAAAAAGATTGACACCAATCTTTTTATGTGGTTTGGCCAAACCTGCCTACGTTCATGCTTCAAGGTTTCCCTCTTGAAGATCCTTATCTTCTCCTGAATGAGATTTCTCGATCGAACTTCACGGGCGTCGATCTACAGCCTTACAATTCTGGATTGAACTTCATGGGCGTCAATCCACTGCCTTATAGTTTTTACAAGATGAAAATATTGAGCACAAGGCTACACTCTCTCGAAAAGCTAAATCTCAAGTTCTGGTGTAGAGAGGAGTAGAGAGTCAAGGAGTATTACAAATTTAAGCTCGTGAGAGATTAGAGAAAATTGTTCACGTTGGCAAAAGTTCTTCTCTCGAGCTACTGTTCTTCTATATATACTCTTGTTTGTAATCTGCTTCACTTTCGGAGGACTCATTGTTTCTATACAAAAAATATGACCGTTGTGAAGAGTCCGTACGAAGAAATATAGCTGTTGTGGTCTGGAGTCAATATCACCCGCGACAGAAGACCTCTTGATTCGGAAGATGTTATCCTAGTAGACGAAGTTTTTGTTCAGTCGACGTTGATTTTGTGAAGCATTCTCATATTGGGCGACTTCTAAATTCAGATGATGTTAATCTGGTCGACTTGACTTTGTTGCAAAGTCATACTTGGTTTTGGTCGACGTTGCTTTCGGTAGACATATCTGCTGGATGACTTCAAAATCTAGTCGACTTGGATTTGAATGTTGTTGATTTCGGTAGTTGTCATATTCTGGTCGACTTAATTTTGGACGTTGTTGATTTCGGTAGATGTCAGAGTCTGGTCGACTTGATTTCCAAAGATGACTTCGGTCGATAATCAATTAGTTCTGTCATCGGTCGATGTAATTATCACAGACGACTTCGGTCGACTAATCAATTGGTTCTGCAATCGGTCGATGTCGATTTTGGCAGACTTTGCTTTCACCAGTCTTGACTACTAGTACTTAATCAAAATCGTTAGAAAATATAATAGCCTTTTTACAAGGGCATTCACAAATAACTGCAACTATTAATAACATTCATTTCTCATATTCAATTTATATTTATATATTTCACATTAATCATAATCATCAAAAATATAGTTAGACTTAAACAAATTTTAATCTAACAATCTCCCCTTTTTTATGATGACAAACATAAAATGAATAACCATATACTCCCCCATGCTATTCTGACAATGTATAAAATCCCTCATACTTTATGCATTAATATCAACTACTTTTCTCCTCCTTTAACATTATAAAAAAAAAATAGCAAGCAGAGAGAGACGAGAATGTCATTCAACACAACACAAGTCTGATAAATAAGGAGCAAAAGGCAAAGATAAACAATGATAAATACGTATAAAGAATGATAAAGAATGATCAATAAATGAGTATCCTAAGAGAGTCCTAAGTTCCTAAACTAGCTACCCGAGATAGAGAGTGGAAGATTGAATTACACAACGGAAGAAACAGCATAGAAATCCCTAGAATCTGCGAGCATAGAAATCCCTCGCATATCTAAACATATGCTCATCTTCATCCTCATCTGCTGTTTCCTCAGCTGGAACAATAGTAACAGGAGAAACAGGATGAATGCTTTCTTCATCATTTGTATCCCCTGCATCCCCTGTATCCTCTGCATCCCCTGCATCCCCTTCCTCTGCCATTGGTACATCAGCAGGAGGCTCTAACTCAACAACAGGCTCAATCAAGACAATATCATCAGAACCAGCACCATCAGCTGGATCAAAGAATGATTCGTCCTCACAAACAGCAGCAGCTGGAGCAACAACATCTCCAACATCACTTAGAGAGGGAGCTATAGGCTCATCACCCGAAGGAGCAGCTGGAGAAGCTGGACGAACTTCCTCATTATCCTCACCACCTTCATCTAAACCCTCAGCCCCAGGAGAGGGCTCATTGTCACTGCTAGCCACATGTGGGCTAAGATATCCAAATTGAGTGATAACTCTGTCAGACTCTCGACGCATTTGATCTGCCAAAAATCTGGTATTAAAATGAATGGAAGAGGTGGCATCGTCAATAGTTTTTTCCATTTGATCAATACGAGTGTGAAGACCTTGAATAGCAGATGTGAAATGATCAAACCGAGAGAGAGTGGTGGCTTTCAGATTATCTTGTCGGGCGAGAGAAAGGGACTGAAAGGATTCGAGGGTTGTCCCTAGACTTTCGATACACTCCCTAAGCTCATGATAGTGTTCCTCAAAAAGAGATGTCCTCACAGGAGGAGTGGTATGACCTTGAGATTGAGGAGGAACAGGAGTTGTCAAACGAAGAGCCTCTGTTGGTGAAGGAGGAGGAATTGGACTTGAGGGATGTGGGAGAACAGGGGCTTGAACTTCCTGAGGATCAAGTAGGAAATATTGATCATTAAAGCCCTCAGCAGCTGATGGGAGAAAGTCAAGGCATGTTGGAAGAGCAAAAAAGTGAGATCCTTGAATCTGAGGAGAATCAAGAGAAGGAATAACAGACTCTTTTGAAGCATCAGCCTCTTCTTCTTCGTCCCCCAAGAGCACTTTTCTCCTCTTTTGAGGTTCATGAATAGTTGGAGAGGCATGACTGCTTGAAACACCGCTCTGGGTTGCTTTTTCACACAAAACACCTTTCTTATTTCTTGTAATGCCCATTCGTAGCAAGGTTGAAGCTGAGAAGAGATCAGTGTTATTCAATAAAATTGGCTCATCTTCAGCCGGCAATGGAACACCGAATCTATGGAAGATCTTCATTAAAAGTAGATTATATGAAAGGGATTTGGAGGCTGTTTTGACAACTTGGATCATCCTTCTCAGAATAATGTAACCAATGTGAAATGGTTCTTTACGGAAGAACCTAGAAAGAATGAAAAGATCCATTCTACTGACGTGGTCACGATGTCCATCTCTGGGGAGGATGTTATAGTTGATCATTTGATGGAGGACTCGGGCCCTAATATTCAAATCCTTGCCCTTGAGCTTCAGGGAAGTGTTATTGGGATCATTGGAGATAGCTTTGGCTAAAGCAAGTCCCTCTGGAGTGCCAACAAAGGGAGGATCATTGGAAATTTCAAAAATTTGGGCATATCATTGAGAGACTCACAGTTGAGCAGTTCATGAATTTTCTCTTGGGACAGCTCGATGTGCCTTCCAAACACATAGCTGCGGATAACAAGGGGGTGAAGAGGAGTGTTCTAGATTGGCATAAAACATCATAATAGGGGTTTCGTAATAAGAAGTGCCAAGATGGAACAGTTCTAATAATCCCATTTCACGGAAAGGCTGCTCCAGATATAAACCAGAAAAGTCCTTAAATACAACACCTCTACTTTTAATAAGCGGTTTTTCTTCAAACTCTTTATAGTACCTTGTAAATGCAGCCTCATTGAGAAACTGCGGAGATGGCCATTGGAGAGAAGGAGGTTGCGCTGTAGGTGGAGACTCCAGACTCCATTTGTTCTGAACTCTTCTGCTTCTTTCGTGAAAAGGTTAATCCAGCATTGGAGGAGGATGCCATTGATGGAGTAGAGATAAGAGAAATAACTGGAGATGAGTGAAATGATCGTCGAAGAGACAAAAGATGAGAGGTTTTTTTTTTTTAAGGTTTTTCGTGCTCTGGAAGAGAAGTAGGGTTTCTGTAAATCGAATGCTAATTTATAGGATGTAAGGGCAGACTTCATCCGATTTGTACATCGACCGTTCCCTACATCAGAAAAAAAAATCAATTTCTTAACCGTTCCTTCTAGAGAGATGACATCGATCGTTTACTGCTTTTCACACCTAATAAGACCTAAACGAATTCGAATATTATTAAAGGTTTTCTCATCTAAAGGTTTTGTAAAGATGTCTGCTAATCGATCGAAAGAATTAACAAATTCTAAGGTGATATCACCTTTTTGAACATGATCCTTAATGAAATGATATCTGACCTCGATGTGTTTAGTCCTTGAGTGTTGGATAGGATTTTTTAAAATGTTAATAGCATTTGTATTATCACATCTGATTAGAATTCTATCATAGGAGAGATTATAATCCTCTAGAGTTTGCTTCATCCAAAGCATTTGAGCACAGCAACTACCGGCAGCAATATATTCACTTTCGGCAGTTGAGAGTGCTACTGAATTCTGCTTCTTAGAGTACCAAGAGACAAGTGATTCTCCTACGAATTGACACGTTCCACTAGTGCTCTTTCTATCGATCAGACATCCAGCATAGTCTGAATTTGAATAACCTATAAGATCAAAAGTTGTACCTTTTGAATACCACAAATCTAAATCATATATCCCACTCAGGTATTTGAAAATCTTTTTGACAGCATTCAATTGAGACTCCTTGAGAGAAGCTTGAAACCTAGCACATAGGCACACACTAAACAGAATATCAGGCCTACTAGCAGTTAAGCAGAGAAGTGAACCAATCATTCCTCTATATTTCTTAACATCTACACTTAACCTATTTTCATCCTTGTCCAATTTAGTAGTGGTGCTCATTGGGGTTCTAGCTGGCTTAGAAGAGCTCAGTCCAAATCTCTTTAAGAGCTCTTTAATGTATTTTTCTTGACAGAAGAAAATACCATCTGGAATTTGACTAATTTGAAAACCTAAAAAGAATTTTAACTCCCCTATTATACTAATATCAAATTCACTTTGAATTAAGGAGGAGAATTCATCACAAAGTGAGACATTAGTTGAGCCGAATATAATATCATCGACATAGATTTGTATAATGAAAATGTATTTGTCATTTTGCATGGTAAATATGGTTGAATCGATATTTCCCTTCTTAAACTTCTATTCCACAAGAAAATTTTTCAACCCATCATACCAAGCTCTAGGAGCTTGCTTAAGTCCATACAGAACCTTCTTAAGTTTGTACACATGCTCGAGTTTGTCATAGGCCTCAAAACCTAAAGGTTGCTCCACATAAACTTCTTCCATTATATAACCATTTAGAAAAGCACTCTTCACGTCCATTTGAAAGAGTGTGAAATTTTTGAAGCAAGCATAAGCTAGGAGCATTCTAATTGACTCTAACCGAGCCACTGGGGCAAAGGTTTCTTCAAAATCTATGCCTTTTTCTTAGCAGTAACCTTTGGCAACTGACCTAACTTTGTTCTTAACAACAATACCATTTTCATCCATCTTATTCTTAAATATCCATTTGGTTCCTATTATTGGATGATCTTTAGGTCTTGGAACAAGTTCTCATACATTGTTCCTCTCGAATTGATTCAGTTCATCTTGCATAGCCAAAATTTAATTTTTATCTAGCTCGGCTTCCTCAAATTTCTTAGGTTCTATTTGAGAGATGAATGCTACATTAGCACATAGATTCCTAAGAGAGGCTCTAGTTTTGACTCCTAAGGATGGATCACCTAGAACTTCATTTAAAAGATGATTTTTTTGGCAAATTTCCAATCTCTAGGAAGATCATCATTTTCATCCTTGATTGGAACAATTTCTAGAGATTTTGTAGAAGGATCTATGAGATTTTCTCCTTGAATGGTTTCACTAGGTTTGTCTAAGGAGAGAGAATCCAATTGCTTTTCCAAATCGTCATCTTCTTCCACATTGATTGTAGCTTGAAGATTCTCATCAAAATTGACATTGACAGATTCTTCGACAACTAGAGTTCTTTTGTTAAAGACTCTATAAGCCTTACTGGATAAGGAATAGCCAAGAAAAATTTCAAGGTCAAATTTGGAATCGAATTTTTTCAAGTTATCCTTGGTGTTTAAATGAAACACTTACAACCAAAGACTCTAAAATACTTGACCAAAGGGATTTTTCCAATCCAAAGCTCATAGAGGGTTTTCTCCAGAATCGATTTTATAGAGACCCGGTTTAGCACATAGCAAGCTGTGGAAATAGCTTCTGCCCAAAAATACTTTGGAAGAGAATTCTCATTGAGTATGGTCTGAGCAAGCTCTTGAAGTGACCTATTTTTCCTCTCAATAACTCTATTTTGTTGAGGGGTTCTAGGGAATGAGAAATTGTGCTCAATTCCATGTTTGAGACACAAGAGTTCAAATTTTTCATTCTCAAATTCTCCACTATGATTACTACGAATAGTAACAATGATGAGATCCTTTTCATTTTGAACTCTCTTCTTAAAGTTAGAGAATGTGTCAAATGTTTCATCATTAGACCTTAGGAAGAACACCCATGTGAACCTAGAGAAGTCATTTACTATAACATAGGCATAGAATTTTCCTCCTAGACTGACCACATTAGATGGACTGAAAAGGTCCATGTGAAAAAGTTGTAGGGGATTGGAGGTAGAAATTGCATTATTTGATGCAAAGGAACTTTTGATTTACTTGCCCATTTGACCATCCTCCCATGCAATCTTTTCTGTTGGAGGAATTTACTGAACCTCCTCGTGATGAGAGCTATATCCTCATCATTATCTTCTTCCTCGGATTCTTCTTGTTTGCTTGAAGAAGCTTTGAGTGCAATATCTTTCTTTTTATTAATCTCTTTCTCTTTGAGATCTTCCTTTTCATTGGCTCTCATGGTTATCTCATGAGTCATTAGAGAGCCAATGAGTTCTTCAAGCTTGAGAACTTTGAGATCCCTAGCTTCTTGTATAGCTGTAACTTTCGGTTGCAAAGCTCTTGGTAGGCACCGAAGGATCTTTCTCACAAGTTCTTCACCTGAATAAATCTTACCAAGAACTTTTAAGCAATTAGTAATGTTAGTAAATCAAGTAAACATGGAGGAAATAGTCTCAGCCTTCTTCATTGAAAATAATTCATATTCATGTACAAGTATACCCAATTTACTCTATTTAACCTGGTTAGTTCCCTCATGTGTAATCTCTAGTACGTGCCATATTTCTTGTGCACTATCACAACCTTGTACTCTATTAAATTCATCCATGTTTAGAGCACAGTATAAAGTGTTTATTACTTTGGCATTTAAACTTAGATTACGTTTATCCGAATCATCTAATTCATTTATAGGCTTTGGAACACTTACACCATTTTCTGTTTCCATAGCTTTAAATGAACCATTTTCAATAATACTCCACAGTTCATAGTCCATTGCTTGAATAAAAATTCTCATCCTAGTTTTCCAATATACATAGCCATTACTATTAAAAAGAGGTGGCATAGAAGTGGATTGTCCCTTTATGTGTGAAGTGCTTGTGTTGAATGTCATTGTAAATATATCACAATATATTTCTAATTCACAAATATGACAATATTTAACCTCGCTCTGATACCAATTGCAGGATCGTAATTGTCTAAGAGAGGGGGTGAATTAGAAATTTCTTGACCTAATCGTTTTTAACAATGCAAATTAGGTTTATTTTATCTTCTCTCTTTGTATGCAATTACTACTAAACACATAAAAGTAAGAGTAAGGAAAAGAGATTGACACCAATCTTTTTACGTTGTTCGGCCAAACCTGTCTGTAACGCCCCAAATCCGTCCCGGCTCGGTGCGCTACGTTTGCAAACCAAACGCGCGTTTAAAACATCGTTTAAAATAATTTTCGTAGATTTTTCAACTCGGTTTTCGGGTTTTTCGAACCCTCGATTTTTGTTGAAAAATGTGTCAAAATACGTTTAAAATATGTCGGGTCAAAACATTGTAGAAATAGGGAAAATTTGAAAAAAAACGAAAAACGGGCTCAAAAGGGGTGCTGAGCGCGCGCTGCGCGCTCGATGCGCGCGCGCGCCTGCGCGCTGGGGCGGGCCTGTGCGCCCCACCGCGACCACTCGCGGTCCGAGGCCCGTCCGATCGGACCTCCTCGGGTTTTCTCGACCCAAAACACAAAAAAAACTTCCATTTTGACCCATTTTGACCTTTCCTCACTTTTCCTCATATTTTACCACCCCGAACACCTCCAAAAATCACGAAACATTAACCATACCTCCCCGACACACGAACCATCAAATCCCGTAAAAATTTTAGAAAAACCGACTTCAACTGAATATTAATAAAAATAGCGAACTTAAACCCGACGTCGTTTGTTTTAAAATCAATATGGACGGCATAACGCCTAAATTCTTTACAACCAAAACCTGCAAATATAACACTCGAGAATATATAGTTTAATCCTCAAAATACCACCACCATTACACAACAACCCAACGACTCAAAATCTTTAAAAATTCAATACGAAAACCTTTATAAAAACAACGTGCCAACACATATCAAATCTCCCAGTCACCAACTAGATACATCAAAAATACCAAAATAATAATCATCACTCACAACCCTCCGAAGACCATGATCGAGACGCCCCGACAACTGCCTGCACCGGCATGCCCTGTACGTCACCAACTGCGCTCCCATCCTTAGGCCCTCACCTGTACTCCCGTCTACACCTACACCACGGAACACAAAACATCAGCCTAATACTTAGTAAGTAGGGAAATATGCATACAACAAACATAATGCAACACAACCCCTAACAGATGAGGTTTCTACTCGCTCAGTTGCTGTTCTTTCGTTTGCTACTCGTTGCTTTTCGTTGTTCATTCACATAACCGAACTCATCACAAATGCTAACACCGCACCTTAACGCGACTAGGCAACTCACACGGAGTCCCTCGCAGGTGTCCAACTCACACAGTCCCTCGCAAGTGCCACCTTAACGCGACTAGGCTACTCCACTGGAGTCCCCCACAGGTGTCACTCTAACGCGACTAGGCGACTCAACTCAACTATGGTCCCTCGAAGGTACCACCTTAACGCGACTGGACAACTCCATGCCATGGAGTTTCCCGCAGGTGCTACCCTAACGCGACTAGGCGACCCAACTCAACTATGGTCCCTCGCAGGTACCACTTAACGCGATTGGACAACTCCATGCCATGGAGTTTCCCGCAGGTGCTACCCTAACGCGACTAGGCGACCCAACTCAACTATGGTCCCTTGCAGGTACCACCTTAACGCGACTGGACAACTCCATGCCATGGAGTTTCCCGCAGGTGCTACCCTAACGCGACTAGGCGACCCAACTCAACTATGGTCCCTCGCAGGTACCACCTTAACGCGACTGGACAACTCCATGCCATGGAGTTTCCCGCAAGGTGCTACCCTAACGCGACACCACCTTAACGCGACTGGACAACTCCATGCCATGGATTTTCCCGCAGGTGCTACCCTAACGCGACTAGGCGACCCAACTCAACTATGGTCCCTCGCAGGTACCACCTTAACGCGACTGGACAACTCCATGCCATGGAGTTTCCCGCAGGTGCTACCCTAACGCGACTAGGCGACCCCGACACAAACCACCTCACGATACACCATCCCTTACGGTTCAAGCTCACTATGCAAAACCATGCTTAAAACTCGTTTCTCGTAGTTTGAAAACCGTGATGCATGTCACACAATTACAATACTCAACACAAAACTAAACAAACAATCAAACAAAGCAAACAACCAATTCCCTACCGTTCCATGGTGTAGGCCCGAAGGCAAACCACACACATCCGCTACTTACCTGGATTCCTTGTGCGTGTTCGTAATTATATGCCCGGTTAGCCAAATCGTTCACTCGTAAATCTGACATAATAAAAGAGAAATCACTTAGCAATACACTAACCATAGGATTTAGCCAACTTTTCAACCTAACATACAAAACCCAAAATTCCTAGATTTTCTATCGTCCAACCAAATTACTCGCTCGATTGTCTAAACTAACAAAACTCGACCTATAAATTTACTAATGAACTCAAAAGCAATTCTTAACCTAAACTAACTAAAACTATCACACAATTCCTTCCCCAAAACACAAAACCCGAATTGTGCACCAATTTGACCGTCAAACTTCAAACGGTCGTAACTCCCTCGCTTTTCAACGGATTTCAACGTGCCACCCCAATCTGTAAACCTCTACACGTCTACTATCCATTGAAACACTCAAATTAACCAAATACATAACTTGGCCAAACCGAAATTGCAGCCAACAGAATCGGCCACTTTGATACAAAAACCCAATTTTTCCAACTTACTTTCCAATCTTTAACCTAACTCCTTAATTCACCTAAACCAACTTATCCAACCACCAAATCATCAAAAAGGAAAAGAAATCCAACACTTAAACTCAAAAAAATCGGACTCCATAAACTAGGGTTTCCAAACCTTACGAAATCCCTTACAAAACACCCTAAAAACACCACCAAATAACATTTAATGGTATACAACTTAAAACCCACTTTAATTTACCTCAAAAACTCATGAAACACTTGAAGAATCGAAGGAGGGAAAGGCTCCAATGGTGGCTGGAAATGGCGTGAGAGAAAGGGGAGGAAGAAGAGAAAATTATGCCAAAAACCCTAAGTTCTCACCTTTTTATAAAATCACTTTTCTTCTTTTTCTTTTCCTCCACCATACTTTTCAAAATTACACATCAATCTCACTCTTTTCATTCTCATTTCTTCAAACGTGATTGGCTACTCCTTTCTCTCATTTTCTTCCATCTTTATTTCATTTATTTATATTTTTACTTAATTCCTATTGGTTCTTTGACTTTTCAAATGTTTTTGGTTTGAATAGTCAAACCATTTTTCTTATTTTAATTCATTGAATAATCATTGAAATACCAATTAAGCCCTCCCATTCTCATCACGTGGCAGCCATCTCTTCTCCCTCAATTTCCATTCAATTTCTTCATTTAATTCCCCCTTTGACTTTTCAACACCTAATTTCTATTGGTTCATTTGTTGGTTTGACTTTTCAAACACTTAAACCCTCACTTTTCCTTTTTCTTTTCTTCCAACGTGGCTGCCCTTTCAATCCCACCATTTCATTCATTTTTTACTACATTTTGATTGGTTGAGAGAATTGGACTTTTCAACTCAAAATTATCCACCAATCACATTTAGTTTGACTTGTCAAACTCTCCACTTCTCATTTCACTTCTAATACCCTTCAACAATAAATTCTCATACATTTCTAGCCTAGGCTAACTCATTCTACGTCGAACCTAGGCTACGCACGTAATAGAAATTCTCGGGTGTTACAATCCACCCTCCTTACAAAAATTTTGTCCTCAAAATTTGTGGTACCTTAGTCATTTTTCAACTTACTCCCTCTAAACTATCATTCAATCTTTTGAGTTGCCCCTCGAGCGCTTGATTAAATGGTCTTACTTACCAATTGAGGAACAACAATTCATATATCTCCAAGTTTCGATTTCACGTCCTAACTTTACATCTTATAGCTCGACTACTTATACCAATGACTTAATTTAAGCACTCATCATTTCTACTCACGACTTCCCAGTCGTAAATTAATTCCTCACTTCATATTTCCTGTCTCTGAAAGACATAATAAACAATCATCTTACTCTAAATCCTCAATTTCAAGTCTCTTTTATTATAACCTTTCATTCCTAATTTATCGCTCCCTAACATCTCACACCTAATTACCTCGAACGATCACGATATGTCCTATCCAAGTTTTACATCTACGTTCACAATCCTCTTTTTCTTCGTCCCACAATCTAACCTTAACTTGTTTAAAATTTTCAAATTTTATCCCATGTCTAATTTTCCATATCTAAGCCTTCATACCTTTCTCTCAATTTCAACTTACTTCTAAGTTTACTTATATGAACTCTCCTTCATTCTTCATTCATATCTTTTAAATTCCTCAATCCGCTTCACACTAATCGCATTTTCCTTCTATTCTATTACCTCATTACTCACTTATCACTTTCCTATCATTCTCATCTCATATACTCATTTCCCCAAAATCATAGCATTGATTAGTTGTTTCCCACACAACTATCAAATATACTATAAAGTCTCAAATTATAATTACTAACCAATACTTCAGTCCTCACCAAACACTCACGATTTATTAAGTCTAAACTATCTCTTTCTTACTATTCACCCAATATCTTAAATGGCGTACCACCCCTTTAATTTCAACTCCAAACTTTTATATTAAAACTTCCACAAGTCTCCGAAATTTCTACGTTCTCCCGTATAACCTCCGTGTGAAATTTCTTCCCTTCCTTTCAATATCCTCTAGACTTCTCCGCTCCACCCAGAATACCAAATCCTTTAATGGCTAACCCTCTTATCTCACTCTTCGTTAAGATGAACTAATCTCTTTACTTGCTTTTTTCTAAATCTATACAACATTCATTAGCTAACCTAGCAACTCTTAGCTTGCAATCTAACTTACATTCAGTAATACTCGAATTCTAGCTTACATTCTATTCTTAAGCTTCTCCACTCTTAAACGTATTAATTCCTTCCTAAGCTATCCATAAAATCAATGGTTTTGATCTCGTTACATATGAGTCAAATCTCCGAACTTTTCTACCTTATCATTAACACAATCAAATGGTTTCACTACACAATCAAATGGTTTCACTACCTTTTTCCTAAGACGGTACCCAATTCTCTAAGGATCAACTATCTTTGTTCAACTTATGTTTACCTTTTGGCTGGTTCATGTAGCTGGTCCTTTCTTTGCTACGGGGTAGTCTGTGGCTATATGACCGTGTTGGTTACACTTAAAACATCTAGTAGCTTGGGGCTTCGGACAATCTCTAGAGATGTGGCCAGCTTCAAAACAGTTATAGCACTTCCCTGAATACTGTCCACACTTCCCCGGATGGACTTTCAGGCATTTGGGACATTGGAGGTATCCTCTCTTCTTCAATTGTTTTGGCTTCTGTCCTTTTCTCTGTTCATTCAAACATTCTCTCGGCCTTTTCGTCCCCCGAAGCTGTGAAGAAGATCCATCACCCTCCATCTGAGTTGTAATTCCCGTGAATATTTGATTCATAACTTCTGCCGGTCTAATCAATTTACCAGCAGCTTCCTCTACCTCTATGGCTTTGGCCACCACTCGAGAAAATGGTATTCCTTCAACTCCGAATGTCTTTACCAGTACCTCAATTTCCGGCTTCAAGCCCTGCACAAATTGGAATATTTTGTCTTCTTCCCGACTAACTAGGTGGCTGGCAAATCGGGACAACGATTCGAACTGCTGAATATACTCTCCTACCGATCCTGTTTGCTTTAAAGCCATAAATTCCACACGCTTAGTAGATTGGACAGTCTTGTTGTAATACTTGTCGAAAAACAACTCCTTGAACTCTTTCCATGTCATAGTATGAGTATCTGTGGTAGCCTTCACTGTCTCCCACCAACTTTGGGCATCGGTAGCTAGGTGGAATGTTGCACACTTCACCTTATTTGTTTCCTCTACCTCAGCAACATTAAACATATTCTCAATTGTGCATATCCAACTCTCGGCAGTTGTTGGATCTGTCAAACGGCCTTCAAATGCCGGAGGCTTCAAACCCCGAAATCTCTCTCCACTAGAACTTATTCCCCGATTTATCATAACCCCAAACATCTCAGCTTGCCTCCCGACCATCTCTGCAAGCTGCCTTACTGACTCCTCCAATGGGTTTCTAAGTGGTTCCGGTTCATTTCTAGGTCGTCCGGGTTGTCTTGGGTTCCTCGGCATTTAGTTCTAACCCTGTACAAGATTAAAACAATCTAAACTTAGTTATAAACTAATTAAAGTTAAAGAAATACTTACAGTCGGTGAAGCACATTGCATGGCGGCCGGCATTGTCAGGTAATCCTTTGAACGAATCGATCATGTTGCTCTGATACCATCTTGTAACGCCCCAAACCCGTCCCGGCTCGGTGCGCTACGTTTGCAAACCAAACGCGCGTTTAAAACATCGTTTAAAATAATTTTCGTAGATTTTTCGACTCGGTTTTCGGGTTTTTTGAACCCTCGATTTTTGTTGGAAAATGTGTCAAAATACGTTTAAAATATGTCGGAAAAATGTCGGGTCAAAACATTGTAGAAATAGGGAAAATTTGAAAAAAAACGAAAAACGGGCTCAAAAGGGGCGCTGGGCGCCGCGCGCGCTGCGTGTCACGGTCCTACTTTCAAGGGGCGTATCGAGACCGTGCGGCACCCAATATCTCACTAGTACTGGGTCAGCCAACGAGCGTGCCAACGGCACCGAGTGCCCACTTCGTTAGAGCGAGCTTGTGTCTAACGAGTAAGCAACGAGCGAGCGAGATTAACCGAAAGGAGCATCATTTGAGTATAAAGTTTGCATAAAGAGTGTGTGTAAAAAGCTTTGATTGAATAGCAGCAAATTACAACGTTGGGTAGGGGGGTCTACGTGCAGTCATGCCTCTCCCCCTAAAGAGCAATCCGGGCCATCTCCATTATAGCAGGAGTGGACATGCTATGTAGGCGAGGAGTCACTTGCCCAAAATAGAAAGAAAAAGATTACAACAGAATTATTTAAAAAGGAAATAAATCTACCTAGCAGCATGGGCGGCCATAGGCAACATGCCTTGGACAAGCCCGGACCTTGACATTCTCCCCTATTTGAGCTGTTGACGTCCTCGTCAACTCTGCTTCTGCTTGAATTCTTTGATCATCTTCGCGGAGTCCTCCAGATCTTCTGCTTTCTCCCAAGATACTTCGTCGTCTCCTAGCCCTTTCCACCTGATGAGATACTCCTGGTAGTGTCGCCGGCCTATTCTGACGCTTCGATCTGCAAGGATTTCTTCAACTTCTCTTTTCCTTTGGTTGCTGATGGAGATATCTGGTCTCAAGATGTCGTTCCTTTCCTTGTCTTCGTCATCTGGATGATAAGGCTTTAAGTTGCTGACATGAATCACCGAGTGGATTTTGAGCCATGATGGAAGATTGACTCGATAGGATGTTCTCCCGACCTTCTCGATTACTTCGATTGGGCCTTCATACTTTCTGATTAGTCGCTTGTCTTTCTTCCCTCTCAAGCGAAGTTGTTCAGGTAACAACTTAATTAGTACAAGGTCACCAGCTTTAAATTCCATCGGTCGCCGTTTCTTATCTGCCCACTTCTTCATATGCTTAGATGCTCGCTCCAGGTAAGCGCGAGCTATCTCTGTATTGTACTTCCATTCCTTAGAGAAGTTGTAAGCTTTCGGGCTCTTCCCAGAATATGGTTGCTCTAAGGTATGGGGCATGATTGGCTGTCTCCCGCAAACCACTTCGAACGGGCTCATTCCTGTTGAGGAGCTCTTTTGACAATTAAAACAGAATTGAGCCACATCAAGTAGACTCGGCCAATTCTTCTGATTAGTATTGATGAAGTGTCGCAGGTACTCTTCAAGTAAGCTGTTGAAGCGTTCCGTCTGACCGTCTGTTTGGGGGTGGTAGCTGGAAGAGATATTCAAGCTTGATCCAAGTAGCTGAAATAGTTCCACCCAAAAAGATCCAGTGAATCGAGGGTCTCTATCACTGACAATACTTTGAGGAATCCCCCACAGCTTCACTATATGCTTGAAGAATAGTTGGGCGGTTGTCTCGGCAGGACAGTGTTTCGGGGCAGCAATGAACGTGGCATACTTAGAGAACCGATCGACGACCACCAATATGGCTTCAAAGTCGCTGGCAGAAGGCAAGTTTGTGATGAAGTCCAAGGAAACGCTTTCCCAAGGATTTCTTGGTACCGGTAGAGGTTCCAGTAGGCCTGCAATCTTGTTCCTCTCTACCTTATCTTGTTGGCATACTAAACAGGTCTTGGTGTACTGCATAACATCCCCCTTCATTTGGGGCCAGTAGTATCCTCTCTTTAAAAGAGCATAAGTTCGCTGTCAGCCTGCATGACCTGCCCATAAGGTATCATGGCATTCTCGCAGAAGAGTACGCCGTAAGTTATTGCTTCGAGGAACATACAGACGGTTTCCTTTGGTGAAGAGCAAGCCATTTTTGATCCAGAATTGCCGCGTCTTTCCTTCTTTCACAAGTTGCATTACTGCCCGAGCTGCGGGGTCGTCTTGTAAATTGTCCCGGATGCGATCTTTTAGGGATCCATTAACCTTACTTGCTTGAAGTTGAGACAGATAACATAGACTAGCGCACTCTGCCTTCCGACTTAATGCATCAGCTGCTCGATTGCTCTGGCCTGATTTGTGTTCAAAGTGAAAATCAAATTCTGAAATTAATTCGTGCCACCGTGCCTGCTTCGCTGAAAGTTTTGGTTGTTCAAAGAAGTGACAAATTGAACTGTTATCTGTCTTTACGATGAACTTCGATCCAAGCAGATACTGTCTCCACACGCGCAGACAATGAACTACAGCCAACATTTCCTTCTCTGAAGCAATGTATTTTCTCTCTGCCTCTTTCAACTTACGACTTTCGAAGGCGATAGGATGGCCATTTTGCATCAGGACTCCTCCTAGAGCAACATCTGAGGCATCAGTCTCTACTTCAAACGGCTGAGTGACATCGGCTAGTGCGAGCACCGGCTCCTGTATCATAGCTTCCTTTAGATTAATGAAGGATTTTTGGCAGTCTGAACTCCACGTCCAAGAAACTCCTTTCTTTAAGAGTTCCGTTAAGGGTGCAGCTTTCTTCGAGAATCCTTCTACAAATCGTCTATAATAATTAGCGAGTCCGAGGAAGGAACGCAGTTCGGTGACAGATGTAGGGGTCTTCCAACTTTTGACAGCACTTATCTTGTCCGGGTCCATGCGAAGACAACCTTGTTCAACAATGTGGCCGAGGAATTCGATGCTCTCCTGGGCAAAAGAGCATTTTTCTTTCTTCACATATAGTTGGTTTTCTCTTAGCTTTTCGAAAACCAAACGGAGATGTGTCTTGTGCTCTTCTAGCGTCTCGCTGTATACCACAATGTCATCAAGGTACACCACCACAAACTTGTCAAGGTACTCATGAAATACTTGATTCATGAAGGTGCAGAATGTTGCAGGAGCGTTTGTGAGTCCGAAGGGCATCACCAAGAATTCAAAGGCTCCATACCTTGTTACGCACGTTGTCTTGAGTTCGTCTCCTTCTGCAATTCTTACTTGATAATAGCCTGACCGTAGATCAAGCTTGGTGAAGTACTTGGCTTTATACAACTGATCAAAAAGGTCAGTGATGAGCGGAATGGGATACTTGTTGCGCACTGTGACTTTGTTGAGTGCCCGGTAATCTATGCACATTCGTAGACTTCCATCTTTTTTCTTTTGAAACAACACTGGCGCTCCAAAAGGTGCTTTAGCAGGTCTGATGAATCCGGCCTCAAGTAGCTCATCTAATTGCTTCCTTAGTTCTGCCAGCTCTGGCGGAGCCATTCTATATGGGGCCTTTGCAGGAGGTTTGGCTCCGGGGTTCAGTTCAATCTGATGATCGATGTCTCTTCTTGGAGGTAATGTCTTGGGCAAGCACTCGGGCATGGTACTCCTGAACTCTTCTAGAACTCTTGAGATTTCAGGGTGTATTACTTCCTCCTTCTTTGTACTCAACCCTAATGGAACGACCATGTAAGTTGGATCATCGTGTTTCAGCCCTTTTTTAAATTGCATAGCAGAAAGCATCTTTGTATTGATGACATTTGGTTGTTTTAGAATTGCAGGAACAACGGTTGGGTTGTTACTGGTGACTACTAAACATTTCGCTGAGGGCATTGGGATGACTTTATGTTCCATCAAGAAATCCATCCCTAAGATAATATCAAAGTCATCAATCTGTGCTACGACAAAGTCAATAAGTCCTGTCCATGAGCCGAGCTTCAACTGAGCTCTCCTTACGATTCCAAGTACTGGCATCGCTTTGGCATTCACTGTCTTCATCTTTCCGCCATTCCTTTCCAGCTTCAAACCAAGTCGGTGAGCTTCCTTCTCTGTAATAAAATTGTGAGTAGCTCCCGAATCTATCATTGTACTCGTAGTGGCCCTATCATTGATGAAGGACTCCACATACATGAGACCTTTTTCTGGGATTTTCCTTAGTTCCTCCATCTGTTGTTGTACAGCTGACAAGAAAGTCATAGTACCAACTTCGGCAAGCTCAGTGGATTCTTCTTCAGAAACTTCCTTAACTGAGTTGTCATCTCGAATTGAAGCTTGTAAGGCAGTTAAGGCCGATCTATGAGGGCATTCGGCCACTCGATGAGGTCCTTTGCACAGAAAGCAAGACATAGGCCTATTTGTAGGTCGCTGATTGTTAGCATTTCTTGGTGCTTCGTAGCCTTCTCTTGGAACAAATGGTTTCTTTTCAATAGTACCAGTGTTCGGCTTCTGAAACTTGGCGGCGTTTGAGCTACTAGGAGCATTCTTCTTTGGTGCAGGGTTCTCAGAGTTATAGTCAAACAACCGCTCTGCTGCGGCAAGCGCGCTTGAAAGGCTTTGCACCCTTTGTTCATACAATTTAGTTCTGGCCCACGGCTTAAGACCTTCGATGAAAGTGAAGATCTTATCTTTTTCTGACATGTCTCTAATGTTCAGCATGAGTCCCGAGAACTGTTTAACATAATCACGAATGCTTGTAGTCTGCTTCAACTCTCGAAGTAGTCTGCGGACATTAAACTCGACATTCTCTGGAAAGAATTGATCCTTCAGTTGTCTTTTTAGTTCTTCCCACGTATCAATCACACATTCGCCCATACTGATATCGTGGTATTTCGATCTCCACCAAAGTTTTGCATCTCCAGTAAGATGCATTGTGGCCAAGGTAACTTTCGAATCATCATCTGTTTTGGTGGCTTTAAAATATTGTTCCATGTCGAAGATGAAATTCTCAATTTCTTTTGCATCTCGAGCTCCCCCAAAGGATTTTGGCTCTGGGATTTTCACTCGGCTAAATTCAGCAGCAGCAGTACCATGGGTTTGACTTCCCATGGCTCTCATAGTCAGGTTCAGTTTAACGTTGATCTCACCAATCTCAGCTTTGAGAGAATCAAACATTGCCCTGAAGTCCTCTGTTACTTGGGACACAGTTTCTGACAACCGGGTATGAGCTAGCTCGATCTCATCGACGCGCTCCAGGACCCCGATTATTGCACTTGTGGAACTTTCTCCTGTGTCAACTCCCTTTCCCTTTTCTTGTTGGGATTCGAGGGTCTCCACCCGATTCAACAGCTCTGGAATCGGTATGGCATCTATCCTGTTGTGAATAGTGGCTATTTCGGTAGGAAATTCAGACATTTCCTTCATTCGTTCTTCTATGAATCGAATGTTGTCCGGTATGTCTTGCAAATACCGTATTTCTTCTTCCAACTCTACGAGGCGCTCGAGTTGATCTGATGGCGAACCCGACTTTTCTGTCAAATTCTTCTTCGGCATGATTTCTCACGTTTTTGAGCCAACCTAGGCTCTGATACCAACTGTCACGGTCCTACTTTCAAGGGGCGTATCGAGACCGTGCGGCACCCAATATCTCACTAGTACTGGGTCAGCCAACGAGCGTGCCAACGGCACCGAGTGCCCACTTCGTTAGAGCGAGCTTGTGTCTAACGAGTAAGCAACGAGCGAGCGAGATTAACCGAAAGGAGCATCATTTGAGTATAAAGTTTGCATAAAGAGTGTGTGTAAAAAGCTTTGATTGAATAGCAGCAAATTACAACGTTGGGTAGGGGGGTCTACGTGCAGTCATGCCTCTCCCCCTAAAGAGCAATCCGGGCCATCTCCATTATAGCAGGAGTGGACATGCTATGTAGGCGAGGAGTCACTTGCCCAAAATAGAAAGAAAAAGATTACAACAGAATTATTTAAAAAGGAAATAAATCTACCTAGCAGCATGGGCGGCCATAGGCAACATGCCTTGGACAAGCCCGGACCTTGACACTGCGCGCGCCTGTGCGCCCCACCGCGACCACTCGCGGTCCGAGGCCCAACCGATCGGGCCTCCTCGGGTTTTCTCGACCCAAAATACAAAAAAAACTTCCATTTTGATCCCTTTTGACCTTTCCTCACTTTTCCTCATATTTTACCACCCCGAACACCTCGAAAAATCACGAAACATTAACCATACCTCCCCGACACACGAACCATCAAATCCCGTAAAAATTTTAGAAAAACCGACTTCAACTGAATATTAATAAAAATAGCGAACTTAAACCCGAAGTCGTTTGTTTTAAAATCAATATGGACGGCATAACGCCTAAATTCTTTAAAACCAAAACCTGCAAATATAACACTCGATAATATATAGTTTAATCCTCAAAATACCACCACCATTACACAACAACCCAACGACTCAAAATCTTTAAAAATTCAATACGAAAACCTTTATAAAAACAACGTGCCAACACGTATCAAATCTCCCAGTCACCAACTAGATACATCAAAAATACCAAAATAATAATCATCACTCACAACCCTCCGAAGACCATGATCAAGACGCCCCGACAACTGCCTGCACCGGCATGCCCTGTACGTCACCAACTGCGCTCCCATCCTTAGGCCCTCACCTGTACTCCCGTCTACACCTACACCACGGAACACAAAACATCAGCCTAATGCTTAGTAAGTAGGGAAATATGCATACAACAAACATAATGCAACACAACCCCTAACAGATGAGGTTTCTACTCGCTCAGTTGTTGTTCTTTCGTTTGCTACTCGTTGCTTTTCGTTGTTCATTCACATAACCGAACTCATCACAAATGCTAACACCGCACCTTAACGCGACTAGGCAACTCACACGGAGTCCCTCACAGGTGTCCAACTCACACAGTCCCTCGCAAGTGCCACCTTAACGCGACTAGGCTACTCCACTAGAGTCCCCCGCAGGTGTCACTCTAACGCGACTAGGCGACTCAACTCAACTATGGTCCCTCGCAGGTACCACCTTAACGCGACTGGACAACTCCATGCCATGGAGTTTCCCGCAGGTGCTACCCTAACGCGACTAGGCGACCCAACTCAACTATGGTCCCTCGCAGGTACAACCTTAACGCGACTAGACAACTCCATGCCATGGAGTTTCCCGCAGGTGCTACCCTAACGCGACTAGGCGACCCAACTCAACTATGGTCCCTCGCAGGTACCACCTTAACGCGACTGGACAACTCCATGCCATGGAGTTTCCCGCAGGTGCTACCCTAACGCGACTAGGCGACCCAACTCAACTATGGTCCCTCGCAGGTACCACCTTAACGCGACTGGACAACTCCATGCCATGGAGTTTCCCGCAGGTGCTACCCTAACGCGACACCACCTTAACGCGACTGGACAACTCCATGCCATGGAGTTTCCCGCAGGTGCTACCCTAACGCGACTAGGCGACCCAACTCAACTATGGTCCCTCGCAGGTACCACCTTAACGCGACTGGACAACTCCATGCCATGGAGTTTCCCGCAAGTGCTACCCTAACGCGACTAGGCAACTCCGACACAAACCACCTCACGATACACCATCCCTTACGGTTCAAGCTCACTATGCAAAACCATGCTTAAAACTCGTTTCTCATAGTTTGAAAACCGTGATGCATGTCACACAATTACAATACTCAACACAAAACTAAACAAACAATCAAACAAAGCAAACAACCAATTCCCTACCGTTCCATGGTGTAGGCCCGAAGGCAAACCACACACATCCGCTACTTACCTGGATTCCTTGTGCGTATTCGTAATTATATGCCCGGTTAGCCAAATCGTTCACTCGTCAACCTAACATAATAAAAGAGAAATCACTTAGCAATACACTAACCATAGGTTTTAGCCAACTTTTCAACCTAACATACAAAACCCAAAATTCCTAGATTTTCTATCGTCCAACCAAATTACTCGCTCGATTGTCTAAACTAATAAAACTCGACTTATAAATTTACTAATGAACTCAAAAGCAATTCTTAACCTAAACTAACTAAAACTATCACACAATTCCTTCCCCAAAACACAAAACCCGAATTGTGCACCAATTTGACCGTCAAACTTCAAACGGTCGTAACTCCCTCGCTTTTCAACGGATTTCGACGTGCCACACCAATCTGTAAACCTCTACACGTCTACTATCCATTGAAACACTCAAATTAACCAAATACATAACTTGGCCAAACCGAAATTGCAGCCAACAGAATCGGCCACTTTGATACAAAAACCCCGATTTTTCCAACTTACTTTCCAATCTTTAACCTAATTCCTTAATTCACCTAAACCAACTTATCCAACTACCAAATCATTAAAAAGGAAAAGAAATCCAACACTTAAACTCAAAAAAATCGGACTCCATTAACTAGGGTTTCCAAACCTTATGAAATCCCTTACAAAACACCCTAAAAACACCACCAAATAACATTTAATGGTATACAACTTAAAACCCACTTTAATTTACCTCAAAAACTCATGAAACACTTGAAGAATCGAAGGAGGGAAAGGCTCCAATGGTGGCTGGAAATGGCGTGAGAGAAAGGGGAGGAAGAAGAGAAAATTATGCCAAAAACCCTAAGTTCTCACCTTTTTATAAAATCACTTTTCTTCTTTTTCTTTTCCTCCACCATACTTTTCAAAATTACACATCAATCTCACTCTTTTCATTCTCATTTCTTCAAACGTGATTGGCTACTCCTTTCTCTCATTTTCTTCCATCTTTATTTCATTTATTTATATTTTTACTTAATTCCTATTGGTTCTTTGACTTTTCAAATGTTTTTGGTTTGAATAGTCAAACCATTTTTCTTATTTTAATTCATTGAATAATCATTGAAATACCAATTAAGCCCTCCCATTCTCATCACGTGGCAGCCATCTCTTCTCCCTCAATTTCCATTCAATTTCTTCATTTAATTCCCCCTTTGACTTTTCAACACCTAATTTCTATTGGTTCATTTGTTGGTTTGACTTTTCAAACACTTAAACCCTCACTTTTCCTTTTTCTTTTCTTCCAACGTGGCTGCCCTTTCAATCCCACCATTTCATTCATTTTTTTACTACATTTTGATTGGTTGAGAGAATTGGACTTTTCAACTCAAAATTATCCACCAATCACATTTAGTTTGACTTGTCAAACTCTCCACTTCTCATTTCACTTCTAATACCCTTCAACAATAAATTCTCATACATTTCTAGCCTAGGCTAACTCATTCTACGTCGAACCTAGGCTACGCACGTAATAGAAATTCTCGGGTGTTACACTGTCTACGTCCACGCTTCAAGGTTTCTCCCTTGAAGATCCTTATCTTCTCCTCAACGAGATTTCTCGATCAAAATTCACGGGCGTCGATCTACAGCCTAACAATTCTGGATTGAACTTCACGGGCGTCAATCCCCTGCCTTATAGTTTTTACAAGATGAAAATATTAAGCACAAGGCTACACTCTTTCAAAAATCTAAATCTCAAGTTCTGGTGCAGAGAGGAGTAGAGAGTCAAGGAGTATTACAAATTTGAGCTCGTGAGAGATTAGAGAAAATTGTTCACGTTGGCAAAAGTTCTTCTCTCGAGCTACTGTTCTTCTATATATACTCTTGTTCGTAATCTGCTTCACTTTCGGAGGAATCCTTGTTTCCGTACAAAAAATATGACCGTTGTGAAGAGTCCGTACGAAGAAATATAGCCGTTATGGTCTGGAATCAATATCACCTGCGGTAGAAGACCTCTTGATTCAGAAGATGTTATCCTAGTAGAAAAAGTCTTTGTTCGGTCGACGTTGATCTTGTGAAGCATTCTCATTTTGGACGACTTCTAAATTTGGATGATATTAATCTGGTCGACTTGACTTTGTTGCAGAGTCATACTTGGTTTTGGTCGACGTTGCTTTCGGTAGACATATCTGCCAGATGACTTCAAAATCTAGTCAACTTGGATTTGGACGTTGTGGATTTCGGTAGTTGTCATACTCTGGTCGACTTAATTTTGGACGTTGTTGATTTCGGTAGATGTCAGAGTCTGGTAGACTTGATTTCCACGGATGACTTTGGTCGATAATCAACTGGTTCTGTCATCGGCCGATGTTCATTGGTAAAATTCTGAATCTAGTCGATGTAATTACCACAGACGACTTCGGTCGACTAATCAATTGGTTCTTCAATCGGTCGATGCCGATTTCGGCAAACTTTGCTTTCACCAATCTTGTCTACCATCACTTAATCAAAATCGTTAGAAAACATAATACCCTTTTTACAAGGGAATTCCCAAATAACTGTACCTATTAAGAACATTCATTTATCATATTCAATTTATATTTATATATTTCACATTAATTATAATCATAAAAAACTTAGTTAGACTTGAACACATTTTAATCTAACAAGATCCAACAAGCTACTCGGCCCAACCCAAACGAATCCAGAACACTGAGCTCTGACAATCTCCACCTTCAAGGAAATTCCGGTGCCAAGAAATAAATGTGCAAAACTCCATTAAAAATAAGCTCATCTACCACAAAGGCCCCAGATGGGCCAACTCAGTATCTGATACTGTTCAAGTTTAAGCCCCGCTTAAACTTGAGAGACTTCATTGAGAAGAAATCGCATCTCCTCCTCCATGGTATCACTGAACTATCAGGGTTGTCGCAACGAACTGCATCTGAACATGTTGAAGACTCCATACATGAATCGTTACCCTCGAACACATTCACTGCATAACCCACAGTTTCATCATATCGTCTCGAAGTTTTAACCTTCCACATGGTTCTACCTTTGACGATACCATTCTGACGTGAAACTGAAACTGGTGACTGAGCATCTGTAATATGCTGACTCACTGGCTTTGATGTACCCTCAAATCCCAACCTGAACTTCACCTGAGAATCTGACTTCTTCCGAGTCTTCTCAACCTTTCTCTTAGAAGGTGAATTCACAAACTTTGCAGCCTTATTACGCACTATATTGACTATGGAATCTGCGATCTTTGCGTGCATCATATACAATGAGGAGCTTTTTTTTCCTCTCTTCATGATCAATGAACCTCTAGTAGGCTTCTATTTTTTATCACGAAAGGTGCTGCCAAATCCTTTGTCGTCGAGCTTGCCAGTCGAGACCAAATTCTTGCGGATGTCGGGGATGTGCTTCAAACTTCTCAAAACCAAGGTGTTGTTGATGTTGGTCTCCAAATGCACATCTCCCATACCAATGGCTTTTGCAACGCCACAATTTCTCATCCTCACACTTCCAAAGTCACCCAAAGTGTAGGATGTAAAGAAATCTCTTCGCGAAGTAGCATGTATTGAAGTGCCACTATCGATTACCCAACTCGTATCTTGGCAAGCGAAATTTACGACATCCTCGTCGTACACACTAAAAAACTCCTTAGTGGCTGTAGTTAGCTCCTCGCCTGTGTCACCCTCTTCGGACATCTTTTCATTTCCTTTGGCATTCGGATTCTCCCGAAGAAGCTTTTGACAAAATCTCTTTATGTGTCTTTTCTTGCCACAATAATAACACTCAAAGTTGGTGTGTTTTCCGGACTTTTTCTGATTTCGATTTCTATTGTCCGGACATTTACTTTGACTCATGCTCCTATTTTCAACATTCAGAGTTGATCCTTCCGATGTTTCACCAAAATCAATCTTACGAACCTCTTCGGCAAGAATACGATCCCTCACATCAGTGAATACCAATTTCGTGCTTCCAACTAAGTTACTAATTGCTGTCTTCATAGGCACCCATGTAACACCTGCTTCTATCGAACCAGTTCTTTTTTTTTTTTTAAATAATGGCACACTTTAAATGACAATAATAAAAGTAGGGTTAATGGATGACTAGGCAAGGGCATAAGGGTAATTTAAAAGTGGATAACGTATTTAAGGAGAGAAGTTTGGGTTTAATGCACTGTAGCTGCCATTATTTTGTTTATCATTCCTCTTTTGGCCTCCAGCTCTCCAGCAGAACCCTTTTGGCGATTCTCTTGCTCGATTCTCTTTCAACCTAGGTAAGTTTTCCTTGTTTTTCTTGTATTTTAGCGGTTAGGTAAATGAGGGAGTACAATGTGAGAAATTTCGAGGATGCTGTGATTGAGAGTAGGTTCGGGTTTTGGTGATAAATGGGAATACACGGGTAGCAGGGTTTCAAACTGGTTTCCTCAGACTTATGATTGATTCTTGGTGAGTTTAGTGAATGTTTGATTAATGTACTGTTATGACTTTAGGTGAGCGAGCTTCTAAAGTAGCTTACAGCCGAGCGATTTCCAGGAGACCAGGTAAGTAAAGTATGCTTGTGCCTTCGGGCCTACATCACAAAACAGTAGGATTGTGTATGCTTGACTGTGTTTGTATGTCATGCATCATGTTTTGAAAGTATGCGAAAATGAATTTACATGAAATGGCATGGTAAGAAATGAACAGACTGTAACAGTTGTTAAGGGAACTAATCCGCCCCTTAATCGAGAGAGAGGATGTATGACTTTGGGAGAAGTGATCCAAATCCCAATTTCACAGGGGGATCTGAATAGTTGTTAAGGGAACTAATCCGCCCCTTAATCGAGAGAGAGGATGTATGACTTTGGGAAAAGTGATCCAACTCCCAATTTCACAGGGGGATCAGATCAGAAACGAATGCATATGTAACTGAGATGAGAAATTAGAAACTGCATGTTTAGGAATTTATATTTTAGCATTTCATTTCATATTTGCTTTACTTACTTAGCATTAGGCTAATGGATCAGTTTTGTGATGTAGGTGAAGAAGTGACTGCAGGTGTGTTTTCTGAGCATGTTGAGGAATAGGCTGGTTGGGGGAGCACATTCACGCCTCGACTTGGCAACTGATGGGGCGGTTTAGCTGGTGTCAGTAGATGAGAAGGTTTAGTGAACTGTGATTCAATTTAAGTATGTCGAGAGTTTTTGTGACGGTGGTAATTTTAATGTTTTTGGATACATTTTGAGACTTTTATGATAGTGATACTTTGTGGTTTTAATAGTGGTTTTACCAAATTTTGGAGTAATACATGGATTTAAGTAGTTTTGAACGGATTTCAGTAAAATGTTCAAGTTCTTTTGGTAGTTAGAGTTTTTCTTTGTTTAGAGAGAAATTGTTGCTATGCTGTTTTGTTGAGTGTTTTTGATCTATCGGTAGATGATGTCTATCGGCAGACGTAGAGTGTTTTTGATCTATCGGTAGATGATGTCTATCGGTGGAAGTAGAGAGTTTGTCTATCGGTAGATTTAGTCCATCGGTAGAAGTCAAGTATTTGACCTATCGGTAGATGATGTCTATCGGTGGAAGTCGAGAGTTTGTCTATCGGTGGATTTAGTCCATCGGTAGAAATCAAGCATTTTATCTATCGAAAGATGTAGAAGGTGATTTGTCGTTTTATAATCGGATGATGTCGAATATTTTATCTATCAGAAGATGTGGGAAGAATTTTGTCGTTTTGTAATCAGAAGATGTCTTCAGGAGAAGCCATCGGAAGATGTCTTCAGTAGAAGCCATCTGTAGATGTCTTCGGCATAAGTTTTTAGTAGCCTTGTCGTTTAGTAATCGGATGATGTAGGCAGTAGATTTATCGTTTCGAAATCAGTAGATGTAGTCTATCGGTAGATGTGAATTGAGGATTTTTGTCGTCTAGTGAATGGAAGACGTTGTTTGTTCTATCGGTAGATGTAGGCTGAGAATGCTTGTCGTTTAGTGATCGGTTGATGTGTTCTGTTTTGTTCTTTTCTTTTCAACCAACTGTCTTGAGTATTTTAACTATTTAAATAAATATTGTTTTCATACGATGATTTTTCCGCTGTAAGTTTTAACATTTTAAGAGTCAAATCTTGACAATTGAATGAAATTTTAAAATTTTCTCAGAAAGTCATAGTTCGGTTCAGTAACTTGTGTAGCGAACCGGGTTCTGATAACTCGGGGCGTTACAGCCCAGCTATTCGGTCGAGACACTAACAAAATTAGGGCATGAACTTCATCCCTAAAATCAATTTTCACAGATAGCAATTGATTCACAATCGTATTGAATTGATTCAAATGTTCTGCGACAGAGATACCATCAATCATCTTCAGATTAAAAAGCTTTTTCATAAGAAATATCTTATTATTCGCGGAGGGTTTCTCGTACATATCATACAGAGCCTTCATCAGACTCGCGGTGGTCTTCTTCTTCGCCACGTTGTGAGCAACGTTTTTTGTTAGCGTCAATCGAACGACTCCAAAAACCTGTCTATCAAGGAGATTCCATTCACCGTCTTCAATCTTCTCTGGTTTCGCACTCAATGGAAGATGAAATTTTTTCTCGTACAAGTAATCCTCGATTTAAATTCTCCAGAACGCGAAATCTGTCTCATCGAATTTTCCAATAACGTATCCTGTACTATCATCACCAGCCATCATTATAAAAAAGACTCCAAAATATATTATGAATAAATTTGCCGAACAAATTATCCGAACCAGAAAATATCTGAATCAAAAGTCTTGCCCAAATATTCCTCCCCAAAAACAGAATCCAAATATTTATAATATTTAAAATCAACCAAAATATTCACTTTGAATTTCTTCACTAATCACAAAGAACAGATCTTCTGCAGGCAAAAACAAAAAAAAAAACACACCTTTCTTTGTATTTTCCTTCACGCGGCCAATGCAAACTCATAAACAAAAATCTTCTTCTTCTTGTTGAAGAAGACGCTGTACTGAGAGATTCTCTCTCTGTTAATCTTCTTGACGTTCTACCTCGGCAACCCACCTCTCTCTCCCTTCAGTTTTTCTCCCTCTGTTCGTCGACGAAGAACGCGCATGGAGATAGTTCACTGGCATCTAGGACTAGATGAGTTTCTCGTCTTCCTTTGCGAAGAAGAGAACAGCGACGTGGGAAGGAAATTTCCCCTTCACCGGCGACGGACGGCGGTGAAGCTTCTCCTCTCTGTCTTCTGCTTCACGGACGATCATTCGTCCTTTTGCGACGTGCTTTCTTCCTCTGAAGAAAGCTCTTTGTTTTTTGCACACTGTTCACAGCTAGTTCTTTGCTGTGGATAGTCGGAGTCTCTCCTTTACGGGCCACCGGCCTACTTCACTGCTTCCTCTCAAGCAGTTTCTACATTGGGCACAATGCACACACACAGACTCTTCGACAGTTCGCGAGGCGACTTCTTCGCGGGGGGCGGCCCTCTCCTAGGACTGCTGTTCTTCTGATTTTCCCATGTTATTCTTCACTCTCGAAGAAGACAAACCAGAACGAAAAGAAAAACTTTTTCTTTTCCTTTTTTTTTATTTCCTTGATTTTTTTTTTCCAACAAAAACTACAAATTTCCATCGAAATTGCAAATCCGAAAATTCGTTCGATACCTTCGAAAAAAATCCAAACTTGATTTTTCGAAACCTTCAACCTGAAACTCTAATACTAGTTGTTAGAATTAGACATCCTAATCTACCTGCAACGAACGATCGAGAAACTGAAAAAGAAAACGAGAAAATAATGGACACTGAATTTTATGTGAAAACCCTAGAAGGAAAAAAAACCACGAGCAGAAGAGAGAATCACTAATATCAAATTCGATACAATGAGTTTTGCGACTCAAGTATCAATATATAGAGAAAACATAAAACCCTAATATTGATATACGGGCCCGACCTGGTCAACTAGAATTCGGGTCACACCAAATTCTAACACAATTATGTTCCAACAATGGTGAAAAGTAGTGAAGTTATGTGGTGTCGTGGAACACTAGGTGAGACACCGATAATAAGCACGATAATGGACAGTAATAAAAAGCAGAAAATAAAGAGACAAGAGGTTGGTAACGCAGTTCGGCAATTGCCTACATCTGCGGGGTCACGCCCAGAATTAAAAACAATTCTCTGAGTTCACAAAATTATAAGACACTCGGTCTAACACAAAGTAAGACTCCCTCTTTTTTCTGTCGCCGTCTCTTCCTAACTTTCCCAGCGAATCTGTTTTTTGCGATCTTCCCTCGTCTTGAAATCGATCTCTCCCGGAATCTAAACGCAACAAGATCCCCTTGTTGATGATGACTCCTCTCGGAATCCAAATGTGACAAGCTCCCCTTGTCGATGATGACTCCTCCCAGAATCCGTGTATGACAAGATTCCATTCCCCACGATCAGAACTCCTCCCGAGTTCTAGGCAGCCTCCTCCTGAGACTGAGCTTCAATGAAGAACACAATAAACGCACCTGTGACACTGTCTGTAATATCAGTCGTTGTTTTCGGATGCAAATAGCCACCACACTCACATATCAAAGAAATCCGACCAGAAGGAGTGTGGATACAGTTTCTGAAGGATTGAATGAATAATGGCACACCAACTCACAAGAGCGTGAGGGAGAAAATTCGTGCGCAATCAATCAACACACTCTGAAAGTAATGAACTCCAAATAGAACCGAGTGTGTATAACAATCATTCACTGATCGAATGAATAATCATAAACCCATACGTAATAACGTTAGGGAGAGAATCAAAGAATAGCTTGCAGCTAGAATAATTGTAAGAAGAAAATCAATAAAACTGCCGAACCCTATTATGTGAGAGAAAGATGCTTAAATATTGTTTGCAACAAATCTTGTTCATATATTTTATTCAAAACAGAATGCACATAATAAGGAAACCGAATCTCACAAAATTCGATTGCGACATTTTAGGAAAGTGTCGCTAATTTAATAGAAAAAGATTCCAACGAATTAGAAATGGATCTCACAATTGTTGTGATCTCATATCACGCTACAATCCAGCATGCAAATATAAATTCGCCTTTCCAAAAACTGATTTTCACAAATAATTTGTTCTTCAAGTAACATCTTTCCTTGATTAACAAACTTTATTAATTGAACTTCCATAACTACTAGATCTTCAAAAATTTACCTTCCAAAATTCAAATTCATTTATTATTGATTTTCAAGAAACAACTATGATACTATAATCTTTAAGAATCAACTTTCTAAAAATCAAGTGTAATCTTTGTTAATTTTCTAAATCTCAATTAATGGTCAAATCACCATTAATTACCAAATCTTCAATAATTTTTAAATCTTCATGAATTGCCAAAAAAATCAATGACAACAAATTTTACATTTACAAATGGTGTCATCATACACGAGCGCTGCAAGGGCTTGTGGTACATCATCAGGTTGGACTTTTGGGCATCCACCAATTAATTTTAGCTATATGAGCTATTAAGTCCCAATATTGGTGTTTTCCTATACTATAGAAATCTCATTCAGCGAGCGTCACTCGTCACTCACCTAGTGGTGGAGGACTTCGTTGTTGAGTGACTGCATTAAGATTATCAGAAAGGTTAAATTTTAATCTCTTGGTTGTTGGTCACAAAGGCTCTGATAAATTGAAAGAAAATGAAGATATTTCAAACAAATATTCTATGGGTCTTTTTGATTGATAGAAAAACATGAATATCACAAGATTGGTCTTTTAAGATTTGCTCTTTGATCTGCTAGATTGGAACTTGATATGATAATTTGGAGTTTCCTTATTTGTTAGATTACCCAAGTGGTGTTTGTAATTTCTTCATCCCCACCATCTTCATTTTTATTTTGGGAATCTTCATCCTTATCTTTCGCTTCCTCTAGTTATGAAATTTTGTGATCTTTGCTTTTATAATAAAAGTTCATTCATAATTGGGGAATGACTTTAGGGGCCATTGGAAACAAAGGCATTATCTATCTATGATCTATCTACATAAGAAAAAACAAATGAATTGTTTATAAACATGGAAAATCATGTGCTGATGAAGAGAAGAACCTCATCATTGAGGGTTGGATTGCACCAAAAGCTGGTCGTCTTAAGCTTGTTCATTAGCCAACCCGAAAAAGGGGGAGAGGCCAAGCCATTGAAGGCTTGCTTTCAAAGTTGCCTTGTACTGAACAAATTATTTCATCCCACAAAGACAAAAAAAAAAGTTAATTTCACATGTGAATGATGGTGGGTGGCGGTCCCTCTCGCACATGGGGATCAACTACCATCTAGTAAGATCCCTACGCAAACATTTAAACAAAAACATTTCATCTTTCCGAATGCGTCTGATTTTAACTTTAACTTCTGACTTTCTGCTACAATATTCTCCTTCGTTTGTCTGATCTGAGACAACCCTCTTCAAAATAAGATCCAACAAAAAAACTTTACTTCAAAATATCAGCACTTCAAACCAAAACAAGAGCAGTATAATCAACAATTAAAATCAGCTATAAACAAATGTACTCAAGTTAATTGTCAACAACTGCTCAACCACTAAAGAAAAATACACCCCCCTCTCTGTCCTTAGTCTTCACTGGCAGCACTTACACTCACAGGGAGCCTCTGCTTTTGGACTTTTTGACTCCTTTCTTCTTCATTCCTCTTCAGTATCCTGTAGGGAACTCGCACTTGCCAAACTCTGCAAAGCCCAGAAAGTCTTTTCAGATCACGTGAAATCAAAAGTAAATCTAAAAGACATAATTGGTTCGACGTTTTCGCGAAACAATTCATGAAAAATGATTTTTTTGTAGCTTTTTTCCTGCTCCATAGCCAGTGTTCTGAGTTCAAGCAGTTCGACTGTACAAAATCATCTACACGTTAAGTATGGTGGTCCCCAAAAGACCCAATAAGCGAGAGCCACGTCCTCTCTAAAAAATAAAGATGTCGTGTCGGTTTGACTTTAATTGACCTGGACAGATCATTGTTCGATGCCTCGTAGATCGAGCCAGCGTATGTTAGTACGTTTACTAATGCGCCACTATTATACGCTCCGTGCGAAGGATTTAAAGAGTTTGATAGAAAACATACTAGGTAATTGAGTGACTACGTAAGCCGCCCCTCCGAAATAACAAGTGCCCATCAGACGGCCCTTCTTCTGATAATAACTATTAAAAGCAAAGGAAGCGTGGGCCTCAAGTGTGTTGGGATCATAACACGTGGCACCAGGTTGAATCGAACGGCAGTCAGCGTCTCCCTCCCCGCAAGCGTAATCTAGAGCCGACTGCAGCCTTTGCTTTCCCACTGAACCATTGGCCACGCACCACGTGCTCCCGGCGACACTTTTTGATACTTTTCCTCCGCCGTTAGCAGGCGAAGTCTGCCGCTTACCGCTGGCGACCGGAGATCGGTGGTCATGGTAGTTTTTTAAGCCCTCCACCGTGAACGGAATGTCGTAGACTTTGTCTTCGTTTGGGTAAAAGAGACCATAGTTCCTCTCTGAAGTGGGCCCGTTCTTCAAGTTCTCGTTGAAGAGAGCGAAAAGATAGACGGTAATATCAGCTTTGGGTCTCAACGGGGTCCCACCGCCGGAAAGAATCCGACGAATCAGATTTCCATTGTACGCAGCGGCGTTTTCTATGCTCGCTCCGTTTTCATTCTCCTCGCCAATCGTAGGCCAGCCTGATTCTGTGACTACCATTTTGATATCATCGTACTGCAATGCTGACATTGCTGCAAAAACGGCGTCGATTTGTGCGTCGAAAAGGCTGAAATATCTTAGCCCGTTGCCGGAATCGATGACGCCAGGGTTTTCTCTGAACAAAGCATAGTCTAAGGAGATAACATCAGAGTTCGATTCATAAGCAAAAAATGGGTAGGCATTGACCATGAGGTAAGACCCGGTTTGTCGTAAGAACTCCAGCATTGGTTTGAAAACAGACTCCACCAGCTCTGTTCTGAACGAGCCAGATGACGGTGGGTAGGAATTTCGAAGGGCGCTTAAAGCAATAGGAGACGAAACTTTAATGGCGGAATGGAGATTGTACTTAACGAGGGCTTGGTGGATGTTTTTCATAGCAGGAATGAGGTATAATGTAGTGTTGTGTGGGTCGACGAAAACCTCGTTCCCTACAGCTATGGCTTCGATTTGGGTGGAGGGGTAGTATGCCGCCACATTCTTCTGAACCCATGCGTAGGCGAAAGATTGGTGTTTGGCTGCGGAGTAGAGAAGCTCATTGGGTAGGTTTACAGTTACTCTGATTTCAGATCCAGACAAGGCCTTGAGAACCGCCGGATCAGTGTCGTAAACTTTGACTCGTTCCAGACCCTGCGATTTGAGAAGCTGAACAACTTTAACGGCAGAAGGAAGGTTGTTTGCTATTCTGCCATAGTTCACTCCTATTGAACCAGCATCTGCATTGAACAAAATCACATTTAATCTCAAGAGATAACTCTAAATAAACAGGTCAAATTCAGGTCCAAGAGAAAAAATAAGACAAGGACAGTAAAATGCCCAGAATGGGCGTCGCTGAACTTTTTTGCCTCACTCATTCACAGAGCCAGAAGACAAAAACGACAATGCAGCTAGTTTTACCTGAAATTTTGAGCAAATGAAGAAGAAAGAAGAAGAAGAAGGAAGAGGAAAGATTCCAGAGCTCCATTCTCCGAGCCAGGAAGAAAGGGGCAGAGGGAAGAAACAAACAGAAACCCTGGTTCTGGGTGGAACGAAAATGGGGGAGAGTGGAGTAAGTGGGGAAGAGAGAGTGAGAAAGGGCTCGGCTTTTATGGAGGAGAGAGAAAGTTGAGAGGATCGAGATTGTTGGAATGGGTCCAACTTCATAAGGGGCTGGAAGCAGCAAAATTTCCACCATCTTCCCCCATTTCCTTTTTGCCCCATTTGCAGGCTATAACTTCAGCTTGATTAAATATTAACGTTGCTAGTTTATTATTAATTTGGACCGTTAATCTTGACAAAACCCAGAATTGGATCCTATGATCATCGTACCGACGCCCTTGATCTTCGGTCTGCTGCACACTGTCCCACAAAACTTATCGTTTCACTTTACGGGCAAAATACTAAACTACAAAAAACATTACTCGAGTCCCGCCATTCCCAGGTCATCCTTTCCACGCGTCGAAAATCAGATGGGGGAAGGAAAGAGAGGAGGTAGGATCCGAGGGGTCTAATGGAAGCTGCTGCGGAGCCTGACGTAGAGAATAAGAACCGTGGTTTCTCTGTGAACGTTGGGAGCAGAGAAACATTGGAAGGGACAGCTCCACAGCTGGAACTGGGAAAGCACAAGGCGAAGGGTATAGAAAAGTATAGACATGTATGAATGGGTAAGGTCAAATCTCATGAAATCCATTAAATTGAAGAAAAATTGACCCTTTTCTAATGGAAAAATAATTGAGAAATAAGAGAGCGTTTCGTCTTGTTTCAGATTTGAAGAAAAAGGACCAAAATACTGCCTTTTGGTCGGTAAAAAAACGAATCTTTGGACTCTTATCTCTGATAATTCTTACTGGGCTTGAAAGCTAGAGAGGCCGAAGATTGAAGTATCTGGGCCTAAAGCCTTTGAGAATATTTAAAGATGTCGATTAGAAAAAGACTTGAAGTCAGCGTTTCCGGATTTTCATGTTTTGCTTTTTCAAGAGGGTTTGTAGGGAGAAGAACCCTATTGTTCGCCGGAGACTGAAGAGGCAGAAGTAGACGACGGAGAAGGATGTCAGCCACACAACAGGAAGAGGATAGGAAGCCCAGCGAGCAATCGACTGCGCACATCAACCTTAAGGTCAAAGGCCAGGTTTGTTTCTATTTCTGTTGTTCTAGGTTCTGTTCCTTTTACTTTTCTGTTGTTTCTATAATTTTCTGAATCCTACTTCGATCATGAGTTTAATCCGAAATATTGCTGATCGAGATTCCACTCTTATTGCTTTTGTGCAATCTTTTGGTGTTTTCGATTTACCATAAAAATCAATTGTTTTCTCCGAGGACGTGCTTATGCCCTCCCCAGATATGCTGAGAGTCAAAGACTTGGGGGAAGTAGTTTTGTAATTGGGTAGATACCCATTGAAATACCCATTAAAAAGTTTTGATTTTACCATTTTCTGACCAGCAATTGGGATTGAAGTTTTTTTATTTTTTGTTGAATTGAAAGAGCTGCGTATAGCTTTTCTTTGTTTATAAAGAAACGCGGCTAACTTTTTTGGCGACCACTCTAGGATGGAAATGAGGTATTTTTCAAGATTAAACGCAGCACTCAACTGAAAAAGCTTATGAACGCATACTGTGACCGCCAATCTGTGGAGTTAAACTCCATTGCATTTCTTTTTGATGGTCGTCGTCTACGAGCAGAGCAGACTCCTGATGAGGTTCAATCTCTCCCTTCTGTTTCTGATTCATCCACAAAAATATGTCGTTCATATTTTGTCTGTGTTTCCCTTTATTTTCTTCGCCAGTTGGAGATGGAGGACGGGGATGAGATCGACGCGATGCTACACCAGACCGGAGGAGCTTAGGGTGGAGGGACCTTGATGGGTTCCCTTTGAATATGGATTATTACGTCATTTAATCTGATGACTCTTTTGTGATGGATTTAGTTTTAGGCTTTAGAATAATAACTCCATGGTTTGTCTATTATTATACTCCTATTCTGGTTTTCTATGCTGAAATTTGGTTTGTTAGATGCTTTTTTAAGAGTTTATATAGCATTGTTCAGGACCAATCTTTTATTTTTATGTAGTTAAAAATTGAATGCGAGTCGAAGAAGAAAATATGCAGAAAACAAGAACACTTTCGAGGAAAAACCAGAGATAGAGGGGAAACTCACTATATCAAAATCAAAGTACAAAGTGTCATTGAATTTTATGATTTCAGTATCAATATATAAAGAAATCATAAATACCTTAACATTTAGTATGGGCTCGACCAACCCAAACTAGAATTCAGAAAACATCAAACTCTAATAATCTACACATTGACATGAATTTCATATAAATGATCCAATGCATACTTCTCGGTTCGATCCAAAGGAAATTCAGAACACTAAACTCTGTTAATCTTCATATTCAAAAAAATTTCGGTGCAAAAAAATAAATCACTAAAACTCTTACAAAAATAAAAATCTCCTCGTCCACAAAGGTCTGTCTCAGGCCCACTCAGCAACAAATACCGATAAAATTTAAGCCCCTCAAACTTGAAATATGTACTTAACAAGAAATAACAACAAACTGTATTTGAACATATTGAAGACTTTCCACTAGAATCTATACCCTCGAACACATCTAATGCATAACTCATTGATCTAGTTTCACTATATTGCCTCTAAGCTTTAACATTCTACTTGCTTCTATTTTTTAAGATATTACTTTGACGTGAAACTGAAACTAGTGACGATGTAGTAATGATCTTACTCTGAACATTTGTAGTAAGTTGACACATCAACTTTGATGTAGATTTAGATTTTAATTTGAAATTCATCTAAGAACCTGACTTTTTCCAAGTCTTCTCAACCAACTCTTTAAAAAATGAATTAACAAATTTAGCAGTTTTATCACAAATAACTATAGAATCTTGCAACATATACAAATTTGCATTTTTTTGTGTCCCTTCCACAGATTGAGAGCACATTTACTAATATTCACAATTCCATATACGGCGTTGTACTTGTACCATTTCGAAACAAGAGTTGTAATAGTTTAGGATTTCAAATTCTAAATTTAAATTTTGAAATTCCCAAATCAATCCAAAATCAAAACATAATCTATGATTTAATTCTTAAAATCCCTAAAATCAGCTCAAATTAAAGTAATATCCGATTTCACTCTCCCTAAATGACCAAGCAGTCAATGAGTAGCTAAGAATTCAATTTGGAAATCGGGTTTGATAATTTTCAGCAGAAAAATCTGAGTGGATCTTGGATTTTTTTTTTTTTTTTTTTTTTTTTTTGGGGGGGGGGGGGGGTATTATTACGAATCTCTCCTATAAATAGAGAGGCTCGGTGAAGAGGGAAAGCACACTAGAGATCTCTCTCTCTAGTTCTATATTCAGAGAATTCTTACCTCTATCTCTGACTACCACTCGGTCTATAGACGCAGCAAGAGCTCCGAGTAAGCAACAGCTCCACTCGAGAAGTCGAGCTCTTCGGCAAACCTCATTTGAAGAGGCGAACATTCTCCGACACGAAGAAATATCTCTCCGGCGTGCAGCAGCTTCGACCGCAGAGAGAAACACACTCTGTGTGTTTCAGCCGAGAGAGAAACGCCAAGAAGCTCACGAAGGAAATGAGGAAGAAGGAGGTTCGAGTTTCCTTTTAACTCAGAACCAGTTCACTTAAAAGTGGTCCAATCGAACCGGCCCAACAAATAGAACCAGCCCAACTGAACCATAATCGATCCAACCGAACCAAATCTGGTTCAACTTAACTGGACCCGACCCCAATTTTGACCAGAATTGCCTTAGACCGAACTAGATTGCTTCTAGATTGTCAAAATTAGATCAAAAACTATCTGAAACGACCCTAATCTGATTGAACCGATATAAAAATAAACTGGTAAGAAATTTTTGCCTAAATCCTTTTAAAAATGGATCTATTAAAGTGAAAAATTAATATCAAATATTTTATTTAGGCAGAAAAAATCCTGAAAGTCATCCGAATCAATCTAATTCAATCTTATCTGACATAAGATTATACGTAATAAATTTCTACTTAAATTCTTCTGAAATTAGATTTATTTAAATTATAATTTTATACCAATATTTTATTTAGGCAGGATATTATTTGGAATATTGAAAAATTTCCGATAACTCTACCTTCTCGGAATCCAGGTAAGTGAAAATAACACGTTTTCAATGTTTTGGCTACGACCCTACATTACAAAATCTATGTTATTTTCTTATAATTATTTTATTACGTGATTTCGATATTTGATAACGCATATTTAGGCATTGAGATATAATTGTATAAAGATAAAATTGGTAGGACATTTTGTATGTGTATGAATATGATGGAATTGACGAAAAATATGTGATAGCAAAGCCTGAACGACAATGAGATGACTATGTCTGAACGAAAATGAGATGACTACGCTTGAACGACAATGAGATAGTTATGTCTGAACAAAATCGAGATGACAAAGCCTGAACGACAATGAAATGATTAAGTTTGAACGAAGGTTGGAAAATGAGTTCAAATTATTATGTAACTGTTAAGTCAATATTTAGTAAAATATAATGTTAATATTGCATCTCACGTGTTTTCGCTTACTGATTTATTCTCATAGTTTGTAATTTTATAGTGTATGTGAGTTTTTATCTGAGGAAGAAATGACTTTAATCGAGAACCTTTCAGAGGCAAACGAGCATACAGAAAAAGAAAATATTTTTGGGTCGAGGAAGGTGTAACACCCGAGAATTTAATTAAGTGATTAAGCCGGGGTTACAATTTAAGAACGAGATTTAACGAAATTCAAAATGGTTGAAAACACGGGAGGGCAAAACGGTAAATGATGATTTATTAATGTTTTGATATGAATTATTGTTGTTGTTGTTATTATTATTATTATTATTATTATTATTATTATTATTATTATTATTATTATTATTATTATTATTATTATTATTATTAATAAAAACAACAGAATGGCTCGAAGCCATTATGTTGTTCGCGAGTGCCCGACGAAGGAGGAGAGCAGGGGAGGGCTAGGGCGACGATCGGCGGAGCAAACCGCCGGAGATTCCGACGTTCTTCAGCCAGACGGCGACGGCGAATCCAGGGCACACATTTTCAGCTGCCTCCGCGCGCCAAAACTGACTGGTAAGCTCGGTTCTCTTACCCTGTTTTCGTTCTGCTTGAGGCTGTGAATGGCGAGCCAACTTGGGCTCCGACCACCGGCCATTTTGGCTAGTCTTGGCATCAAATGGCTGGGCTTAGACCGGCGTGAATGGTCGGGCAAGGGAGAGTTCCGATTGGGGTTGAAAACCGAGAACTCCCAATGTGTGGGGTTCGGGTTCTCTAGGTTAAGCCCTGGAATTCCATTAAATTAGGCTAATTGAGGGTATATGTGGTTGATTGGTGAACAATTGAGTGAGAATGGATGAAAAACCGGAAAGGGAAAAATTTTCAACTTAGGGCAGTTCAGGTTTTGCCAGTTTTGACCTAGTTAGAATTATTTGTTTTAAAATTCCTTTTGGCAAGTTAAAATAGGTTATTAGAGGAGTACGTGGCCGCTAGAATCGTTCGATTCCGATAGCCGACGCAAAAGTTACGAGTGTTTGAAGTTCGGGTCGGTTTTTACCGAAACCAAATTGGTGGCCCGTTTAATTAGGTTTTGTTGGATTAGGCTAGAAATAGTAGTTTGAGAGTAATTGGTGAGTGTAGCCTTGATTTTAATAAAGTTTGAATATTTGTCGTAGGTCAAGCCGTAGGTGGATAGGTAACCGAATATCCTCAGCGAGCTAGGATGCCAGGTAAGTAGAGGAATTCTTTTGTTGCCTTAGGCCTACACCATGGAACGGTAGGGTTTAACAGTCGGTTATTTATTTTGTGTTGCGTTGTGTTGTTTGGTTTCGTGTTGGGTTGCATATCTTTGAAACATGCATTGTGAGTTACATTATGCTACGCTAGATATGAGAGGCTGCATTGTTTGGCATTGTGAGTGTGAACGGTAATCAGATAAAGTGAACGGCAAAATTTACTTGATTAGAGTGCCTTGTCGGGAACAAGTGCTGGAGTGTAGCACCCCGAGGGGATCTCTATGAGAGATGACCGGCTAAAACATGATCGGCTAAAACATTGAGTCTTGATTGGAGTGGCCTTGTCGGGAACTAGTGCTGGTGTGTAGCACCCCGAGGGGACCTCCATGAAGGATTGACCAGCTAAAAATGGTGGTTCTGGGAATGGCCGTCCTGTACAATTATATGATGTGAGCTTACCCGATCCACACGGCTTATGACTTGACCGGCTAAAATACGTAATGGTGGTTCTGGGAATGGTCGTCCTGTACGATTATAGGATGTGAGCTTACCCGATCCACACGGCTTATGGAACAATTAAAGCAACGAACGACAAATAAGCACAACCGAGAGCTAGAAACTGCATAAATTAGGGTTGTGTGTGAGGGTTGTTTGTGTAGTGTGCATTGTGTTGTCGCATTTGTTATTCCCTACTTGCTAAGCATTAGGCTTACGTTTTGTGTTCTATGGTGTAGGTGGCGAGATTTACTCAGGTGAGGTGGATGAGACAGCCCAGGGCTAGGCAGTAGTTGGTGATGCATGCAGTATGCCGGTGCGGGCTATTGTTGGGGCACCTTGACCATGGTCTTCGGGGGATGTGGGCTTTGTCTTTTGGTAGTTATTGTAGTTATTGTAAATGTCTGTTTGTAGAAATAATGGGAATGTGTATTTTTCTTTTTGATTGATGCTTTGAGAGTTATTGTATAGCTATTTGTATATAGTCATAGTTAAGGGTGATGTGTCGCCCTATACTATGGATTTTCTTCACTTAGGGATGTTAGTATTTTAGTTTCTCTCTTTACTGCTGTTGGAGATTTCGTAGGTCGGTTAGATGGTTAGGAATATTCTGGATTGGCTGAGAATGTATTTAGTTGCAGGTACCTAGCATTTTGGAAGCGCCATTTTCAGGCGTTACTTTGCCGAAATTTTCGAGAAGGACGCCGTGGTGCTTAAAGGTAAGTAGAGGAAATTAGTGAGTCTAGGCAGCTGAGTATGACATAAGAGAGTTTCGAGAGCTTTAGTTTTAAATTCAGCTGTGTCAGTTTAGTTTTATGTTTTGGGGTTTAAGAAAATTATGTTTTAACGCGGGACTGGTTAGCAAAGTAGCGCACCGAGCTAGGATGAGTTCGGGGGCGTTACAGAAGGAATTAAAATTAGTATGTTTCAGTTTTCGATGATATTTCATATTTTTATTTCAGTTGAAACCTTGAATAAATTATGTTAACTTTATTGTTAATAAAGTTTTAATTATGCATTTATTTTCATTTTGACTAAGCTATTTAATGTTTGAACGTTGTTTTAAAAACTTTCGCGCATTTAATGATTTCATTTAAAGCTTTCAAATATTTTAAAATTAGGGTTATAATGTTCGAATTTAAACCTTATTTGATAAAGCAATTAGGGAAAAAAATTAGAATTTTCAAATTAGGGTTTGAAATGGGGAAAAATGAATTTTAAATATTTGAGGCGTTACAAGAGTACTTAATGAAATCAAATTATTTTTTAACTCGGGAACATGTCGCACATTACCCAGTGTCCTCATAACTCCATCAAACATTCTAATTCTCCGGTACCAATATCAACTACCTTACAATGTGTGTTATTACCCATTAACACAATACCTTCTAAAAGAGTTTTATATGTCAAAAGTCAATTTTGATTGTAACTCATATGAAACGAACAAATTGTATTCATAATCCAATCATTAGCTTTGAGTTTTATTTTAACATAACTAGAATAACTCCATCACATTGGTCTTCTTCTTCTGTGACAACAACTTAACCCGACGTCATCTGTTGTTTTTCCTTCTTAGCAATGCTCTTAACATATTCTGGAATTTTCGACACTCATATTTAATGTGTCCATTCTTCTGACAGAATTAACACGTTCTATCACAATTCCTTGACTTTGATTTGCCCTTCAAACCCTGAATATCATCATTGCTTTTGTTGTTTGATTCTCATGTTCTATCCCGAACGACAAGTCCCTCTACTAGATACTCGGATCTAACAACAATCTGCTTCATCTTCTCATTGATAACAAAACACCAAAAAACTCTTCTAGAGTTGTTCTATCACAGTTCCTTGACTTTGATCTGCCATTCACACCTTGAATATCATCATTGCCTTTGTTGTTTGACTCTCATGTTCTACCCGAACGATAGTCTCTCCACCCAAGACTTGAATCTAACCACATTCTACTTAATTTTCTCATTTGATAACAAAACACCATAAAACTCTTCCAGAGTTAGAGCTTCCCTATAGTATAAGATCATTTATCTAAAAGCACCATATAAAGTCAATAACGAGCACAACATAATCAACTCCGAGTCCTCATCATCATATTTACATCTCATTGTTTACAAATCTGAAACGAACTACTTGAATGTGATAAAGTGTTCTTCAATCAAATTATCTTCCATCAAATAATGAGATAAAAATGTTGCTTTCGATGTAGCTTACTCGTTAGAGTTTTATTCATATACAACTTCTCATTTTAACCATAATTCATCGACATTTTTTTTCCTAAAGACGTAATGTAACATACCAAAATTTATCCCCAAATTAGTCTAAAGTGGGTATTCAAATTTCCGTAAATTAATCAAATATAATCTAATTAGTAACCAATCAAACCAATTCCTTTCTTAATCTCATCTAAGAAAATAATTTAGCCTTAATTTCAAAGCCAATATTCTATAAACGTTAAGGAAATCAATTCTTTTTTATTTTGTTTTTGAATCTGCCCACTTGGAGGGTCAGATTCGTATTCCCCAATCTAAGGAAAGTTTTGGAAAAACTCTTCCTATAGATTGAAGTGATCAGTGATGAAAAAAAATCAGAAAAACCAAAGAACCATCGGAGTCTTACCTCGCTGAACCTTCGATCACCACTGACTCAGGCGAACATGTTTGAGGAAGAAGAATAGCAGCTTCGACTCTAAGCACTCCATCAACGAACCCTCTCTCTCTCACTTAGTCAAACATTCCTCAGCGAAAATCTCCCTCGGTCGAACCATTTTATGCGCGACAGAAATCCTCTCAACTCCGTCGACAACCACCATCAGCGTAAGATCTCTCTCTCGCTCTGTCTATCGCTTGATCTCTCACTCTATTTCTCACTCTCACACACTCTCTCTCGACAGAACACAACGTGAACGAAAAGGGAAGATGAAAGACCGCAGTTCATAATTTTTAATTCTGAACCGAACCAGACCATCTAACAAATTGAACCAGCCCAACAGTTCAGAAATAGATCACCAGTGAACCGAACCGAATCAGCTCAATTGAACCGAACGAGCCCAAACCCAAATCGAATATTTTTGGATCGTTAAGGACTCCCAAATCGATCCAAAAAATTCAACGCTAGGATTTTATTGGTAAGAAATTTCTACCCTTATTAATTTCAAAGCGATTATTTTAGAATAAACAAAGAAGTTTAAATCTTCTTAATTTTTAGGCAAAGAAGATCAATCCAACGCTCGGGAAAAATACCGAAAACTCTGTTTCTTCACTCTTTTAGAATCCAAGTAAGTAAAACACTAGGTTTTCAATGTTTTGACCGTAGGCCCTACATCACAAAGCATTTATTATATTATTTTCTTTAAAATATTTTATTATTCAATTATAATTTTATTTGGACACTCATATTTAGGCATTGACATAGAATTGCATAAAGATAAAATTGGTAGGACATTTTGCATGTGTATGAAAACGATGGAATTGACGAAAAATATGTGATAGCAAAGCCTGAATGACAATGAGATAACTGAGCTTGAACGAGAATGAGATGACTACGCTTGAACGACAATGAGATGACTACGGTTGAATGAAAATAAGTTGGCTAATGAATGCCTTAACGCATGAGATGACTAATGAAAACTTGAACGCATGATTATGAATTGTGATGGCTGATGAAACTTTATGAGGGTAAGAAACCGCTAGTGTTGTGCCCCGAAGGCCCATCACACGATCACAGGTGCAATCACATGCTTTATCTAATTTAAGTACTTACACACTTTACTCTTTTGCAGGTGACATTTCTTACACCGACTTGGATGGCATACTCACCGATGTAAAGTGGGAGATGGAAGCTCAAGATCAGGAGCAACCAAAGCACGTCATTGCTTGGGAGACAAGGCTTGGAGAACCCGAAGCTCATATGGGAATCTGTCTTCCCGAGCATTGATTTCTATGTATTTTATTTTAAAACTTATTGGGCAAACATTGACCTTTTTGTTAAGATTTTATATAAGCATGCATGTTAGGCATTTAGGGCTAGATGCTTGGTAGGATAGATGTGGCTTGGTTTGGTTTTGAATGGCTTGAGAACCAAAGGAGTGGGTTAAAGAAGAAAAACCAGTTGCTGTGCATTGAGGAAGAACCGGACCGCTTGCTGTTGCTTGAAGAGAACCGGGCCGCTGCTGCTATTGAAGAAGAACCAAATGAAGCCTTAACACTTTGAATCAAAAATAGAGGCGACATTCGGCGTCTGCACTTGAAGATGGAGGGGACCATTTCCATTTTTGGCCCGAATCGCCACTGCATTCATGTCGGAGAAGCTGCCGTGCAAGGAAACCGGCGAGCTGACAGGAACAGAGCTACCCTCGAAGCCCTAGCGACAGAGGAATCTCGGCTGCTCTGCTTCTTCTTCCCGCGCCTCAACGGTTCTCGGCCATTTTTGAACACCTCTCCAGCCACTAGGTATTATATATCATTGCAATTGGTGTCTGTAAAACTTGGTTCAGGTAATGAGAACAAGTAGACCGTTTCCCTAAGAGAGAAACCGAGAAGGAATTTCACTGACAGGTGAGCTTTGGCTTTGCCGAACAGGAGACAGCCTCCTAGTTCAACAACCCGAGGTTGTTGTTGAACTCTAGCACCACTCTCCTCTCTTCCCTATCGAGGGCTGGAAACCAGAAGGAGGTGGACAGAATCGGTTCCTCAAGTCAACGCCTTCCTCTGGAAAAGCATTCTGTCAGAGCTAAACATTAGTTAGCTGACCGACTTGAGGTTGTGTAAGTCTCTGTTGAATTAACTGGACCACGCCATTCATCTTACACACACTTCACTCACACGACACTAATCTCACTAAATTTTCTGATTGTTCTGTATTTCGCTCATTTTGGTTTTTCGGTTCTTGAGGTCACTCGGTTTGCCCGAGCACCTGAGTAGCTAACGATCCATTTTAGTCTTGTAGGAGTTTAGTCATGGTTTGACTCACAACATTTGGTATCAGAGACTCGGTTAGCTCTCTGGTTCGTTGTTTCGTATTTTCTGTCATTTGTTTGTGTTGTTTTTCTGTGTCGTTGTTTTGTGTCATTTGTGATCTGTTCTTTGTGTTTTTCTTTGTCATCTTTGTTTTCTGATGTCATCGTTATTTTGCTACTTATTTTGGTTTCTGTTTATTTCTGTGTTTTGAGTCTTTTGTTGTTCAGAATATCCACGAGCATGAATTAATAATCTGCCTATATAGTCAAGCATGTTTGAATATCTCTTTTGTTATCATTGTCCTCTGATTTATTGATATACTATGTCTATGCTGAATGTTCTGTTTAAGTTTATTTAAATGTCAGCATGTTGTTTTGAGCTCTCTGATTAATTATGCATAAAAGTTTCGTTGAAAGACAACTGCTGTGAAGTGGAAACTGCTGTTTACTGTTTGAAAGTGTTGCTGCATTTTATGAAGTCAAAGTTGTTGCCTGATCTTTAGTTGCTGCTAACATCTGCATAATTGTCGTGGTTTGATGTTTATTGTGCTAACATTGGTTCCATAAGTTAAACGCTCTAAGCATGATATATTTTAGCTGCTGTTAACACTAGTAAGTTGTTGTTTCGTTCTATGTGAAATCAAACAAACTAGAACTTCATGTTTCATTGTTTACCTTTGCTGCTGATAGCTGTTTTCCCACCCGAGTGTTGTTTTTGTTTTCAAATTGCTTTTGGCATCAATTTTTGTTTCTGAAAATTTGGGTTAAGTTCGGATTTAAAAAAAAAAAAAAACTGCAGAGAGTTTTTTATTTTTATTTTTCTTTTTAAGCAAACCAGAACTGTCTTCAAGTTTTCCTGATTTTGCTCTGCTGCTGCCAAACCTTCTTCAAAGAAAAACAGACAGATTTACCAATCGATTTCTGAAATTGTTTCGCTTTCAAAGCAAACAAATTTACAAAGTAAATTCTATTTTTGGGAACCACACAAAATTTCACTGTTTGCTCGCCCGACGAGCTTCGTTGTTTTACTGCCCAGAAAACTTGATTTCAAAGCTGTTGCATGCCGATAACCATCGCCGAAAGTTTACTTGGCTGAGGGATGGAAATCTTGGCTGCCGCGTTTTCTGAGTGTGTGAGTTTTCGATTTTCCCCTATCTGTGCTTCGAATGCCGGCGAGCTCCACTACTCTCACCCGAAAATCGCCTGAAGTTTTTATTGTATTATTTTCTTTTCTGCTTTATTGTTTTATATATAAAAAAGAAAAAAAATAAAAAACAACACAAAACAGCATAAACAAAATATATATATTTTTTATATTTATATAATTAAGTAAATCCTTTAATTAAAATGACCTTCCTCTCTAGTTTAAGGTTTTAACTTAGTTAAGTTAAATTCTCTCCTAAATATTTAGGATAACGAATATAACTTAATTAATTTTTCCTAAAACTTAGACACACATGAAAACCCGTAGTGAAATCATACGTGAGGCGAACCAAGAATTAGGACCCGAACCCAATCAAGCCAAAAGAGTACCCCAATCTGGAAATCCCCACGTAGGAGAAACTAGTATGCAAGGTCAAATAGACGGCTTGGCCGGTGAAGTTAGTAGCATTGGCCAACAACTCAAGGATATTAAACTTGTTATGGAGAAAATTCTTCAAAATTCCCCGAGAGAAGCCTCCCATGACACATCCCCTAGGATAAGGCCAGAAAACCCGAGAAGAAGGCCCACTGGGCATGAGCCCCATAATGAGTATGAAAGACCCGAGGTCCCTAGGACAAGAGTTCCCCACTATGACTTTAGAGAAGAGGATGAGTGGACATTGGATGAAGAAGAGAATTTCCGTCCTAGTCGGCGGAAGGATTTAGATGACCTGCGACACGTTAAGCTACATGTGCCATCCTTTAATGGGACATATGATGGCCACACCTTTTTGGATTGGCTGGACAAGACTGAGAAAGTATTTGAGTACTACGAGTACTCAGACCGAGTTAAGATCCAACTAGTGTCAGTAGAACTCACGGGTTATGCTGCACTATGGTGGTCAAACATTAAGGCCCAGAGAGAAAAGATAGGAGACGAGCCCATAACTTTATGACGTGTAATGAAATCCTTAATGACCAAGAGGTTCGTCCTCAGTCAATATAAACAAGAATTGTTCTTACAAATCCAAAACCTTAGGCAAGGACATCAATCTGTAGAAGAATATCTCACGGAGTTTGAGACCCTTAGGATTCGTGGAGCCATGGACGAGCCTGAAGAACAAATTGTAGCTAGATTCATCCGAGGACTCACTCGAGATATAGCTGACACCGTGGAACTACACCCACTAGAATCCTTAGATGCGGTAGTTCAGATGGCTTTGGAGGTCGAACGTCAACTCACTCGAAAAAGAAAGGCTAACTACCCTCCAAAGTTCATTCCCAAAACTACCCCCAAGATCTCACCTAAGTTGCCAGAGCCCAGTAAGACCCTTACCAAGGCTGAAGGGAAGAGGCCTTTTACATGAAATTGGCCACCTAAGGAACCCGGCCCTAAGGCTCATGAGGATAGAGCCAATGCACCCCGTTCTAGAGACATGAAGTGCTTCAAGTGTCAAGGACTTGGACATTTTATAGCCCAGTGCCCAAACCGAAGAGTAATGATCTTGAGAGAAGACACTGGTGAATATGAAAGCGAAGATGAACAACCCAATGACGAAGTTGAGGAAGACAAAGAAGAAGAGACTAAATCTGCAGAAGAAGTTGTTCATGCATCGGATGGACCCCTACTCATGGTAAGTAGACGTGTACTCATGCCAGGGAGCACAGGAGAAGATTGTCAGAGAGAGAACATCTTTCATAGTAGATGTCTCATCAAAGATAAATTGTGCTCACTGATCATTGACAGAGGCAGTTGTGCAAATGTCGCCTTGAAAGAATTGGTTACCAAGCTAGGATTAGAGACCACTGCTCACCCCCGTCCATATAAGCTTAGATGGTTGGATGACCGTGAGGACGTCAAAGTGACCAAACAAGTCAAAGTCAAATTTGCCCTTGGAAAATATAAGGACATGGTCCTCTATGATGTTGTACCTATGAGTGCAAGTCATTTGCTTCTAGGTAGGCCTTGGCAGTTTGACCGAAGAGTAAACCATTATGGATATACGAATTATTATTCTCTTAAGTTTGAAGGCAAAACTTTTAGATTTGTACCCATGACCCCAGCCCAAATATCCAAAGATGAAGCTGCAAGAAAAGAAGCTAAGACTAAGGCTAGCTTGTATATGACTAAAAACGAGATCGAAGCATCTGTGCTTAGAGGAGACCCTATGATTTTGATACTCTTCCGTGATAGAGTTATGGAGTTAGGAGAAATACCTACATCCGTTAAGAACTTACTCCACCAATTCCAAGACGTTTTCCCAGAGGAGCTACCCAAAGGTTTACCACCCTTGTGTGGTATTGAACATCAGATCGATCTCCAGCCTGGTGCGGTTTTACCTAACCGACCCGCCTATCGGATGAACCCCGAAGAGACTAAAAAGTTGCAAGAGCAAGTATAAGAACTATTGGACAAGGGGTATATAAGAGAGTCCATGAGTCCCTGTGCTATACCATCTTTACTGGTCTCAAAAAAAGACGGCAATATGAGAATGTGTATTGATAGCCGAGCCGTGAACCAGATCACAGTAAATTATAGGTTTCCCATACCTAGGCTCGAAGACATGTTAGATGAGCTTAGCGGAGCCGCCATCTTTTCCAAAATAGACCTCAAAAGTGACTATCATCAAATAAGAATGAAGGAAGGTGACGAATGGAAGACGGCCTTTAAGACTAAATACGGCCTTTTTGAATGGACGGTGATGCCCTTCGGATTATCTAACGCGCCAAGTACATTCATGAGGCTCATGCACCATGTGCTTAAAGAGTATCTTGGAAAGTTCATCGTTGTTTACTTTGATGACATTTTGGTGTATAGCGCAGACCTTCCACAACACCTTAGCCACCTTAGTACCCTGTTTCAAACCCTTAGAAAAGCCAAGTTATTTGGAAACTTGAGCAAATGTTCATTTGGACAAGACAAGGTGTACTTCCTAGGATTTATCATCTCGAAGGACGGCATGGAAGCTGATGAGGACAAAATTAAGGCTATCAAGCATTGGCCTACACCAAATTCGGTCACTGAAGTTCGGAGTTTCCATGGCCTAGCTTCTTTTTATTGGAGGTTCATACAAAACTTCAGCTCGATAGTCTCACCACTCATGGATTGCACCAAGAAATGGAAGGAGTTTACTTGGACCCCGAATTGTCAAAAGAGTTTCGAGCTGATCAAGGACAAGTTGTGTCATTCGCCTGTACTTGCACTCCCCGATTTCAGCAAAGTATTCGAGGTAAAGAGTGACGCCTCTGGAATTGGAATAGGTGCAGTACTTATGCAAGAAGGGAAACCCGTTGCATATTTTAGTGAAAAACTGAAAGGAGCTACCCTCAATTATTCAACCTATGATAAGGAGTTTTATGCGGTTATTAGAGCTTTAGAGCATTGGCAACATTACCTCCTACCTCGAGAATTTGTTATCAACACCGACCACCAATCGCTCCGACATATCAAGAGTCAGCATAAGCTGAATAAGAGGCATGCTAAATGGGTGGAGTTATTAGAGAGGTTCCCCTACACTTTGAAGTATTTAAAGGGAGAAAACAATATCGTGGCCGACGCGCTTTCAAGGAAACGCATTCTCCTTATGGAATTAGGAACCAGGTTCTTTGGTTTTGAGTGGGTCAAAGAGAATTATGAAACTGACCCAGATTTTGGAACCTACTACGCTAAGTGCATAGAAAAGGCCACAGGAGAATACCGTCTTATGGATGGTTATTTGGTAAAAATGGGAAAGTTATGTATTCCCCAAGGAAGTCTAAGACGGTGCCTCGTGAAAGAAGCGCATTGTGGAGGCTTGGCAAGCCATTTCGGAGAGAAAAAGACTTTGGACATGCTCAAGGAAAATTTCTATTGGCCCGGCATGATAAAAGATGTACACCGTCTAGTGGAAACATGTGTGGTATGGAAGAAAGCCAAGAGTAGGCTTCTCCCTCAAGGTTTATATATGCCTCTGCCAGTCCCATCACACCCATGGACAGACGTTAGCATGAATTTCGTTCTAGGACTACCACGAACTGCCCGAAGTAAGGACTCTATTATGGTAGTTGTGGACCGTTTTTCCAAGATGGCCCATTTCATTCCCTGTGCCAAAACAGATGATTCCTTCATGATAGCTGATCTGTACTTTAAGGAAATCGTTCGTCTACATGGAATCCCACATTCAATAGTATCAGATAGGGACACTAAATTTTTGAGCGCCTTTTGGACCACCTTATGGAGAAGGTTGGGGACCAGGTTGTGCTTCAGCACATCCTTCCATCCCCAAATGGATGGTCAAATGGAAGTCGTTAATAGGACCTTAGGCACCCTCTTACGCAGTATTGTAAGAAAAAAACTAACCAACTGGGACATCGTCCTTCCTGGCTTAGAATTTGCCTACAATCGCAGCCTACATTCCACTACTCAGCAATCGTCCTTTGAGGTTACCTATGGGTTTAATCCCTCTACACCGTTGGACCTTGTACCCCTACCATTAAAAGACTTAGCTAATCCATCAAGAGCAGACAAGGCTGAACGTATTAAGAAATTACACAAGAATGTTCGAAAAGCTATCGAGAAAAGGAATAGTGCTGTAGCCAAACAAGTAAACAAAGGACGTAAAGAAGTTATTTTTAAGGAAGGAAACTTAGTTTGGTTACATCTACGTAAGGAAAGGTTTCCCGATCAAAGAAGGTCAAAGCTTCTTCCTCGAGCAGATGGACCTTTTAAAGTTTTGGAGAAAATTAATAACAACGCCTACAAGATAGAGCTACCTGGAGAATATGGCGTATCAGCAACTTTTAACGTCCAGGACTTATCCCCATACAAAGGCGAGGAAGATGGCCTTGATGGGCCCGACTTATCAGATTTGAGGACAAATCCTCAACAACCTGGGGAGGATGTTGTGCCCCGAAGGCCCATAACACGATCACAAGTACAATCACATGCTTTATCTAATTTAAGTACTTACACACTTTACTCTTTTGCAGGTGACATTTCTTACACCAACTTGGATGGCATACTCACCGATGTAAAGTGGGAGATGGAAGCTCAAGATCAGGAGCAACCGAAGCACGTCATTGCTTGGGAGACAAGGCTTGGAGAACCCGAAGCTCATATGAGAATTTGTCTTCCCGAGCATTGATTTCTATGTATTTTATTTTAAAACTTATTGGGAAAACATTGGCTTTTTTGTTAAGATTTTATATAAGCATGCATGTTAGGCATTTAGGGCTAGATGCTTGGTAGGATAGATGTGGCTTGGTTTGGTTTTGAATGGCTTGAGAACCAAAGGAGTGGGTTAAATAAGAAAAACCAGTTGCTGTGCATTGAGGAAGAACCGGACCGCTTGCTGTTGCTTGAAGAGAACCGGGCCGCTGCTGCTAGTGAAGAAGAACCAAATGAAGCCTTAACACTTTGAATCAAAACCAGAGGCGACATCCGGCGTCTACACTCGAAGATGGAGGGGACCATTTCCATTTTTGGCCCGAATCGCCACTGCATTCATGTCGGAGAAGCTGCCGTGCAAGGAAACCGGCGAGCTGACAGGAATAGAGCTACCCTCGAAGCCCTAGCGATAGTGGAATCTCGGCTGCTCTGCTTCTTCTTCCCGTGCCTCAACGGTTCTCGGCCATTTTTGAACACCTCTCCAACCACTAGGTATTATATATCATTGCAATTGGTGTCTGTAAAACTTGGTTCCGGTAATGAGAACAAGTAGACCATTTCCCTAAGAGAGAAACCGAGAAGGAATTTCGCCGACAGGTGAGCTTCGGCTTTGCCGAACAGGAGACAGCCTCCTAGTTCAACAACCCGAGGTTATTGTTGAACTCTAGCACCACTCTCCTCTCCTCCCTATCGAGGGCTAGAAACCAGAAGGAAGTAGACAGAACCGGTTCCTCAAGTCGACGCCTTCCTCTGGAAAAGCGTTCTGTCGGAGCTAAACATTAGTTAGTTGACCGACTTGAGGTTGTGTAAGTCTCTGTTGAATTAACTGGACCACGCCATTCATCTTACACACACTTCACTCACACGACACTAATCTCACTAAATTTTCTGATTGTTCTGTATTTCGCTCATTTTGGTTTTTCGGTTCTTGAGGTCACTCGGTTTGCCCGAGCACCTGAGTAGCTAACGATCCATTTTAGTCTTGTAGGAGTTTAGTCATGGTTTGACTCACAACAGCTAGTTTTCTGAAATTCTGAACGCATGGTAAGGATCAAAAAATGAGTTTCATTCAGTATGTAACTTTGAAAGCATGAAATTGAGTAATGTATGCAATTAAAGTCACAGACACGTGTTTTTACTTACTGAGTTATCTCACGCATTAGTTTTGTGATGTAGGTGAGTTTTTATCTGAGAATGAATTAGCGCTGATCAAGAAATTTGCTAGAGGCAGACGAGCATACAGAGGAAGAAGTTGTCGTTGGTTTTGAATAATAAATTAAAGTTATGATTTTTATCGTTTAAAAAGATATTTTATATTTAGTTGTATTTAATTTTAGTTTGATTTCAATTTGAATAATTTATTTCATCAACCGTTTGATTTTTATTAAGTAAGTTATTGTTTTAAAATTTATGAATGAGATTTTATTTAATGTTTGTTTAATATTTAATTTTTCAAACATTTATTGATAGTAATTTCAAAGTTTCCACTTAATAAATGATTTTTGCTATTTTTAATGATTTTGAATTAAGAAAATTAGAGTTTTATAACAATCCAATTTAATCTAATTTGCAAATCGATTTGGGAAAAAATTTTAGAGTTTTCAAATTGGAAAAAATGAAAAATAAATTTTTGGGGTTGTTACTGGAAAATCTGGTTTGAAAAATGTAGATACATCAAAGATAGAGTTTTTCAATATATCAAAATTTTCTCTTATTCACTCCAATAACATTTTATCGAACACTAACAAAGCGCCATCTAATTCCATTTGTGTGAGCACATCTTGCATCTTTAACTAATTTAACAAATTTAACAACCAAACTCAACCTTAAAGACAAAGATCCATGTGAAAATATATGAGGCTTGATGACAAAAACAAAGACTAAAAAAATGCATGAAGCACTTCATGGTTTGATTTTAGAAATACAAAAAAGAGAATCAATTGAACATGAGGATGCATGAAGAAGATGCAATGCAAGAGAAAGATGCATGAAGATTCATGCCTAAAGCATGAAGAATCATGGAGATTGAACCCTAAAGAAGTCAAGTTTTATCTTAAATTGACAAGCAATTTGTTTCCAAAATCACAAAAGAGGGCGCGACTACTTGGTCCCAAGCAAAGGAGCGTCACACAAACTTGAATGGTCTAGTTCTCCTTTATTTAAGTGGTCCAAGTTTTATTTATTAATTGGTCCAAGTTTTCTTTTGTTCGGTGGTCAAATTTCTCTTTGTTTTGACCTAGTTTCTTGTTTAAATTAGTTAAGATTTTTGTTTTCTAATCTTATAGATTGTCACTGACATCACTTTTATTTTAGTGTTATTTTGATGATTGTTTATAGCCTATACAAAGGCTTGAAGTTGGCGCAAATATTATATATGAAATACTTTGAGTTTTTGTTAGATTTTCTCTTTTATTATTTGTGAAGAATTAGGTTTTCTTTAAGTCAAAACTTGAAAAATCAACTTGATATATTTAGTTCTAACTACAAGTTCGGTTAAGGTCAAAAGTTTTTGCTTCATAATTTTAGTTCTGTTGATATAGTTCGGTTGGGGTCAAGTTTTTCATACTTGATTAAAAGGTGTTCCTAAGTTTTAAGCTCGTGTTGTTGAAGGGTCTCGAATTCTCAATACCCGTGGTTCTCATCACCTGTTCAATGAGATATCAACTTTGATTGAATTCATCGTTCAAAATAACTTCTTCAACAAAATATCCAATCCAAATTTTGAAACCCCAAAATAATTTCATAACAAAAATCTCAACATTTTTTTGAACCAAAGATATCTGAAACACAACTCCAAAAACACCAAAATTTAGAAATTCAAATATTTCCAAATTTCGAATCACTTATCACATATTTAAATCAGGACTAGACCCACTAAAAAATAAAAAATTTACCAATATTTTAGAGGCAAATCGGACATGCATCGAAGATAAGGCAGGGAACAATAGTGATCAAGTGACTGAGATATGGCTGTGTTTAGCGGTGGCAGTGTGATCCAAAAAACAGAATCGCGAGGCCGCTGGTTATTGGCAGCTGTCGAAGCTCAGAGGCGCGACAACGAGAAAATTCTGGTGCGCGCGTCGAGTGTGAAACCCAACATTTGTTTTGGAGGAGAAAAATGTAATTTTCTTTCTTCTCACATGCCACCTGTACAATCTTCCCTCTTTTTCCATAAAACTCTCATTTTTGTTAAGAATTTCTCGTAGAAACCCGATGATCTACTGAGGGCGCCGTTCACTCACGAGGGTAGGGAGAAGGAAGCCAAGGAAGGAAAATCATGGGAGAAAAAAATTCTTCCCCAGTTAAGCTCTCTCTCTCTCTCTCCCTCTGCCCTCAACCCTCCATATTTATTCTGGCAGTCATTATCTCTCACAGAGAATCACCTAGAGGCTTGTTGACCCCTTTATTTCAAAACGGTGAAGAAAAGAAATGAGATATAGAAACAGATTGAAGGTTGGATTGTTGGTATCCTTGCAAATTTCTCTACTCTCAGTGGTAAGGACACGATCTTTAATTTGTCTCCCTTGCTTTCTGTTGAATACATGGAAACTCATATTAAAAGTCAAATTTGTTTGATTTAGCTTACTGAGATTTTTGGACGAAGAGAAGTTGGATTATTGAGAAGAAGATTATAATTTGATTTCTGATATTTGGACTGCGATAGATCTGCACTCTTGAACTCATTTGGTTTGGGACCTACTGTAAATCACTGGAGGTAGGGGTTTATTTTATTTTCGGTTAAGTATTATTATTTTTAATTCATTAACTAAATTCATTTATTTGGCATAAAATGTTCATTTAATTTTGTACTATTGTTCTTTCACACATTTATCAACTGTATTGTTTTATCATTGATAAAAATTGTGTGGTTTTAACTAGAAGTAATAGGATAGTTGAAGAGCCGTGTCCTTGGGCGCGAAACCCTAAACCTGATCAGGGTAATTATGGCGTGCGACTGCCTCATGTCGATATTTTGGCCTATGGCCCAGTGTGCTCGGGGTCTATGAGAGGCTCCATTTTCACCCAACATCTATTTAAATTGAAAGACTGTATTTTTATTAAATTTATGCATAATATTTTATAACTGCTGAAAATAAATTCTATCTCTATTGAGTTTAGTCGACTCACCCCAAACGACTACTATTTTTCAGGATTCAGTAAAGGAGAATTTGATTATCAGCATGGGAACAATCACCTTGTAGAAATTTCCTATTTTAATAAATTTTTCTTGAGGATGTATCTTATATTTTTAAGGTGAGACACTACTGTGGATGTGTAATCTTTGTTCTATTTAATTTACCATGTTATTTTATTGGACATACATTATTACATCATCTGAGGTCACTTGTTGGACCTGTTTATTTATCTGTCTGGACCCTGGTTTATCTTAATTGGTCAATATTCCGCCGTAATTGGTGAAATTTGGTGTTAAGGGTCGGACGATCTAGTCATTTTCGGGCCGGGTCGTTCCCCTTTTTGTTGCGGGTCCCCTTTGGGGCGTGACAGAAAAGTTGGTATCAGAGCCAGGTTCCCATCTTGAAAACTGACACTCGTAAGATAGATGATGTAATGATATACACGAATTATTATTGTAACTGAGGACGTGTTCTAGTAGTATCGAAAAGTCTTCTGATTTCAATCATGCCTCCAAGGGACGCACATTGGGTATGTGCATATATGGTTACATAGTAATTTATTAGTCTGAGAGTGCCACTAAATGTTGATAAAAAATTTATGGATTGGATAATTTCTTCAAAGGATTTAAGTATCATTACTCTTAAGTATTTGAGCATAGGTTGTGAAAGGATTTGGATATGTTAATCCGCTAATGTTTAAGGATAAATTGAACTCAATGGTTGATGAGTGTGACTTTGTGAGATGATATAGCGCCATTGATTTTTGTATGGTAGGAAAAGGGATTTCTCATATTTTTTGAAGAATATTATGGACTTTTTAAGAATCGATTGCCCATTAGAGACTATGGCTTGAATATCATTTGTGATGACAAGCAAGATGTGAGATTGATATAGTATGATTGTCGTGTATCATAACTTGGTTAAAGAGATTGGTTAGATGGTTGAGGTTATGAAAATGATAAAATTTAAGACAAGTTCTGAGGATGATGTTGGCAGAAGATAAGTCATGATTTGGTTTAAGAGAATCTTTTAATTTTTGGAAAATCACTCCAAATTGATGGATTAGCGTATTCTATTACATATATGGTAAGCTAAAAGGTATTGGTGTCATAAGATAAAATTGTTTAAATCTGGCAATATTATTATTCAGTTTAGACAGTTGTTTAAGGTTTTAAGTTTGACTTTTGAGATTGCTTGACTAAGTATGATTCAAGAAATAATTCGATATATTCAAAAATTAAAAGGATTATTGCGATCGATCGGCTAGCTCTCTAGATTTTGTCTAGAGAGCTGTTTTCACCACCTTTCCTCTGCATAATCTAAAATCATCAAACAACCTAAAACGACACTTCTCAACTCAAATCATCAAACCTATTATCAACCTTAAACCAATTCAATTCATTAAAATCTAATCTATTTCAATTATCAATCAACCCAGTTCATCAATCTCCAAACATACATAAACATTTCTTCCAACAGAAACATATATCGTAAAATCTCCAGAGACAACAAGTTTTCTAAAACATTAAAACGTTCTATCCAATCGGTTTAAGCAAACCAATACTTACCTTGGGCACCAACCCTTGGTGGGATTTCCAATGGCACAAACCCTTAGAAGAAGACTTTCTCTAGACACTAGTCTAAATGAAATACCTTAATTGTATTAAGTTTTGGCAAAAGACCCATACAATGGCCTAGAGTATTGCTTAAATAGAGTTTTTTTTTTTTGGGGGGGGGGGGGGGGGGTAGCTAGGTTACAAGATTAAATGTGAGCCATTGGATCAAAAAGGATGATGGGTGGCCAAGATCAATTGTGCTTTTTCTCCCTTGTGCCATGTCATCGATCCATGTCTCCACTAGCAAGTGTCCTTTGATGCCAAGTCATGCATCTCCAAGCCCAAAGCAATTGGGACTCTCCAAGTTCCATCTTCAATTTTCATCTTCAAACTTTGTCTTCGATTGAGTTGGGCCTCTCCCATCAAGATGGCTTACTTGAAACCGAGTTCTACCCATATAAGTTTAAGGCCAAAATGGTCTTTCTCAAAGAAACATAAAAGCAATGAAAAATAAATAAAAATTACAGAATTTGTCTCCAGAAAGACAAATTCCCGCTTCTGATGCTTCACTGGTGCTCAAGTGTAACCTTCATCCCGAGCATCCCAGAAAATAGTGTGAAGAGGTTTGTCCATGTCTCCTTGGCTAGGTGTCCACTTCAAGTTACCAAAGGGTCCATCACCTGCAAAATAAATAAATTCATTAGTACATAAGTTATAAGTGTCATGGACCTCGGTTATGGGCTGAGTTTTGGTTTGAGACCTAGTAATGGGCCTATGGGACACATCACATTGCTTGTGATGCTCGGAATAAAGATTACACTTGAGCATTAGTTGGAGCATAAGAAGCGGGAATTTGTCTTCTCGGGGACAAATTCTATAATTTTTATTTTTTTTGTTTTCTGTTCGTTATTTTCTTCAACAAACATTAGACTTATGTTTTGAGAAGACCATTGGCCTTAAGCATGTACGAGTAGCTAACTTGGGTTTAAGTAAGCCATATTGATGGGGAGGCCCAACCCAATAGAAGACAAAGCACGAAGATGGAGCATGAGAGCATGGAGGAGCGGCTAGAAGAGGGAGTGACCCAATTGCACAATTGGACTTCAAACACATTCATGGACTTGAATTCATGACTTGGCACCAAAGGACAATTTTTGGTGGATGCATGGATGGATGACATGGCACAAGGAGGAGCATTGGATGGCTACTATATGGCTTGGAGTGTTGTCATAATGGAAGAAGTACAATTCAATCTTGACCACCCATCATCATTTTCATCATATGGCTCACATTTAAACTTGCAAACCCTAGCTACCCTAGGTTCTCTATTTAAGCATGACTCTTTCTCATTGTATGGCTCTTTTGTTGAAGTTAATATATTGAGGTATTTCATTTTAGACAAGTTGTCTTAGTGGAAGAAATCATCCAAGGGTTGGTGCCATTGGATTCTGCCGGGTTGGTGCCAAGGTAGGTATTGGTTTGGTCAAACCAATTGGAGAGAACCTCCATTGTTTCCAAGCTTGTGGTGGCTTGAAAACTCTTACTCCCTCACTCTAATCCAAGTCACCTTGGTGCTGGATTCATAAGAGGAGGTCACACCATTCCCAAAGACCGGTCTTCTTCCTTAGAAGAAGCATTAGCCGAGAGGTAACTCAATACCTCTATCGGCCGATTCAAGGTTTTATCATTTTCTTTCATTTTCTCCATAGAATGCTATAACCACTTCACACGTACTTCATCTTCCATCTGTTAGCTTCATTTCATATGAAGAAATTGTTTCCATTCGAACACTTTAACGCTTTCATTTCTGTTCATACATTTTATTGCTTTCGGGTTAGCTGACCAGTGAGCAACCCTTACTCTTTGGGTGATAACTCGCTCATTTTCAAGTCGTTATTCATCAGAATTGAAGCATTTGGATATATATACATTTAGTTATGAATTTTTGAAGTCAATGCAACATATTGGTCATATTCCGATTTTAATCTAAGAGATGGTTAAATGAGTTATATTATGTTCAAAACCATTATGATTTAGATGCTAATGGTGTAATGCATGTGTTATAGGTTTTCAAGTTACAAGGATTATTAATCAAGTTGCTATAAATTGTGCTAAGGACATAAGGTAAGTAAATCTATCATTTAGAATAGTTAGTTTATAATTTATTGCATTATTAGGTAGAGATAGTTTAAATTTCTGCCTTGGTTCTGGATAGGTTTAGAAATTATTATGATTGGTTGAGATTGGATATATTGAAGTAATTAATTGATATCGTTTTATGTAAATTGGATAATGAATTGTGAAAATTATTTATTTTTTATTTTATTGAAATATTAAAACGTGAAATTTTGAAAACGAGATTTACGTTGAATTGAACATATTGGTTTTAAATATCAATTGCATAGGTGGGTTACGTTATTTTAAACATGTATAACACTGACTTTATAAATGTTTTAAAACATACATTTTAGGAAGGAGAAGTTGGAAGTCTTGGTAACACAGAAACCCAAGGAACTGAACTTGCCTCTTCGTGTGCGACGATTATGACTATGAAACAAAGTAGGAGATTAACTATATGTCATCTTTGGGTTGAAAGTCCCTAAACCTCGAGAAGGAGCAATGCAATAGAGGTTCTACAACTCTATCAGAGAAAGTCGAGAAACTTGTAGGGGTGTGTGATAGTCATTTATTCATTTATAATCGGTTTAGAGTGAATTGCATCTTGATATTTACGATTGAATGTTAAAAGCTGCTTTTGGAAAATTGATAAAAAAAAAAAAAGATTTTAAATCGTGCAAACATGTTTATATTTGTATTGGATTGATTTAACTGTTGAAAATGGTTTGAACAGTGGTTTATAGATTTTTAAAAAGTTAAATATGAACTTGCATACATTTTATAAAAATGGCATGGATTTCAAAACATAATTGTATTAAAATTTAGATTTTAAAATAATCACTGTTAGGTGAAAGATGAATAATGGTCCTAGATAGTGTAGATAGAATCCGAGTTAGCTATTCTAACTATTAGTCTTATTTGCTGGGCATAAAGCTCATTAAGTAGATATTGCATATTTTTTAGATAACAAAAACGTTCACCAAGAAGGTAAAGCAAATGCAATATAAGGTTGACAAAGAGGCATAAGCGAACCATCGAGGTAAATGATATTCTTTTTGAGTTGGGACTGAGTTTAGTTAGTTTTAGTAATTGTATAAACTCTTTTTGAACAGTCACGTGTGGTGACCTATAACTCTGTAATAGCTTCCGCATAATGTGAATACTCTGACAGATAATGATGTAAATATTGAAATGTATAATATATATATGTTTGGAATATTTATATTATTTGGAATATATGAAATATCTTATTTTGAGATACTAGGATAAAAATGGAATAGATTAAATTCAAACAGATCCATGCAAGTGAGTTCGGAGGACTCTGCTTCCCACCTCGAGAATTCTGTCGAGGGCCCGTCGGGGGCCCGAATCTGGCCCATTAGTTGGGACCGGGTTTGGCCCGGTGGTTGGGACCGGGTCCAAACACTAACTGTGTTAATGTCGTTAGTTGTATTAGAACCGACTTTTAGTAAAAGGAGTATCGAGCTTTCGGATATGAAAAATACATTGTCACAAAAGACGATCCTAAAGGATAAGAGAATGCAATAGAATACGAGATTGAAGGAGATTGCACAAGCTGTGCCCAATATCAACGTTTATAGAGCAGAGTTTGAAGAGTCTACCTCTCTAGAAAAAAGAAGAGTTTGAAGATTGTAAAGTTTTATTTTGTATTGATACACTTATTGTAGTTCCATTTGTATAATCAAGAAAATACATATGATTGACAATTGAGGAAGTGTCAATCTAGTTCGGAGGTGCTTATATTATTGTGATGCAAATTTTTCATGATTTAATTAATTTTTGTCAAAGTTTATGTAAAGTTTGATTAACTTAAATGAATAAGTTTTTATAATCCAAATCATTGCATTTTATATTTTATAAGTAAATTACATAAACAAAATATACTATACTTGCAATTATAAACCAAACTAATCTCAAATAAAATTTGATGAAAGCTGTAAGGAAAAGAAGAGGAAAGCCTTATCTTCAAAATAATGCCGTGACATTCTATGCATATACTGCAATTTTATTTTGAAATTATTTTTAAAAAATATAAGTGGTTGACCCGGTGGTTGGAGGCCACTGGCCCGACCTTTAGCCCTCTGTAGGCTCGTCGTGGCCGCTCAACAACAGGCCAACCTGCGGCGAGGCTCAATTATTTTCACTAAACAAAACTTTATAATCATATTTTATGTCATTTCATATAAGGAAGTGTTGATATTTATTATTGGTTGATCATATCTTTATTGATTTTAATTGGTTTTTTAAAATAAAACAAAATGGTCGGTTCAGAACAAATTTTTATGACGAACCGAATCAATTCAAACTCTAGCCCTTGCCTGTCCCACTCCGGATCAGCCCGACCCGACACGCTATACATTTTAGGGCAACGCTTCAATTCCCTATATATATGAACAATTCGTCTCTATCCCTCCCCCACCGCTGAAAGTTTACCTCCCTCTGCCGCATCGTCTCTGCTCTCTGATTGTGCGCGATTGGCTCCTAAACTTTTTCTGTATTGGATTTCATCTTGGGTTTACTGGTTCTCTGCTAACTAGCTTAGATTCCGATGAGGAAACACGCCCTAAAGGATAGGAAGTGCCGTATGACACTTTAAACCGCAGAGGCTACGTCTCCAAACTCTCATTTCCCATCCGCCAGCGGATCTTCCTGCCGATCCATATCTTCTTCGGTGTGTCATCGGATCAGTGTTTGGCCCGTTGGTCGGGATTTTTTGAGCTTGGTCGTTCTTCTGTGTGTGTGATTTGTAACGGGTCTCTGAGGTTTTAATTGTTTTTCTTCATTGCATTAGTTCGGTCCGATGCCACGTCGCCGGTAGCAATTGCTGCTTTGACCTACGATGCTATGATCGGACCAAGAACAAATCTATTTTCGCATGCTGATAGGAATCTGTGAATCGCTAACGTTCGATTCACGGAGCCATTTTCTGCGATTACATTTATTTGTGAAGGCAACCTTTATTCTCTGCTCTTGATTGAAACCTGTTTGTTACTTTCGTGGCCAATGACGAACTGGTTTATGTTGGAATTACCGACTGAATTAACCTTGATGTCAAACCGACTGGTTTTCTGAGGCTTTGCTTTTGTAAGTAGCTTCCCCAATCAAATTACGATATCTGGATTCCATTTGGCCGATACTTCACTTAACAGTAGGATAGATAAACGTCTTCCTTGCGTCAATGTTCTCATTCAAACATGCATTTCTTTTTGTTCCGATTAGTCAACCAATTTATTGGACTGCTACATTCGTTCAATTTCAGTATTGAACACAAGTTGGGCAACTGTTGATCTTAGATAATTTAGGTGCTGATAAAAAGTAAAATTCATTTTGCAATTTGTTCTGAATGAAGGCAAAAGAGGGAGAAGTGAAAGGAATGAACTGTGCGAGGAAGAAGTAGAGAGAATAAATACAGCCCTGGATTGAACTCCCTAGTTCCTCCACTTCTTCCAAAATAATTTACCCTCTACAAATGGCCATTGTCGTCCAGTTGTAAGAATTGATAACTTTCCTAAATCATACTGATGTCCGTCTTGTTAACTACGAGTACCCTGATGCTTGATCCATCATCACCTTCCTCGCAAAGATCCACTGGACACTAAATGAGTAACTTAAGGATACGGTTCTTGTCTACAAGTTCTTTTTCATGGTTTGGATTGAGATTAGGCCGGCCTTTTGGGCAGACATTATGTAAAAGTAAAGAGGGTCTTGGAATATGTTTTATATTGCCTGTCATTCATATAAAAATTGGCCATTACTTCCATAATGTAGTTGGTAAAGACTATTTTACTAGTTGGAAACTGAATTAAGATGGTACCATGACTGAATTAGGAGAGTGAAAGAGCCTTTATCAAATGGTGTTTTGCCGTGCTAAATTGGAAAGACGGCACCCCCCTAATTTGGTCATCAAATTTACTGGGCCGATGAAGTTATATGTGAAGAGATGCGTGCAAGTTGATCTTAAAAGCTACCAAAATGTGACTAACGATGACTATTCTTGTGGAAGAAAATGCTCTAACTCGTTGGTTGAGAGTTTTGTAAGGCTCTATTATGAATTCACCTAATAAAGAATGAAAATGAGAAAGTTGTAATAGTAGAAAACCTTGATGGAACTCGAGATGAAATTCAACTTTCGAAGCAATAAAATCGGTTGGTAACATATGATTGTGTTGTGTGCAAAGTTTTGTAGTGAGTTTGATCAAGCTCACTATTACAATTTTCTGAGGTGAATTCATATCAAAGTTGTACAAAATCCTCAAGAGCCCTAAGAGGCAATAGTCGTAGTTGTGTGGTGACTATTCAGACCAACTTTTTTGTCTTCGTCCATAACCTTCACTTTCTTATGATTTTGGCTAGATTTTTGGAGAGAGGCATCCCCACTTATAGAGAGTGAAGTTGCCCAAAAAGTCTATCAAGACAATTTACATTGATCTAGCTATTATCTTTTCAAATCTGGTTTCTTAGCCAAGACGTCGATCCGATTTCTGACAATTCTTATTATTTTCGTCATATCTTCTGATTTATATGGCTTTTGCTAGAGATATTTGGAGAAATTTTTCCTCACGTATTACTAGTGTTTTTGTCTAAATTTCACTTGGAAAAAATTCAAATTGGTGGAGTTATTGCTTCCCCAAGTCAACTCCCAAAATCCCCCTAGAATTCGTATTTCCTTCCAATTTGCCACTACTTCCATATTTGTCGCGCATCATATCAAATCATGCCCTTCTCAATTATCTCAATCTTACTCTTTCGATTCAACTAGCTGCATACTCAATTCGACTCTCTAGCTTTCATGTGTTGATATTTTCACCAAGTATCACTTAATAGTAATTGAAATTCGTTTGGTTTTTTATGTTGCATTAAATTTCATATTGAATTGTGTTTGTTGTTTGATATTGTTTTTTATTTTATTTTGATTGATAATAGAAATAACTTAAGTGATGATGAACCTATTAGTTATCGTATTTTTGGAAATGTTAGTGTCCATGCATCATCTAATTAAAATAGAGAATAAGATATGTGTGAAGTATTTGAAATACTAAAAGTTACACTTGAAAATGAAGAAAAAAAAAACGTGTTTATTGTAATTTTTTGTTTAATAGAAACAGAACCCACGTTTAAAAAATGCGTTAATTAACTTCACATAAACATGACATCTATATTAGACAATATACACAATTTAATTAATTTGGATATTTTAAAGATAAAAATGTTAACTTGATTATTTTGGGATAAAATAAAAGTGATGTACGATCAGAAGTAGTAAATGACATGATTAGATTTTGTAAATACAATTAATTTAAATTTCACCGATCAATTTTTTGTTATTGATTGACAACGTGTCAATGGTTGACCTGGTTGCATTTTAATTGCCACATTGATTTTTTAGTAAATTTTGAGTAAAATCGATAAATTGATAAATTACTGTATGCTTGGTGATAGGCCTACATCTGACAAGGCACTGGATTTGAAGACAAATTCTCATTCACCCGAAGAGTATGATACGTCCTGGATCCCGAGGATCAAGTTGCACATCGAGGTAAGTTCACCTATTATTATATGTCTAACAAAGTTTGTTGATCGTGTAGGTGACTTCCTTGTAAAAATTTGAATGGTCAAATGCAAGAATCATCAAAGGAAAATTACAAGCCAACTGGGTGATTGAAGAAGAATTAAAAGCCAAGAAGAAGACTCATACATGGAGAAACTAGTTGCTGAGAAAAGAATTAAAAGCCCAAAAGAAAGTACCCTTACCTAAAGAGTCATCCGATTTGAAAAGGGGTGTGAAGGAAGCCCATGCCTGAAGCCTCCAACGGTCATATTTGGCCCAATGTCTCCAACGGCTCCTTCCTTAAATGATTTCCTTTCATTTTTCTAGTTTCATTACCGATATGTTCTAGGTTTATATAAACTCATTTCTTAAGCGATTGTAATTAGTTAGAAAAATTGAAAATATTTGGAAAACCAGAAGATTGTTTCTTCTTGAAGGAGTTCTTTCGTTGGTGCGTAGCACCTTGAGTTCGGTGATGATTCACCGAGGAGTCGCACCTCCATTGCTTCTCCAAGTTCAAGTTGCTTGGTTGAGCTCTCATCTCCGATCTTCCCTCCAATCTCAAAAGGAGATGGAAAGCAGAGGAAGTTGGGTAAAAACCATTCACCGAGGAGTCGCACCTCCATTGCTTCTCCAAGTTCAAGTTGCTTGGTTGAGCTCTCATCTCCGATCTTCCCTCCAATCTCAAAAGGAGATGGAAAGCAGAGGAAGTTGGGTAAAAACCATTCGCCCCTATGCTGTGAATAGTCACCGGCTACGAATTTCTTCACCCGAGCGCGAGTGCCTTGGGTCAGCTACGGGCCTTATCCCACCTCCACATTCGGCATCTTCTGTGGAAGAAGCACCGAAAGAATATGGCAATTTTCGTCCTTTGCTGAATCGCCTCTTCGGCCGCGAGGAGCATATCCGCTGGCGATCGATCGCTCATGGATCGACTGGGATTCCCTTTCCTTCAACGAAGTTCCTCATAGGTATTTACAGGTTGTTTCTCACAAACCCAACTCGTAAATCCTCTCACCCACATCCACGTTCATTTTCTGCTTCTTTTCGTTTTCTTCTCTGTTTTTCGTCACTTCTCTGTGCATTTTTTTTTTGTTTTTTTTTTGTTTTTGTGTTTAGCTTCCGCAAATATGAGTTTGAGTGTTATGGTTGGCACCTCGGCTCCCAACACTTGGAATAAGAGAAAATAATATCGTGTAATTGAAATTAAAGAATTAAAAAAATAGACACGACGTTAATTAATTAAAAAGTTAGGAGAAATGTGTAAATAGGAGAAAGTTTGTTAAAATGGTTAAAACCCTTGTTCTTGTCGTCATTTTTTCGCCTCTGAGAGAGGAGAGGGAGAGAAAGGTGGTTTTCGATTATGCAAATTGTCAAGCTTGGAGACTAGGGTTGTGTTCCAGAATCAACGAGCATCAAATTTTGTGAAGGCGTTTGAAGGTAAGTGGTTATAAACTCTCAATTTTCGGGTTAGAAGTTAGGGTTTTTAGTTTGGATTCAGATTTGAGTAAAGGAACTCGAATCCCTTAGATTATTTTGGATTATTGATGTATTTGGAGTTTATGTAGGTTTATTCGTCGTTTGGAGGCAAAAAATGTTGGGAAAGGGCGAGTTCCACAATCTCCCCTTGGTTGGAGTCGACCAGTGGTCGACACTTCAAAGGGAAGTGTCGACTGTTCTAGCTTTCGAGCGAGGACCCGAAGGTTTAAGGGGTCGACACTTCGAGGGAAGTGCCGATCGCTGAGCAAGTGTTGACACTTGTGTTTGAAGTTTTGACCAGATGGGTGAAGTGTCGACCACACAACTTTTTATTGGAAATGTGTTGACACTTCAGGTAAAGGTGTCGACTGCTAGTATATTTTGGGTTAGGACCTGAGAGGTATGAAGTGTCACTCAGTGGGTTGACCCTCACTTATAAGTGTCGATCACACGAATTTATTTTTATGCGTATATAGTGTTGTCGAATTAGGTTCCTAGTCCAAGTATATGACCCATCCATGTCTTTCCCTATTGTTGAGTGAGATGTTCATGACTATGTTTTCTTTTAGGCTTAGATGAGTTTACTGATTTCAAGCTAGTAGTAGAGGTTGTCACTCCTGTTCAAAAAATGAGTAGTCATCGTCGAGGTAGAGGTTTTTTGTTTTTTGCATTGCTTTGCATTGTTTTCGAAAAGTATTATTTTGGTGGGTTGCCACTTGTAAAAAAATTGACAAAGCCTGATCTCTAACACGTTTGTTTTATACGTATTATTTTATCACATTTATTTTCAGTTTACATAGTATATGTTTTTGCTGTGATCCGTTGAAGGGATGAATTCTCTTGATGCTTTGGGCTGTTTTGGTGCAAAAGCATCACAAGACTATCCTATTACACCTTCTGTTACGTGATGGGGGTGTTGTGGGTGTTGTTTGCACATACAAAAAACTGACAGTTGCCGGTGATAACGTGCTCTTTGAGTTTCGAATCCCTAAACCTGATCAAGGTGTTGATTCTCCGAGTTGATGTCGTGGCTGACTGTCGGTCACTGGTCACTCGGGTGACGAGCTAGATTTTTGGATCGCTGTTGTGACAGCCCGAAACCAGATCCCGATCGAAACCCGAGAACCGAGCCGTCACTCCGGGTCACTTGCAGAAAACGGTGACTAATTTTTTTTTAACATAAACAGAACAGACAGCGTTACTGGAACAACTTATGAAAGCCTACTGAACTTTTAAAACTTTAACGGAAAACAGAACCGAACGACAGAAAACATGCACTGTCAATGCAAACCCTAAAAGAGAATAGCTTTACAGAGGGGAGAAACTACAGTGAGTAACAGAGTATAAATAACAGCAGAAAACAGGGAATGAAATCAGAAGGCATAGACAGAAATCTGGCGGAAGACTTAGTTTTAAAAGAAGCAGAATACTATTGGGTTGTTGATGAAATTAAACCGAAATAATGCTCTTAAATCGGAAGAAGTAACCAGTGGGTGACGTCAGCCGGAAGAGGAGATGACGTCAGCCGGAAGAAGCAGACAGCAGCTGAGATCGGATAAGGTGATGACGTCAGGCGAAAGATGGATGACGTCAACCGGAAGGTGCAAGCAGCAGTTGAAATCGGAAGAAGAAAAGCTATGGTGACGTCATCGGAAGATAAATGCAATAAACGGAATCGGCAGGAGCAAAACCTAAACAGAATTACTATTTGGCGGTAGATGCAGATACGAAAAAATAGGTGACGTCACCGGAAGATACAGACATTAAAGGTAATCGGCAGGAGAAGAAAACAGTGGATGACATCATCAGAAGAGGAGATGACGTCAGACGGTAGATGCAGGCATTAAACGAAATCAGAATATGTGATGACGTCGTCGGAAGATGTAATGACGTCATCGGAAGATGAAGTTAAACTGAGAGACAGATGAAACCGGTAGAAGTAACTAAGACTGATGAAATCAACTGTTCACCGGTGGATGAGATAAGACAAAACGTGAACAGTGACTATCGGTGGATGCATTAAACGTGATCGGAAGATGCAGTTTAAAAGGGGCAGAATTTGACAACTTTTGACAGAAAAACATATAGACAGAGAGCTTAAAACAGAAGACATAAACGTCTCAGATTCTCAAACCACTTCAAAACATGGTCTTGAACAAAACAGAAAACATGACAGATATTTAAGGAAATTCACTCCACGTAAAAGCTCTAAAACCAGAGACCATCTGTGCATAGGCTAACAGAAAACCTTACAATCTACAGATTCGATGAAACAGACTGCATGGATAGTTCCAAAGCCAGAAGTCATCCCTGCACAAACAAACTAACAGAAAATGTCCCCAAACAATTCCAGAAACATTCAGAATATTAACTTAACTGTCAAATACAGTGGTTTTAAACATTGACGCAGAATCTATACATTATTTTAAAATCTCAGAGACGGTACTGAACCTAGCATAAGATTACAGAGTTTCCCAAAACAGAAGTTTTCTAAAGAGTTTTTAACACAGAACCAAAATTTCAGAAAACTTTACAGAAATCTCTGAACAGAAATCATGTCTGGCTGCAGCATCCGACCCACATGAGCTCGAGCCACCAACACCTAATCATCAGACTGAGGCACAAGGTCCTCATTTTCGGGTTCGGTACCTACATCAGGGAGTTCACCTATGAGTCTAAAACTCAGTAAGAACATAACAGATATGCAGTGATGCAAAATGCTATGCATGCGGTTTTCAGAAATACAGTGGCAGTACAGAACATTACGTTTCAGTGGCAGAGGGGTATAAGTGGGGCTTATAGGGGAACTGGCAAACAGAGGGTGCACTATCAGGCACAACAGTTTTCAGAATCCCAGGGAGGGATAAAACCAGAGGGTCCTTGCTAGGGACAATAAATTTTCAGATTCCCAGGGAGGGATAAAACCAGAGGGCCAGTCCCCGTCCCGCACTTAACCTTTATATTACAGACAGTCAGATTTTATCTTTCTTAGTTTCAAACCGTGTACAGAAAATAGTTTTGCATGAACTTTCAGTAAAACGTGTATGCATGAACTTTCACAGTGCTTAACTTGAAACAACAGTTAATAGAATAATACAACAGAATCTAGAGAGAAAACAGATAACTCAGAACTTAACTCTAACTTTCTACCCGAAAACACCCGACAGAAGAAATTCCTAGTACCTCCGTGATGTAGGGCCTTAAGGGCCAACCTACGGATATGAACTTACCTGTTGCTGTAGAGTTGATAGTCCAGGACGTCTCAGAAATGCTCGAACCTGTACATGCACGTTCAGAAAATAAACAAGCTGCAAATGCTAACAAATAAGTTAGAAGAATTTCTTCCAAATTCATTCAAACTCTTAGAAAACAAACCGGTGTGTTTTCATCCAAGAACAGTGAGTTTTCTCCAAATACCATAACCTTAAACTTCAGTAAAAACTCATATTAAACTTGTCCAAACTTGTTAGCAATAAAGGAGGCTTACCTTAGCGGAGAAACAGAAAGGAACCGAGGAGATCGAAGTAGCTTCGACGATTGTTTTGTCGACAGGAAGGGAGAATGTCGAGAAGAGAAATGGAGAGAGAGCAGAGCGGAGAAGTGAAGAGGGTTTCACGCAGGAGGGAGAACTTAGCTTCTTCACTAAGTCGCCAGATGTCACTCAACCATTGGCTATCTCCCACCAACCTTAATTTCTCTCTAATTTACCCTTCCATGAATTTTAAACTTAGTGTTTAGTTTAGTTCTCCACTAATTATTCCAACAATCCAACCAAAACGTTCCTTTGTATTAATACAATATTAATCCCGTTTAAATGATCCGGGAAAACTATTACATGGCAAAAATGCCGGGTGTTACATTCCACCCACCTTAACAGAAATTTTGTCCCCAAAATTTGCCTAAGCGAATAGGTCTGGATATTGTGCTCTAACATCCGCTTGTCGTTCCCATGTGGCTTCCTTGACATTATGATTTTGCCATAAAACTTTTACCAATGGGACCACTTTGTTGCGCAATACTTTGAGTGAGGTATCCAGTATCTGTATGGGCCTTTCTTCATAGGTCAGCGTCGGCATGATATCAAAGTCCACATGTTCCACGATCTGAGTTGGATCCCGTACGCACTTTCTCAGCATTGACACATGGAAAACATTATGAACATCATCCATTGACGCTGGTAGCTGTAGTCTGTAGGCCATGTTCCCAATTCTTTTCAAAATGGGAAAAAGCCCAAGAAACCTTGCGCTTAGTTTCCCTTTCTTGCCAAATCTCATTACGCCTTTGAAAGGTGACACTTTCAGGAATACCTCATCGCCCACAGCGAACTCTAAGTCTCTTCTCCTATTGTCCGCATAACTCTTCTGTCAACTCTGAGCAATCTTTATTCGTTGCTTGATAGCAGCTATCACCTCAGACATCTGCTGTAATATCTCAGGGCCGATAAGCTTGGTTTCTCCGACCTCATCCCAACACAATGGGGATCTACACTTCCTGTCATAAAGTGCTTCATATGGAGACATACCGATCGTAGCCTGATAGCTATTATTGTAGGCAAACTCCACAAGTGGCAAATATCTACTCCAAGGAGCATGAAGTTCCAGTACGCATGACCTTAGCATGTCCTCCAGTATTTGGATTGTTCTTTCAGATTGCCCGTCAGTCTGTGGATGAAATGCCGTGCTGAAGTCCAATCTAGTGCCCAAGGAGCTTTGCAAGCTTTTCCAAAATCTGGAAGTGAATCTGGGATCACGGTCTGAGACGATCGATACAGGAATGCCATGTAGCTTAATAACCTCATTAATATACAGCTCTGCGTACTGATCCATGAAGTACATTGTCTTTACAGGTAGAAAGTGGGCTGACTTCGTCAATCTGTCCATTATGACCCATATGCTATTGTGGCCTTTAGCTGTCCTTGGAAGGCCAACAACAAAGTCCATCGTAATGTTCTCCCATTTCCATTCGGGAATCGGAAGAGGCTGAAGCGTTCCAATTGGTCGTTGATGTTCAGCTTTGACCTGTTGACATATCATACAGGACTCCACATACTTGGCCACCTCATTCTTCATATTTGGCCACCAGAAGTGAAGCTTTAAGTCCTGATACATTTTTGTGCTTCCAGGATGCACAGAGAAAGGAGATGAGTGGGCTTCCAACAAGATGTTTTTCCGTAACTCTTCATCTTTCGGAACATACCATCTGTCTTTGAACTTCAGAACTCCATCTCCCGAATAACTGAAATCGGAAGAAGCCATTGGTACTTTGCTCACCATATCAGCCATCTCCTTTGAATTGGTCTTCTGGGCTTCGTTAATGTGGTCCAGGACGGCGGGCCGTAGTGTCAAGTCTGCTAATATGGCCGATAGCCCAGATACTATCTCCATATCGAACCTCTGTATCTCCGTCCTCAAAGGCATTGATACGGCCGACATTACTGGTTGCATAGTAGCCGGCATCCTGCTTAGCGCATCGGCCACCACATTAGCTTTACCCGGGTGGTATTTAATCTCAACATCGTAGTCTTTCACAAATTCTAACCACCGTCTTTGTCTCATGTTTAGCTCTTTCTAGGTAAAGATGTACTTCAGGCTCTTGTGATTAGAAAACACCTCACAGGATTGTCCGTACAAATGGTGTCTCCATACTTTCAGCGCAAATACAATTGCTGCTAACTCAAGGTCGTGAGTAGGGTAGTTTTCTTCATGGCTCTTCAATTGTCGGGATGCGTATGCTACCACCTTCCCTTCTTGCATTAGTACACACCCCAAGCCAATCTTTGACGCATCACAGTATACGCTGAATTTACCGTCTTCAACTGGCAATACTAACAGAGGAGCAGTAGTCAATTTCTGCTTAAGTGTTTGAAAACTTAACTCACAAGCTTCAGACCACCTGAACTTAATTTCCTTCCTCGTTAAGCTGGTCATAGGCTTCGCTATCACAGAAAATCCCTTGATGAATTTCCTGTAATAACCAGCTAGTCCGATGAAATTCCGTACCTAACTGGCATTCCTCGGTCTTGGCCATTCCTTCACTGCCAGAATTTTGGCTGGATCCACGGCACTCCTTCTGCCGACACCACATGTCCTAGGAAGTTAATCCTGCTCAACCAGAACTCGTACTTCGACAGTTTTGCATACAACTGGTGCTGTTTTAGAGTCGACAGCACAATCGCCAAGTGCTCCTCGTGCTCGGCCTCACTTCTGGAGTAAACCAGAATGTCGTCGATGAAGACGATTACAAATTTATCCAAGAAGTCCTGGAATATCCTGTTCTTCAAGTCCATAAATGCCGCCGGAGCATTAGTTAACCCGAACGACATCACCAAGAACTCGTAATGCCCGTACCGGGTCCTGAAGGCAGTCTTTAGAATATCATTTGCTCTGACCTTCAACTGGTAATAACCGGAGCGCAAGTCAATCTTAGAAAATACCCGAGCCCCTTGTAATTGGTCAAACAAGTCATCGATTTTTGGCAACGGGTACTTATTCTTGATAGTCAACTTGTTCGGCTCACAGTAGTCAATACACATTCGTAGGGACCCATCCTTCTTCTTAACAAACAAGACGGGAGCACCCCACGGAGAGAAACTAGGGCGCACAAAACCCTTATCCACCAATTCCTTTAGCTGAGCCTTCAACTCTCTTAGCTCAATCGGTGCCATACGTTACGGATTCTTCGATACTGGTTCAGCACCAGGATACACATCGATCTCGAACTCGATCTCACGATCAGGTGGCAATCCCGGTAAGTCATCCAAGAAGACCTCTGAGAAGTCTCGAACTACCGGAATACTTTGAAGTTCCACCTCACCTTGTCTTTGAACATCTACTACGTGGGCAAGAAATCCGATGCATCTTGACCTCATTAGCCGTTGAGCTTTCAGGGAAGATATAACAGGCATACAGTGTTTCTTTGGTACTGCCTGATAAGAGAATTCTACTTCATTCGGGCTATTAAATGACACTAGCCCGGACCTACAGTTGATGGTGGCATGATGTCTAAACAGTCAGTCCATCCCCAGAATGACATCGTACCCTTTCATACCGATGGTGATAAGGTTGGCGTACAACTTCTGATCTCCTACTGTCACTATATCACCCCGTACCACCTGCTCGGAGTGCATAAACTCTCCGGATGGTAGCATAATGCTGTAGGGCTGATCTGACGACGTACTATTAATCTTCTGTCTAACTACGAAGTCCATGGCCACGAACGAATGTGTGGCCCCCGTGTCCCACAAGATATAAGCAGGTGTATCACATATTATAATTGTACCGGTAATTGCCGTGTGCAGATCAGCATCATCAACATCCTCCATCATTGCAAACACTCTCGGCACGGCTTGACCTGTTCTGGTGTCGGGCATTGGGCAATCCCGAACAAGATGGCCTACTTTGCCGCATCGGAAACATTGGCCTGTAGCAAGCCTGCACTCTCCTTTGTGGGGCTTCTGGCACCGTTGGCATACTAAAGGTTGAGGAGCCCCCATTGGTCTCTTTCCTTTGTCTTGATAAAGGATGGCTTCATTGGGCCTCTTAATGCCCCTATTTTGTTGCTGTTGAGGCTGAAAATTCTGACCTCTTTGTTGTTGTTGTTGCTGAGGAACATTTCGAATAATCCCTCTTGGTGAATCTCTTTGTCTCTGGGACTTTATCTCTAAGGCCTCCAACTGATAAGCCTTGGCCACCACCTTCACATACGGTGCCTCATCGAACCCTCCGGTTGTGATCCCTCGCAGAAGGTCCATCTTTAACCCTTGAATGAATTGGTGCACCTTGTTCTCATCGGTGGCCACCATATGTGTTGCATATCGGGACAAGGACTCAAATTTTTGAACATATTCAGCCACAGACCCATATTGTCGTAGCCGAGAGAATTCAAGTAACTTTTCCTTCCTCACTCCCCGGTCAAAGTACTTCTCGTAGAAGATTTTCGTGAATCCTTCCCAGCTTAATGCCACTGTAGTTGACTGCACTGTGTCCCACCAAAATCCCGCACTTTCGGTGAGATAGAACGTGGCGCAAATAACTTTCTTGTTGTCTTCTACTTCTGCATATCCAAACATCTTCTCCATTGTTCGAATCCAAGTTTCAGCACGGGTCGGGTCTGTAGACAGTCCATCAAATGAAGGCGGCTGGAGTCGCCGGAATCTGTCTCCACTGTTGTCTCGCGGCGCATTATCACGATTGTTATTCCAATGGTTATTGTTTCTATCGTCTTCTCTGGCCATCATGCGTTCAACCATGCGTGACTAGGCACCCACCAGTTCTGTTAGTCGGTCAATGGCTCGAGAGCTTTCGCTTGACTCTTCTTGATGTCCTCTCACCATTTCTAATAAACCCTATAAACAGAATAACCTAACTTAATAAACAGAACTTTTACAGAAATTTTTAAACACTTACAGTTGGTGGAGCGATCTCACGTGGCGGGTTGCGCAGTCAGACATTTCACAGAATCGGTTTTAAACCCTTGTCTCTCTGATACCATAACTGTGACAGCCAGAAACCAGATCCCGATCGGAACTCGAGAACCGAGCCGTCACTCCGGGTCACTTGCAGAAAATGGTGACTAATTTTTTTTTTGAACATAAACAGAACAGACAGCGTTACTGGAACAACTTATGAAAGCCTACTGAACTTTTAAAACTTTAACGGAAAACAGAACCGAACGACAGAAAACATGCACTGTCAATGCAAACCCTAAAAGAGCATAGCTTTACAGAGGGGAGAAACTACAGTGAGTAACAGAGTATAAATAACAGCAGAAAACAGGGAATGAAGTCGGAAGGCATAGGCAGAAATCTGGCGGAAGACTTAGTTTTAAAAGAAGCAGAATACTGTTGGGCTGTAGATGAAATTCAACCGAAATAATGCTCTGAAATCGGAAGAAGTAACCAGTGGGTGATGTCAGCCGGAAGAGGAGATGACGTCAGCCGGAAGAAGCAAACAGCAGCTGAGATCGGATAAGGTGATGACGTCAGGCGGAAGATGGATGACGTCAACCGGAAGGTGCAAGCAGCAGTTGAAATCGGAAGAAGAAAAGCTATGGTGACGTCATCGGAAGAGGAGATGACGTCATCGGAAGATAAATGCAATAAACGGAATCGGCAGGAGCAAAACCTAAACAGAATTACTATTTGGCGGTAGATGCAGATACGACAAAATAGGTGACGTCACCGGAAGATACAGACATTAAAGGTAATCGGCAGGAGAAGAAAACAGTGGATGACATCATCGGAAGAGGAGATGACGTCAGACGGTAGATGCAGGCATTAAACGAAATCAGAATATGTGATGACGTCGTCGGAAGATGTAATGACGTCATCGGAAGATGAAGTTAAACTGAGAGACAGATGAAACCGGCAGAAGTAACTAAGACTGATGAAATCAACTGTTCACCGGTGGATGAGATAAGACAAAACGTGAACAGTGACTATCGGTGGATGCATTAAACGTGATCGGAAGATGCAGTTTAAAAGGGGCAGAATTTGACAACTTTTTGACAAAAAAACATATAGACAGAGAGCTTAAAACAGAAGACATAAACGTCTCAGATTCTCAAACCACTTCAAAACATGGTTCTTGAACGAAACAGAAAACATGACAGATATTTAAGGAAATTCACTCTACGTAAAAGCTCTAAAACCAGAGACCATCTGTGCATAGGCTAACAGAAAACCTTACAATCTACAGATTCGATGAAACAGACTGCATGGATAGTTCCAAAGCCAGAAGTCATCCATGCACAAACAAACTAACAGAAAACGTCCCCAAACAATTCCAGAAACATTCAGAATATTAACTTAACTGTCAAATACAGTGGTTTTAAACATTGACGCAGAATCTATACATTATTTTAAAATCTCAGAGACGGTACTGAACCTAGCATAAGATTACAGAGTTTCCCAAAACAGAAGTTTTCTAAAGAGTTTTTAACACAGAACCAAAATTTCAGAAAACTTTACAGAAACCTCTGAACAGAAATCATGTAAAAAAAAAAAAAAAAAAAAAAAAAAAAAAAAAAAAAAAAAAAAAAAAAAAAAAAAAAAAAAAAAAAAAAAAAAAAAAAAAAAAAAAAAAAAAAAAAAAAAAAAAAAAAAAAAAAAAAAAAAAAAAAAAAAAAAAAAAAAAAAAAAAAAAAAAAAAAAAAAAAAAAAAAAAAAAAAAAAAAAAAAAAAAAAAAAAAAAAAAAAAAAAAAAAAAAAAAAAAAAAAAAAAAAAAAAAAAAAAAAAAAAAAAAAAAAAAAAAAAAAAAAAAAAAAAAAAAAAAAAAAAAAAAAAAAAAAAAAAAAAAAAAAAAAAAAAAAAAAAAAAAAAAAAAAAAAAAAAAAAAAAAAAAAAAAAAAAAAAAAAAAAAAAAAAAAAAAAAAAAAAAAAAAAAAAAAAAAAAAAAAAAAAAAAAAAAAAAAAAAAAAAAAAAAAAAAAAAAAAAAAAAAAAAAAAAAAAAAAAAAAAAAAAAAAAAAAAAAAAAAAAAAAAAAAAAAAAAAAAAAAAAAAAAAAAAAAAAAAAAAAAAAAAAAAAAAAAAAAAAAAAAAAAAAAAAAAAAAAAAAAAAAAAAAAAAAAAAAAAAAAAAAAAAAAAAAAAAAAAAAAAAAAAAAAAAAAAAAAAAAAAAAAAAAAAAAAAAAAAAAAAAAAAAAAAAAAAAAAAAAAAAAAAAAAAAAAAAAAAAAAAAAAAAAAAAAAAAAAAAAAAAAAAAAAAAAAAAAAAAAAAAAAAAAAAAAAAAAAAAAAAAAAAAAAAAAAAAAAAAAAAAAAAAAAAAAAAAAAAAAAAAAAAAAAAAAAAAAAAAAAAAAAAAAAAAAAAAAAAAAAAAAAAAAAAAAAAAAAAAAAAAAAAAAAAAAAAAAAAAAAAAAAAAAAAAAAAAAAAAAAAAAAAAAAAAAAAAAAAAAAAAAAAAAAAAAAAAAAAAAAAAAAAAAAAAAAAAAAAAAAAAAAAAAAAAAAAAAAAAAAAAAAAAAAAAAAAAAAAAAAAAAAAAAAAAAAAAAAAAAAAAAAAAAAAAAAAAAAAAAAAAAAAAAAAAAAAAAAAAAAAAAAAAAAAAAAAAAAAAAAAAAAAAAAAAAAAAAAAAAAAAAAAAAAAAAAAAAAAAAAAAAAAAAAAAAAAAAAAAAAAAAAAAAAAAAAAAAAAAAAAAAAAAAAAAAAAAAAAAAAAAAAAAAAAAAAAAAAAAAAAAAAAAAAAAAAAAAAAAAAAAAAAAAAAAAAAAAAAAAAAAAAAAAAAAAAAAAAAAAAAAAAAAAAAAAAAAAAAAAAAAAAAAAAAAAAAAAAAAAAAAAAAAAAAAAAAAAAAAAAAAAAAAAAAAAAAAAAAAAAAAAAAAAAAAAAAAAAAAAAAAAAAAAAAAAAAAAAAAAAAAAAAAAAAAAAAAAAAAAAAAAAAAAAAAAAAAAAAAAAAAAAAAAAAAAAAAAAAAAAAAAAAAAAAAAAAAAAAAAAAAAAAAAAAAAAAAAAAAAAAAAAAAAAAAAAAAAAAAAAAAAAAAAAAAAAAAAATGGCTGCAGCATCCGACCCACATGATCTCGAGCCACCAACACCTAATCATCAGACTGAGGCACAAGGTCCTTATTTTCGGGTTCGGTACCTACATCAGGGAGTTCACCTATGAGTCTAAAACTCAGTAAGAATATAACAGATATGCAGTGATGCAAAATGCTATGCATGCTGTTTTCAGAAATACAGTGGCAGTACAGAACATTACGTTTCAGTGGCAGAGGGGTATAAGTGGGGCTTATAGGGGAGCTGGCAAACAGAGGGTAAACTATCAGGCACAGCAGTTTTCAGAATCCCAGGAAGGGATAAAACCAGAGGGTCCTTGCTAGGGACAATAAATTTTCAGATTCCCAGGGAGGGATAAAACCAGAGGGCCAGTCCCCGTCCCGCACTTAACCTTTATATTACAGACAGTCAGATTTTATCTTTCTTAGTTTCAAACCGTGTACAGAAAATAGTTTTGCATGAACTTTCAGTAAAAGGTGTATGCATGAACTTTCACAGTGCTTAACTTGAAACAACAGTTAACAGAATAATACAACAGAATCTAGAGAGAAAACAGATAACTCAGAACTTAACTCTAACTTTCTACCCGAAAACACCCGACAGAAGAAATTCCTAGTACCTCCGTGATGTAGGGCCTTAAGGGCCAACCTACGGATATGAACTTACCTGTTGCTGTAGAGTTGATAGTCCAGGACGTCTCAGAAATGCTCGAACCTGTACATGCACGTTCAGAAAATAAACAAGCTGCAAATGCTAACAAATAAGTTAGAAGAATTTCTTCCAAATTCATTCAAACTCTTAGAAAACAAACCGGTGTGTTTTCATCCAAGAACAGTGAGTTTTCTCCAAATACCATAACCTTAAACTTCAGTAAAAACTCATATTAAACTTGTCCAAACTTGTTAGCAATAAAGGAGGCTTACCTTAGCGGAGAAACAGAAAGGAACCGAGGAAATCGAAGTAGCTTCGACGATTGTTTTGTCGACAGGAAGGGAGAATGTCGAGAAGAGAAATGGAGAGAGAGCAGAGCGGAGAAGTGAAGAGGGTTTCACGCAGGAGGGAGAACTTAGCTTCTTCACTAAGTCGCCAGATGTCACTCAACCATTGGCTATCTCCCACCAACCTTAATTTCTCCCTAATTTACCCTTCCATGCATTTTAAGCTTAGTGTTTAGTTTAGTTCTCCACTAATTATTCCAACAATCCAACCAAAACATTCCTTTGTATTAATACAATATTAATCCCATTTAAATGATCCGGGAAAACTATTACATGGCAAAAATGCCGAGTGTTATAGCTGTCACGGTTTCCTCAAGCCTCATGAGATGTTGTTGGGTCTTCGAATCACCGTCTTTTAGTGGTTTGTGCCAGAGGGGTCCATACATGACCTTCCTTTTTCACTAATTACGTTTTCTGTGAAAAACAGTGAGATTTATTTTTATTGTATAACTACCTATGTGCATGACATATTTTATAACTATCTCACTGAGGGCTCGTGGAGCAGGTTTTGATAAAAAGAAGAAAAGAGGTTCCTTAACCATTTTGCAAACTCCTGCATAGTTTTGAAAATGAAAACACTTTTTGAAATGAAGATAAAAATCTGTTGTAAAAACAAGATACATTAGGTATAACGTTTCTACTTAGTTAATCACTTACCCTAACGAACCACCTCCCAATCCAGGTAAAAAGAAGTGCGGCTAGCATTCGTTGAGATTTGAGAGAGGATGGTTATTTTTTCATTTTCTGTTAGGACTTTGTTTGTATTTTCTTTGGTAAAGATATGGTTTTTTAACTTGTATATGTAAACTTAATTGTTAGATTGAAACCCTTTACTTTTTCGCACAGTTTAATATTGTCAAGTAATTATTTTACTGCACTATGTGTTTGGGATTTCATTATGTGGGCTCGAGTTTGTATTTACTTTAAAGGCTTCCGCTGCAAACCTAACATTAGACTGGTTGATCGGATTCCCTTTTTGAGAATTGGGTCGCCCAACCTAGCGTTTCTGCTCCAGCCCGTCTCCGGGTCGTGACAGATTTAAACTTTCATTTATCTTTCTTGAAAAAACATGACTTGACCATTATAATTAAAAGTGTATTTAATCCTCAATAGTTAGGTTTTTTCTTTATCTGAAAAGAGAGATGTTATAAAAAAAATTTAAAACTCAAAAAGATCATAATAAAAAGTTACTTTGAGAACTATGAGAGAACAATATGTTTAACTTTTGATTTCATCAACTAATCAAATGAGTTTTCTTTGTTTGATCAAACATTATGTCAACAAATTATTTTTTATTTTTTATTTTTATGATTGAATCTCCTCGTACATGTAGTGTCTTAAAATGCTAGTTCAATTGCACTTAATAGTTGGAATATATTATTTAAGTATATTGTTTGGCTGTAGATAAATGTCTCTAATAATGACGTTGCCCAAAAAGTTTTATGTCATTATATTTCAACGCCATTAGAATTACATTTTCATATTTGTCGTTGTGTGAATATTTTTAATTTGATTGTACAAGATGATTGGAGTATTTCAATAGTTAGAAATATAGCTCGTAATATTAACTCTTTGCAAGCTAGATACAAATTATCTATGAAATGTTGTAGGGTTAGAAATAAAAGAACAAAAATATTAGAAATTATTTGGCACATAGGTTAAACTCAATATATGAAATGTTGAACTTAACCACACAATATAAATCGTTAAATATTTATATTGCATAAAGTTAGAAAATATTTTACGTCAGAATCATATTGTTATACCCTACGATTGTGATTGGTTGTATATGGAATTTCTTAAAGCTTTTGATTCGTTCATATAGCTTTTTGCATGACATATTATCTTAGTGTTTCTCATACTCTTGTACAATTTATTATGACTGGGTTTATGTTTTTTAATTATTGTAATTATGATATACTTTGTCAAGTAGTTCAAAATATGAAAAATAAATTTTATAAATATTTTAACGATAACAAGTTACAAATATTCTTTTTTTTTTAGGTGTTGTGATTGATCTTTGATATAAAAAAGAGGCCTTAGAAAGTTGGTTAGATATGATTTACGAGCATGATCAACATAAAAGTTAGTAAGGATTTAAGTTTGTTTGATAGTAGATTAAATGAAATTTACAATTTTTATAAACAGGGAATTATGAATAATAGAGTTAATAAACTTTCTTCTCTAGTGTTGCTTTTAGTGCTACTTCTTTTCAATGATACCTTTACAATTTTTTTAAAAAAAATTGTAAATTTTTAGATTTACAATTTTTATAAACAGGGAATTATGAATAATAGAGTTAATAAACTTTCTTCTCTAGTGTTGCTTTTAGTGCTACTTCTTTTCAATGATACCTTTACAATTTTTTTAAAAAAAATTGGAAAATCAATCTCGAGCACTTCATCAACTAGTAGTGCAATAAATCTAAATTTTTATTTTGATCAACCATTGGTTCTAATAGATGATAAATATAAACATTTTGATATTTTGACATAGTGGAAAGGACAAGAACTCAATTTTTCTATGCTTTCTAGCTTGGTCTGAGACATACTATCCATGATTACATAAATAACCGTTTGCAAGCTCAAATATATTAGAATCTGTTAACTAAGTTGAATAGCGTTATTAGCAATAGATTTCAAAAGCGATAATTAAGAGATAACATAGAAGGAGAGACAAACAATTTGTTAACGCTCCGCGCTTCAAGACTCCTCTTTGAAGATTCTTTCCGAACTCAACTCGTCGAGTTTACTAAATTGAACTTCCCAGCGTTAATCTAAAACCTTACATGACTCTTTATTAGGACATCATCCTTCACTCGGTTACTTCAAAACTTTTTCGTGATTAAATAAATAACAGTTTGCATGCTCAAATATATTCGAATCTGTTAACTAAAATGAATAGCGTTATCAACAATAGATTTCAAGTAGCGGTAATTAAGAGATAAAGGAGAAGGAGAGACAAACAATTTGTTAATGCAGTTCGGCCAACCTTGCCTACCTCCGTGCTTTAGATTCCTCTTTGGAGATTCTTTCCAAACTTAACTCCTCGAGTTTACTAGATTGAACTTCCTAGTGTCAATCTAAAACCTTACACGACTCTTTCTTAGGGCGTCACCCTTCGTTCGTTTACCAAAGTACAAGAGTAGATTTGAGAAGAATTGAATGAAAATCTCACATACTATCAATGAGTAAACTATCAAATTGATGAAATAGGAGAGGTGTGAAGTAAACTGAAGACTTGGTTTCTGAAATGAATTTGGCAGCACTTCGTTGCAATTTTTCAAGTCAAGTAGTTTGCATAAGGCTACACTCCTCTATTTAAAGACGTCTTCAAAAAAGCAGTGGATCGGTCGACACTTTCTTTTGGTTGGTTGATACTTGTATGACCATTATGTGTTATTTTGAATGCCGTTTAACAACTCGGTTGACACTTTGGTAGACCACCCAGTCAACACTTTCTTTTGTCGATCGACACCTCGAACACTCTGTGATTTTGAATTTGATCATCTAGTTGACACATCAAGCTCTCAAGAAATTTTTGAATTTGGTCATGCGGTCGACACTTTGATGCTCTTGTGACACAAAATCCCTTAGAAAAGTGTTGTGTTCAAATCCACAAATATTCAAAAAGAGTGCTCGGTTGTGTGGTTGTGTAAATGGCCGAAAATAAGGGAAAATATGACAACAAATGCAAGGAGAAAATGAGGTGATGTGTGTGAATCGTGTATGGCCGAAAATGAAGGAGAAGATATGAATAATATGCAATAAAATAGAAGAAAATAAAGGTGTGGAAAAAGTGTGTGAAAAGTGAAGAAATGGAAATGGAGATGAAGGAAAATAAATGCAAGAAAATAAAAGTGATTTGTGTGTGGAGTGTGGCCGAAATATAGAGTGAAAATGTGTGTGAAATGATGGCAAGAAAGTAAAGAAAATACCCTTGAAGGACTCGTAGAGCGATCTTACGGGTTAAGCTCTCGAGTGAACGATTTTTCCGGAGGAAAAAATGACCACCGTAGGCCGGGGGTTTTCGTTCTCAACTCCTACTCCCAATGGAGAGGCGAGGGAAGAGTTAAGAGCTATCCTAGAAACCCAAGCTAGGTTAGCAATGGAGGGCTACTCCACTTGGTTCAAAGAACCAAGGAATTCTTCAAAGGCTACCCACCTTAAAGAAGCAAAAAGGAGTTATTTTATAAATTGGCAAAAGTTGTTTACAAACACCAATCCTATGCTTAAATAGAAAATCCTAGGGTGGATGATTAGGGTTTCCATAAGAATGAATGAATAGTGGCCCTTGGATGAAAAATGATGGATGACCAAGATCAAGGCAAACAAGCACACATCCTAGGGAGGAGATGAATGTCATGCCTAAATGGATCAATGGAGGGAATCTTGCCACATCATCAATCCATGTTGCCACTAACTCTTGTACTTGCAAATTCATACCTTTAAATGTGGGCTCTTCATTGGGCCATGGCTTCCTTTGGGCTTTATCTTGTGAAGGCCTTTTTTTTTGAATAATTGGTTGAATTTCTTCAACCCATAATCCACCAACATACATCTAACCCTAACCATTCAATCTAATGCATGAAATGCAATTATAAATCCATACAATAAAGGCGAATGTATACCAAATAAGTTCAAAAATAAAATTACAAATTAATGGGCCGGGAAGACAAATTTCCATGGGCCGAATGGTGAATCCTCCAAGTGCTCCTTATGCATTCCTCCCATAAATTATATCTACAAAAGAAAAACACGTAATAAGTAGGAAGATACTTTAAAGCTTGGGACTTTACTAATTTTTCTTTTAATTGCAACCCGAGGCACGTCATCTTGTCGACACTTTGACTGTTTATTGCATACTTCTTCATCTATGTCATATGAGCTTCATTGTTGACTAAGAGGACTCAAACACACTTGTTAGATTAACTAAATCCTATTCTCAAGGGTATTTCCAAATATTGCTAGTTGGATCGTCAAGAACCTAGGTGTAATTCAACTAAAAAATCAATAAACAATTTAGGTAAATTAGGTTACTTCAAAAAAATTTCATCATTACATAAATCTCACACACTGTCATTGAGTAAACTCTCAAATTGATGAAATAGGTGAGGTGTGAAGTAAATTGAAGACTTGGTTTCTGGAGTGAATTTGGCAGCACTTCGTCGCAATTTCAAGTCAAATAGTTTGCATAAGGCTGCACTCCTCTATTTATAGAAATCTTCAAAAAAAGCAGAGGATCGGTCGACACTTTCTTTTGGTTGGTCGATACTTGTATGACCGTTATGTGTTCTTTTATATGTCGTTTAACAACTCGGTCGACACTTTGGTAGATTGCCCAGTTGACACTTTCTTTTTTCGGTTAACACCTCGAACTCTCTGTGATTTTGAATTTGATCACCTAGTCGACACTTCGATCTCTCAGGAAATTTCTGAATTTGGTCGTGCGGTCGACACTTTGATGATCTTGTCGACACTTTGAACTTTTTATTGCATACTTCTTCATCTATGTCATATGAGCTTCATTGTTGATTGAGAGGGCTCAAACACACTTGTTAGATTAACTGAATCCTATTATCAAAAGAATTTCCAAATGTTGCCAGTTGGATCGTCAAGAACCTAGGTGTAATTCAAATAATAAAAGTCAATAAACAATTTAGGTAATTTAGGTTACTTCAAAACTTTTTCGTGATTACATAAATAACTGTTTGCAAGCTCAAATATATTCGAATATGTTAACTAAATTGAATGGCATTATTAGCAATATACTTTAAATAGTAATAATTAAGAGATAAAAGAGAAGGAGAGACAAACAATTTGCTAACGCAGTTAGCCAAACCTTGCTTACCTCCGCGCTTCAAGGCTCCTCTTTGAAGGTTCTTTCCAAACTTGACTCCTCGAGTTTACTAAATTGAACTTCCCAGCGTCAATCCAAAACCTTACATGACTCTTTCTTAGGGCATCATCCTTCTCTCGGTTACTTCAAAACTTTTTCGTGGTTAAATAAATAACCATTTGCATGCTCTAATATATTCAAATTTGTTAACTAAATTGAATAGCATTATCAACAATAGGTTTCAAATAACGATAATTAAGAGATAAACGTGAAGGAGAGACAAACGATTTGTTAACGCAGTTCGGCTTATCTTGCCTACTTTAATGCTTCAGATTCCTCTTTTGAGATTCTTTCCAAACCTAACTCCTCGAGTTTACTAGGTTGAACTTCTTAGTGTCAATCTAAAACCTTACACGAATCTTTCGTACGGCATCACCCTTTGCTCGTTTATCAAAGTACAAGAGTAGATTTGAATACGATTGAATGAAAATCTCACACACTCTCAATGAGTAAACTCTCAAATTGATGAAATAAGAGAGGTGTAAAGTAAACTAAAGACTTGGTTTCTGAAGTGAATTTGGCAGCACTTTGTTACAATTTTTCAAGTCAAGTAGTTTGCATGAGGTTGCATTCCTCTATTTATAGACATCTTCAAAAAAGCAGTGGATCGGTCGACACTTTCTTTTGGTAATTCGATACTTGTATGGCCGTTATATGTTATTTTGAATGCTGTTTAACAACTCGGTCGACACTTTGGTAGATCGCCTAGTCGACACTTTCTTTTGTTGGTTGACACCTCGAACTCTCTGTGATATTTAATTTGATCATCTAGTCGACACCTTGATGGTCTAGTCGACACTTCAAGCTATTAGGAAATTTTTGAATTTGGTCGTGCAGTCAACACTTTGATGGCCTTGTCGACACTTTCAACTGTTTATTGCGTACTTCTTTATCTATGCCATATGAGCTTCCTTGTTGACTGAGAGGACTAAAACACACTTGTTAGATTAACTAAATCCTATTCTCAAGGATTTTTCCAAATATTGCCAATTGGATCGTCAAGAACCTAGGTGTAATTCAACTAATAAAAATCAATAAATAATTTAGGTAAATTAGGTTACTTCAAACTTTTTCGTGATTACATAAATCTCAGACACTGTCAATGGTTAAACTCTCAAATTAATGAAATAGGAGAGATGTAAAGTAAATTGAAGACTTGGTTTTTGAAGAGAATTTTGCCAGCACTTCGTTGCAATTTTTCAAGTCAAGTAGTTTGCATAAGGCTGCATTCCTCTATTTATAGACTTCTTTACAAAAGTAGTGGATCGGTCTGTAGCAACCAGTATTGTACACCTTATTTAATTAATAACGTCATTTTGTAACTTTTATTTTTATGGAATTTAGTGAATTTAATTGGTTGGTTAAATAGGTTAAAGTTGGTTAGCAAAGGGCATTTGAGTAATTGTGAAGCAGTGTTATAAATGGAGGGTTTAATGAAGGTTTAGCTGCCACTGTTTCTCATTTTCCTTTCTCGGCATTCAGTTCAACTAAACAGAGTTTCTCTCGGCAATTTTCTCTCCCATTTTCTCCAAGCTAGGTGAGTTCTACTTTGATTTCTTGCTACATTGTAACTATCGATGTTAGAGGGAATTTTAAATGTGAGTTTTGAGAATGCTGTAAGTGAGAGTTAGTTCGGGTTTGGGGCAAATCGGGAATGCACAATGAACAGAGCTCCCAAATTAGTTTCCTTAGATTTCTGGATGGTTAGAATAAAGTTTAGTGAAGATTTAATTAACACTCGGTTTATGGTTTTAGGTTTGAGCAAACTCCTGAGGTAGATTTCAACCAAGTTGTTTAGGAGACAAGGTAAGTAGAGTATATGTGTGCCTTCGGGTCTACATCACAAAACAATAGGTTTATGCTTGTTTGAATGTTTTTTGTATGTCATGTATCATGTTTTTGGAAAGATAACGAAAATGAATTTACATGTAATGACATGGTAAGGCATAAACAGATTGTAATAGACCAACGGTTAAGGGAACTAATCCACCCCTTAATCGATGAAGAGGATGGATGACTTTGGGAAATTGATCTGCTTCCCAATGGAATATAGGATCAGATCAGCTGTTAAGGGAACTAATCTGCCCCTTAATCAATGAAGAGGATGTATGACTTTGGGACATTGATTCGCTTCCCAATGGAATATAGGATCAGATCAGCTGTTAAGGGAACTAATCCGTCCTTTAATCGATGAAGAGGATATATGACTTTGGGAAAATTGATCCAACTCCCAATGGAACCGAGGGATCAGATTAGAGAAAGAATGTGAATGCAACTGAGATGTGAAAGTAGAAACTGCATAACTAGGATTTATGTTTCAGCTTATCATTTCATTATTGCTCTACTTATTTAGCATTAGGCTAATAGATGAGTTTTGTGATGTAGGTGCTGAGGTAACTACTGGAGAATTCTCTGAATTTGCTGAAGACTAGAAGCAGTTGATGGAGCACACATATGCCTCGACTTGGCAATCTGATGGGGCGGTTTAACTAATGTCAGTAGGTGTGAAAGTCTAGTTGACAATGGTTCAATCTTCGTATGCTGAGAATGTTAATGACAGCAGGAGTTTAATGCTTTTAATAATTTTGGAGCTTTTCTGATTATGAAAACACGATTTGGTTTTAGTTGTAGATTGTTATTCTGGATTTATAAAATTGTGGATTTATGTTGTTTTAAATAGCTGCTGTTAAAATTTACAAGTTCTTTTAGTAGGCAGAGTTGTCCGTTTGTTTAGAGTGTTACTGTTCACCGGTGGATGTTGTCTATCGGTGGATGTAGTCTATCGGTGGATGTTGTCTATCGGTGGATGTTGTCTAACGGTGGATGTAGTCTATCAATGGATGTAGAGTGTTACTGTTCATCGGTGGATGTTGTCTATCGGTAGATGTAAGTAATAGATTTTGTCGTTTTGTGATTGGTAGATGTGAGTAATAGATTTTGTCGTTTTGTGATCGGTAGATGTGAGTAATAGATTTTTTCGTTTTGTGATTTGTGGATGTGAGCGGTAGATGTGGGTAGTAAATTTTGTCGTTTTATGATCAGTGGATGCGAGCGGTGGATGCCTTTTGTTTCTGTTTCTATCGCTGGAACTATTCAGCGGTAGAGGTGTTCTATTTTCTTTTGTTTTCTTTTAACCGTTTGACTTTAATATTTTAGTTAAATTAATAAATGTTATTTTATACAAATGAATTTTCGCTGCAAGTTTTAACGTTTTTAAGGGTTAAAGTTTGACCATTGAGTGAAATTTTAAAATTTTCTCAGAATGTTATAGTATGGTTCAGTATTATGAGTAGCGAATCAGGTTTATATAATTCGGGGCATTACAGTATGGTATCAGAGACATTTTGTTAAACCGTTCAAAAGATTACTCATCAGTGCCGATCGTCGCATGGAAGTACTCCAACAACTGTAAGTGTTTATGTTAATCTTAGTTATTAGATATTTATGAGAGTAATTAACCTTGAATAGGAATATAGCAAATGGCTAGACGACCATGAAGACCAAGAGTACTAAGAGAGATGCCAAATTTTAGAAGTGAGGAGGATCCTAGTGTAATTAGGCAGTTGACAGATTTGGTGCGCCAACAGATAGATTTGGTGCGTCAGCAATCCGATCAGTTAGGAGTACAATTGAACCGAGAACTACAAGGAAGTCCCAACTCGGGTTCCAGCAATGAGCATTCAGGAGACAGATTCCGGAGGCTACAGCCGCCCACGTTTGATGGAAAGTCGTTCAATCCGATTGTTGCTGAGGAGTGGCTCAGGAAGATTGACAGTATGTTCAGGTGTGCCAATGTTGGTGAAGGAGACAAAGTCACTCTGGCAACGTTCCATTTGGCTGGGGACGCTCAACTTTGTTGGAAAACAATAGAGACCACCACTGATGTTCTGGCTATGTCTTGGTCACAGTTCAAGGAGATTTTTTATGAGAAATATTTTAACAGCACAGTCCAGACCGCAAAGAAGGTGGAGTTTCTGAACTTCAAGCAGACAGGGTCTGTGGCTGAGTACAGTAGGCAATTCGAGTCCCTGTCTAGGTTTGCTGGATATTTTGTTCACAAGAATGAGGATAAGGTGTTTCAATTCGTGCATGGACTGAAGCCAAAAATTTACAGAGGAGTCAAATTTTGTGGTATTAAAGGGTTGTCATTCAGTGAAGTTGTGTTCACAGCATTGGATGTGGAAGAAGCTGAAATGAAGTGTTCTGGACCAAAGGAAGCCCCACGAAAGTTCGTTCAGCCATACCAGTAGAGAGGAATGAAGAGGCCTAGTGAAGGCCAGAGTAACCAAGGAACAAGAAAGAAGGTGCAGGATACCAGGAAGTTTCCCTTGTGCCCGAAATGTTTGAAGAGTCACCTGGGCGAGTCCAGGTTTTGGACGGGAAAGTGTTTCAACTGTGAAGAAGTTGGACACACATTCAAGGACTGCCCAAATCCCGAAGTCATTCGATGCTTCCACTATAACAAAGTCAGCCATATTAACAGAGACTGTCCAGCTTTGAAGAGTGACCCTGCTAAGATAAAGCCGAGGATATTCTCCATGATGGAGTCGGGTGATGAACAACAACTCGCTGTAGTGTCAGGTACCATATTGATCAACTTTATACCTGCTTTTACTTTAATAGATTCTGGTGCAAAACATTCGTTTATAGCATCTGCGTTTGCTGTCAAGTTAAATGTACAGTTTACCCTTACTGAGCATGTATTTAACGTCACGTTACCCTCTGGTGAATGCATTCACTCTAACCAAGTGATGCTTGATAGTGTTGTGTTAGTAGAAAACATGAATCTACCTGCTGATCTCATTATTATGAATATAACGGGATTTGATGTAATCTTAGGAATGGATTGGTTGTTCAAACATTATGCCACAATCGATTGTAGGACTAGAATTGTTAGTTTTCAACCCCCTGGTGGTTCGAAACATACCTTCCAAGCTTTGAAAAGGAGTAAGGAAATGACTGTTATGACTTCTATCGATGCTAGACCTTCCCCATGTGGAGAATATTTGTGCTTTTTGGCTAGTGTTTAAGACACACAACTAGTAGGAAAACCAAGCCCTCAAAATATCTAGGTTGTCCAAGACTTTCCAGAAGTATTTCTAGATGACCTTCCTGGCTTGCCGCTAGATAGGGAAATTGAGTTTGTTTTAGATGTTTATCTAGGCGTCGAGCCTGTATCTATGAATCCCTATAGATTAGCACCTACAGAGCTTAAGGAATTAAAGAAACAGTTGGAGGAACTATTGGATAAAGGGTTCATACGCCTAAGCTTTTCACCGTGGGGTGCACCAGTTCTTTTTGTTAAGAAGAATGATGGATCAATGCGTATGTGCGTGGATTATCGGGAATTGAATAAGTTAACTATTAAGAACAAGTATCCATTGCCAAGGATTGATGATTTATTTGACAAGCTTAATGGTGCACGAGTCTTCTCTAAGATTGACCTTAAGTCCGGTTATTACCAATTGAAAGTCAAATCTGAAGATATCCCAAAGACTGCCTTTCGCACCAGGTATGGACATTATGAGTTCCTGGTGATGTCCTTTGGATTGACAAATGTACCAGCAGCCTTCATGGACCTTATGAATAGGGTGTTTCACGGGTATCTAGATAAATTTATCATAGTGTTTATTGATGATATCTTAATTTATTCACGTACAAAAGAGGAGCATGCAAGGCATTTGAGTTTGATATTAGAAGTACTAAGACAGCACCAACTTTATGCCAAGTTTTCCAAGTGTGAGTTTTGGTTGGACAGAGTTCACTTTCTTGGTCACGTGATTTCTGGAGATGGAATATCTGTCGATCCAGCCAAGGTTCAAGCAGTTAAGGAGTGGCCTCAACCGAAGAATGCTACAGATATTCGACGTTTTCTTGGATTAGCAGGATATTACAGGAAATTTATTGAAGGATTCTCGAAGATTGCAACACCTCTCACTCGGTTAACAGGGAAAAACATGAAATATGTATGGACTGATGAATGTGAGCATAGTTTTCAGACTTTGAAAGAGAGATTGACCAATGCTCCAATATTAACACTTCCTGTTGAGAATGGTAAATTTAGGATTTATTGTAATGCTTCCAAAGTTAGACTTGGCTGTGTGTTGATGCAGGATGGAAAAGTAATAGTTTATGCCTCTAGACAGTTGAAAACACATGAGAAGAATTACCCTGCACACGACTTAGAATTAGCTGCAGTGCTTTTTGCATTAAAAATTTGGAGACATTACTTGTATGGACAATCTTGTGAAATATTCTCGGACCATAAAAGTCTGAAATATATTTTCACACAGAAAGAATTAAATATGAGGCAACGTCGATGGTTGGAATTTGTCAAGAATTATGATTTTGAGATTAAATACCACCCCGGCAAGGCGAATGTAGTGGCTGATGCATTGAGTAGAGTGACGACTTCATCCTCAGCATTGATTCTTGACATACCGTTAGCCTTAGAGACAGAATTCCAAAGATTTAACTTGGAAGCTGTGTCCAGCGTGTCAGCTATGCTTTCTACTATATCCTTGAAGCCTACAATTGTGGATAGAATAAAGGAAGTTCAAGCAAATGATGTTGAGTGCAACAAGTATAAGTCATGCATGGATTCTACCGATAAGTCGGATTTCAACTATTCTGTTGATGGAATTCTCAAGTTTTGGAATAGATGGTTTGTTCCAACAGATAAAGAACTTCGAAAAGAGATTCTTTCGGAAGCTCATTCTTCTAGACTCTCTGTTCATCTTGGTAGTACAAAAATGTACAGAGACCTTAGACAATATTATTGGTGTCCAAATATGAAAAGAAGTGTGGCAGAGTATGTAGGATCGTGTCTAGTTTGCCAACGAATTAAAGCTGAACATCAGAGACCTGCAAGAACATTGCAACCATTACCAGATCCTGAATGGAAATGGGAACAAATAACGATGAACTTTGTTGTGGGATTGCCTAGAACAGTAAGAGGACATGATGCAAGTTGGGTGATAGTAGATCGTCTAACCAAATCTGCCCATTTCCTGCCAATAAAGATGACATACTTGATGGATCAACTCGCTGAGTTGTATGTGCATGAGATTGTTAGACTGCATGGAGTTCCAAGCACTATAGTTTCAGACCGAGATTCTAGATTTACATCTAAGTTTTGGAAGAGTCTGCACAAGGCTATGGGTACGCAACTCAATTTTAGTACAGTTTTTCACCCTCAAACAGATGGACAATCCGAGCGAACTATTCAGACATTAGCAGATATGCTTCGTGCGTGCATAACTTATCATTGGTGGAATTTTCTTATAATAACAGTTATCAGGCAACAATAGGAATTACACCGTATGAAGCATTGTATGGACGAAAATGCAGATCTCCTTTGTATTGGGATGAAATTGGTGAAACACATTTGCTTGGTCTTTATATTGTGCAGCAAATAGTGGAGAAGATTGCCCTCATCCGACAGAGAATCTTAACAGCTCAAAGCCGACAGAAAAGCTATGCCGATAGGAGGCGTAGAGAATTAGAGTTTGATGTTGGTGATGAAGTCTTTCTTAAGGTTTCACTGTTCAAAGGAGTTGTAAGATTCGGGAAGAGAAGTAAGTTGAACCCCAGGTTTATCAGACCTTTCTCAATTTTGAAAAGGATTGGGAAGACAGCTTATCAGTTACAATTGCCAGCCTTTATGGAAGGAATTCACAATGTGTTCCATATTTCTATGCTAAAGAAGTGTATGCGGGATCCAACTCAGGTTGTAGAACAGTAGAACATTGAAACTCATCCTACCCTTACCTATGAGGAGAAACCAGTGGAAATTTTAGACTATGCAACAAAAGTATTGTGCAACAAGGAGGTTCAGCTAGTGATAGTCTTATGACATAATCAGAATGTTGAGGAGGCAACTTGGGAAAGCCAGCAGGACATGATGAGCCGTTATCCTGAGCTGTTTAAGCACTGAATTTTGAGGGCAAAATTCTTTTAAGGAGGGTAGATTGTAGCAACCGGTATTGTCGACCTTATTTAATTAATAACGTCATTTTGTAACTTTTATTTTTATGGAATTTAGTGAATTTGATTGGTTGGTTAAATAGGTTAAAGTTGGTTAGCCAAGGGCATTTGAGTAATTGTGAAGCAGTGTTATAAATAGAGGGTTTAATGAAGGTTTAGCTGCCACTGTTTCTCATTTTCCTTCCTCGGCATTAAGCTCAGCTAAGCAGAGTTTCTCTCGACGATTTTCTCTCCCATTTTCTGCAAGCTAGGTGAGTTCTACTTCGATTTCTTACTACATTGTAACTATCGATGTTAGAGGGGATTTTAAATGTGTATTTTAAGAATGCTGTAAATGAGAGTTAGTTCGGGTTTGGGGCAAATTGGGAATGCACAATGAACAGAGCTCCCAAATTAGTTTCCTTAGATTTCTGGATGGTTAGAATGAAGTTCAGTGAAGATTTAATTAATGCTCGGTTTATGGTTTTAGGTTTGAGCAAACTCCCGAGGTAGATTTCAACCAAGTTGTTCAGGAGACTAGGTAAGTAGAGTATGTGTGTGCCTTCGGGTCTACATCACAAAATAGTAGGTTTATGCTTGTTTGAATGTTTTCTGTATGTCATGTATCATGTTTTTGGAAAGAACACGAAAATGAATTTACATGTAATGACATGGTAAGGCATGAACAGATTGTAATAGACCAACATTTAAGGGAACTAATCCGCCCCTTAATCGATGAAGAGGATGTATGACTTTGAGAAATTGATCCGCTTCCCAATGGAATATAGGATCAGATCAACTGTTAAGGGAACTAATCCGCCCCTTAATCGATGAAGAGGATGTATGATTTTGGGAAATTGATTCGCTTCCCAATGAAATATAGGATCAGATTAGCTGTTAAGGGAACTAATCCGTCCCTTAATCGATGAAGAGGATGTATGACTTTGGGAAATTGATCTGCTTCCCAATGGAATATAGGATTAGATCAGCTGTTAAGGGAACTAATCCGCCCCTTAATCGATGAAGAGGATGTATGACTTTGAAAAAATTGATCCAACTCCCAATGGAACCGAGGGATTAGATTAGAGAAAGAATATGAATGCAATTGAGATGTGAAAGTAGAAACTGCATAACTAGGATTTATGTTTCAGCTTATCATTTCATTATTGCTCTACTTATTTAGCATTAGGCTAATAGGTGAGTTTTGTGATGTAGGTGCTGAGGTAACTACTGGAGAATTCTCCGAATTTACTGAAGACTAGGAGCAGTTAATAGAGCACACTTATGCCTCAACTTGGCAATCTGATTGGGCGGTTTAACTAATGTCAGTAGGTGTGAAAGTCTAGTTGACAATGGTTCAGTTTTAGTATGCTGAGAATGTTAATGACAGCAGGAGTTTAATGTTTTTAATTATTTTGGAGCTTTTCTGATTATGAAAACATGATTTGGTTTTAGTTGTAGATTGTTATTCTAGATTTATAAAGTTGTGAATTTATGTTGTTTTGAATAGCTGCTGTTAAAATTTACAAGTTCTTTTAGTAGGTAGAGTTGTCCGTTTGTTTAGAGTGTTACTGTTTACCGTTTGATGTTGTCTATCGGTGGATGTAGTCTATCGGTGGATGTAGAGTGTTACTGTTTACCGGTGGATGATGTCTATCGTTGGATGTTGTCTATCGATGGATGTAGTCTATCGGTGGATGTAGAGTGTTACTGTTCACCGGTGGATGTTGTCTATCGGTAGATGTGAGTAATAGATTTTGTGGTTTTGTGATCGGTAGATGTGAGTAATAGATTTTGTCGTTTTGTGATTGGTAGATGTGAGTAATAGATTTTTTCGTTTTGTGATCGGTGGATGTGAGCGGTAGATGTCGGTAGTAAATTTTGTTGTTTTGTGATCGGTGGATGCGAGCGATGGATGCCTTTTGTTTCTGTTTCTATTGCTGGAACTATTCAGCGGTGGAGGTGTTCTATTTTCTTTTGTTTTCTTTCAACCGATTGACTTTAATATTTTAATTAAATTAATAAATGTTGTTTTATACAAATGAATTTTCGCTGCAAGTTTTAACGTTTTTAAGGGTTAAACTTTGACCGTTGAGTGAAATTTTGAAATTTTCTCAGAATGTCATAGTATGGTTCAGTATTATGAGTAGCGAACCGGGTTTATATAATTCGGGGCATTACACGGTCGACACTTTATTTTGGTTGGTCGATACTTGTATGACCGTTATATGTTATTTTGAATGCCATTTAACGACTCGGTCGACACTTTGGTAGATCGTCTAGTTGACACTTTCTTTTGTCGGTCGACACCTTGAACTCTCTATGATTTTGAATTTGATCATCTAGTCGACACTTCGAGGTCTCAAGAAATTTCTATATTTGGTCGTGTGGTCGACATTTTGATGGTCTTGTCGACACTTTGAACTGTTTATTGCATACTTCTTTATCTATGTCATATGAGCTTTCTTGTTGAGTGAGAGGACTCAAACACACTTGTTAGATTAGCTAAACTCTATTCTCAAAGTTATTTCCAAATATTGCCAATTGGATCGTCAAGAACCTAGGTGTATTTCAACTAATTAAAATCAATAAACAATTTAGGTAAATTAGGTTACTTCAAAACTTTTTCGTGATTACATAAATAACAATTTGCAAGATCAAATATATTCGAATCTGTTAACTAAATTAAATGGCATTACTAGCAATAGATTTCAAATAGCGATAATTAAGAGATAACAGAGAATGAGAGACAAACAATTTGTTAATGTGGTTAGGCAAACCTTGCCTACTTCCACGCTTCAAGACTCGTTTTTGAAGATTCTTTCTGAACTCGACTCCTCGAGTTTACTAAATTGAACTTTCCAGTGTCAATCTAAAACAATACATGACTCTTTCTTAGGAGAGGTGTGAAGTAAACTGAAGTCTTGGTTTTTGAAGTGAATTTGACAACACTTCATTGCATTTTTTCAAGTCAAGTAGTTTGCATAAGGCTGCACTCCTCTATTTATAGACATCTTCAAAAAAGTAGTGGATTGGTTGGCACTTTCTTTTGGTTGGTCGATACTTGTATGACCGTTATGTGTTATTTGAATGGCGTTTAACAACTCGGTTGACACTTTGGTAGATCGCAAAGTCAACACTTTCTTTTGTTGGTTGACACCTCAAACTCTCTGTGATATTTAATTTGATCATCTAGTCGACACCTTGTTGGTCTAGCCGACACTTCGAGCTCTCAGGAAATTTCTCAATTTGGTCGTGCGGTTGACCCTTTGATGGTCTTGTCAACACTTTGCACTATTTATTGCATACTTCTTCATCTATGTCATAAGAGCTTCATTGTTGACTGAAAGGACTCACACACACTTGTTAGATTAACTAAATCCTATTGTCAATGGTATTTCCAAATATTGCCAGTTTGATCATCAAGAACCTAGGTGTAATTCAACTAATAACAGTCAATAAACAATTTAGGTAAATTAGATTACTTCCAACTTTTTCGTGATTACATAAATAACCGTTTGCAAGCTCAAATATATTCGAATCTGTTAACTAAATTGAATAGCGTTATTAGCAATATATTCAAATAGCGATAATTAAGAGATAACAGAGAATGAGAGACAAACAATTTGTTAATGTGGTTAGGCAAACCTTGCCTACTTCCACGCTTCAAGACTCGTTTTTTGAAGATTCTTCTGAACTCGACTCCTCGAGTTTACTAAATGAACTTTCCAGTGTCAATCTAAAACAATACATGACTCTTTCTTAGGAGAGGTGTGAAGTAAACTGAAGTCTTGGTTTTTGAAGTGAATTGACAACACTTCATTGCATTTTTTCAAGTCAAGTAGTTTGCATAAGGCTGCACTCCTCTATTTATAGACATCTTCAAAAAAGTAGTGGATTGGTTGGCACTTTCTTTTGGTTGGTCGATACTTGTATGACCGTTATGTGTTATTTGAATGGCGTTTAACAACTCGGTTGACACTTTGGTAGATCGCAAAGTCAACACTTTCTTTTGTTGGTTGACACCTCAAACTCTCTGTGATATTTAATTTGATCATCTAGTCGACACCTTGTTGGTCTAGCCGACACTTCGAGCTCTCAGGAAATTTCTCAATTTGGTCGTGCGGTTGACCCTTTGATGGTCTTGTCAACACTTTGCACTATTTATTGCATACTTCTTCATCTATGTCATAAGAGCTTCATTGTTGACTGAAAGGACTCACACACACTTGTTAGATTAACTAAATCCTATTGTCAATGGTATTTCCAAATATTGCCAGTTTGATCATCAAGAACCTAGGTGTAATTCAACTAATAACAGTCAATAAACAATTTAGGTAAATTAGATTACTTCCAAACTTTTTCGTGATTACATAAATAACCGTTTGCAAGCTCAAATATATTCGAATCTGTTAACTAAATTGAATAGCGTTATTAGCAATATATTTCAAATAGCGATAATTAAGAGATAACAGAGAAGGAGAGACAAACAATTTGTTAACGCTATTCGACAAACCTTGCCTACCTCCATGCTTCAGATTCCTCTTTTGAGATTCTTTCCAGACTTAACTCCTCGAGTTTACTAGATTGAACTTCCTAGTTTCAATCTAAAACCTTACACGACTCTTTACTTAGGGTGTCACTCTTCGCTCGTTTACCAAAGTACAAGAGTAGATTTGATTTCGATTGAATGAAAATCTCACACACTCTCAATGAGTAAACTCTAAAATTGATAAAATAGGAGAGGTGTGAAGTAAAATGAAGTCTTGGTTTTTGAAGTGAATTTGGCAGCACTTCGTTACAATTTTTCAAGTCAAGTAGTTTGCATAAGGCTACACTTCTCTATTTATAGACGTCTTCAAAAAAGTAGTGGATCAGTTGACACTTTCTTTTGGTTGGTCGATACTTGTATGACCATTATGTGTTATTTTGAATGGCGTTTAACAAATCGGTTGACACTTTGGTAGACTGCAGAGTCAACACTTTCTTTTGTTGGTCAACACCTCAAACTCTCTGTGATATTTAATTTGATCATCTAGTCGACACCTTGTTGGTCTAGTCGACACTTCGAGCTCTCAGGAAATTTCTGAATTTGGTTGTACGGTCGACAATTTGAACTATTTATTGCATACTTCTTCGTCTATGTCATATGAGCTTCATTGTTGACTGAGATGACTCAAACACACTTGTTGGATTAACTAAATCTTATTCTCAAAGGTATTTCCAAATATTGTCAGTTGGATCGTTAGGAACCTAGATGTAATTCAACTAATAACAATTAATAAACAATTTATGTATAATTCAATCACATTTAGAGGTCTTATCATCAAACTACATTACACTTAAATCACTTTAAACTAAGAATCTTCCTCTTTTTTATGATGACAAACATACAAAGTTCTAAGTGGTTTTAATTTTGACCTCCCCCTGAATATAAGCGGTCTTTACAAACTCTCCCCTTTACTATATGCATAAATGTAAACTTACTTCTCTCCCTTCAGACGAAGGAATCACCACTCCATTTAATTTGAAAATCTTCATCAAGAGGAGGTTGAATGAAAGGGATGGCTGAATTATAGAAACCATGAAGCATACAATTAATAATGATAAACCCCACACTGAAGCGTTCTCGTCTAAAAAATTTATAGAGAAAGTAAAGGTACATGCAATTAATATGATCACGATGATCATCCCTTGGCAAGAGTTTGTAAGTGAGAATGTGGTGGAAAACTCTTGCAAAGACATTGAACTCCTTGGTCTTAAGATTAAGAGAAAGAGGACCATCCTGGTTTTTCATAATTGGTCTAAAAAAATTCACACCTTGATAAGTTCCAACAAAGTCAGGATTCTTAGATGCATCATACTATGTTTCAGTATAATCATCCACCTCACAATCTAAAAATTCATTAAAAAATTGAGCAAACAAAGTAATATGCTTTCAATGAACATAGCTAAGAATCCTTAACAGAGCAATCTTATATCTCATATCCGCGTTAAACATCCTAATGGATGTTTCAACATAAGGCCTCACTATTTTGCAAAAAAGAAACAACTCGAAATGTTTACAAGGTTCTTCCAAATCCAATCCTCACAGACTGTAAAATGAAACTCTAGGTGAAAGAATCAAAGGGTTGAATTTGAAATCCTCATCATACGTATCTTTAGAATCAGTGTTTTGGAAAAGCAGAAATAGCCATTCATAGGAGGAGGATGTTTTGGACCTTTTTGCGCAGACCTCATTTTACTCTTCATGTTACGACCTTCGGTTTGTGAAGAGGATGCCATTAGATGAGATGGAATTGAAAATCAAGAGGTTCTGGGCTTAAAAACACAAAAATCAGTGAGAAAAAGGTGAAGAACATAGAGAAAATGAGAGAGAGAGAGTGCATAGAGCTAGGGTTGGACCGTCACTTTCTATTCATAATCACAACGATGCGGTTGACACTTTATAACGAGGCGTCGACTGGTAGTGCAAAAAGAAAAATTCTAGAGAGTTTAAGGTGTCGACCATGTTCCTCATCGATCGACACTTTAGTGCAAAATTAGAAATGACAAGAGAGTTTGAGGTGTCGACTGCACCCAACATAGTCGCTTTCTACACAAAACATAAAATTTGATCACTTTTGATCAATCCTATTTAGCCCCAACCTAATCCTTTTGTTATTAAAAGTCTTGTCATCTAGAGGCTTAGTGAAAGAGGAAGTCGTTTGAGGTGAGTCGACTAAACTCAATACAGTAAAATTTTATATTCAACATTAAATTTAAGAGAAATAGGTGCATGTGCCAATTGTAAAATATTTTTTATAAAACTGATTTAATAAACCAACCGTAGAGGAAAAATTGAAAATATTCCATTATAGTATGGTACATATATAACTACATCTCCCCTTTGCACATGTTCTAGAATAAAATGATAACGGATTTCTATATGTTTTGTTCTAAAGTGTTGAATAGGATTCTTTGAAATATTGATGACACTTATGTTGTCACACCTAATTGGATTTTTATCCTAGAATAAATGATAGTCCTCTAAAATTTATGTCATCTAAAACATTTGAGCATAACTACCAGTGACAATATATTCACTCTCGACCGTAAAGAGTGCCAGCATGTTTTGTTTCTTAAAGAACCAAAATACAAATGATTCTCCGAAAAATTGACAAGTACCACATGTGCTTTTCCTATCAACTAGACTTTTGGCATAATTGGAATCAAAATATCCCTTTAAATCTAAAGAAGTTCATTTGAGATACTATAATCCCAAATCAAATGTTTCACTCAAATATTTGAATATTCTTTTAACCGTATTTAAGTGAGATTCCTTAGCTGAACCTTGAAACCTAGCACACAAACAAACACTAAAAGAAATATTGGGTCTACTTACTGTTAGATAAAACAAAGATCCTGTAACGACCTATCGGACTCCCCCGACAGGCCGTGCAGTCCGGCCTGTTGGGTAGTTACAAAAAAGGCACCTTTTTTGTAACAACCCACCGGGCTCCCCTGATAGGCCTTGCAGTCCGGCCCACCAACCAACCAACACTGCCACGTGGTTTCCCTTAGGCCATCCCACGTGTACTCACGATCTTCCCCCACCACCTGGTAAATGGAGGTTTTTGCCTTCCCTGGGATTAGCTCAAGTGGTACTCCTCACTTGTAGCCCAGGTACTAGTCCCTGAGGTCTTGGGTTCGAGTGGGGAGGGAGCAAAAACTCCCTTTCAGGAGGGAGAAGACTGTGAGTACACGTGAGATGGCCTTCAAAAAACAACGTGTCAGCGGGCCCATCGGGGGGGCACTGCACGGTTTGGCCCATCGGGGGGTTGGGTCGTTACAAAAAAGGCATCTTTTTTGTAACGACCCGCCAGGCTCCCCCGACAGGCCGTGCAGTCCCGGCTCACACAGGGCCCTGCCACGTGGTTTCCCGAAGGCCGTCCCACGTGTACTCACGATCTTCTCCCCCCTTGAAGAGAGTTTTTGCCTCCCTCCCCACTCGAACCCAAGACGTCAGGGACTAGTACTTGGGCTCCAAGTGAGGAGTACCACTTGAGCTAGTCCTGTGTGAGCCGGGACTGCACGGCCTATCGGGGGAGCCTGGCGGGTCGTTACAGATCCAATCATGCCACAATATTTCCTTAAATCTACATTTTTACCCTTTTCATTCTAATCTAACTTGGTAGAAGTTCTCATAGGACGATAAGATTTTGAGGAGTCCATACCAAATATTTTTAAGAGTTCCTTTACATATTTCTCCTAGTTTAAAAAGATTTAATTTTGAGATTGCCTAATTTGGAGTCCTAAGAAAAATCTTAATTCCCACATCATAGTTATCTCAAAGTCACTTTGCATCAAGGAAGCAAACTCATTACAAAGCGAATCATCCGTTGCACCAAAGATAATTGCATGTACATAAATTTGAACAATAAGCATATCATTATCTTTTTACTTGGTGAACAAGATAGAATCAATTTTACCAATTTTAAAGTCTTTATCTAAGAGAAATTTGCTTAACCTATCACACTGTATTCTAGGAGCTTGGTTAAGCCCATAGTGTTTCTTATTGAGCTAATATACATGATCAACCTTATCATTGATCTCAAATTCTAACAGTTGCTCTACATATACCTCTTTCAAAATAAAATCATTTAAAAAAGTACTTTTAACATCCATTTGGAAGAGAGTAAAATTCTTAAAACAAGCAAAAGCTAGAAGCATACAAATGGATTCTAACCTAGCTTCTAGAGTAAAGGTTTCCTCAGAATCAATCATTTCTTCTTAGTTATAACCTTTAGCAACTAATCTCGCATTATTTCTTACAACCAAACCATTTTCATCCAATTTGTTCTTGAAACTCCATTTAGTACAAATAATGGAATGATCTTTTGGTCTTGGAACAAGTTCCCAGACATTGTTCCTTTCAATTTGGTTTAACTTTTCTTACATGACCAAAATTCAATTTTTATCAATCTCGGCTTCATCAAAATTCTTAGGTTCTATTTGAGAGATGAAAGCTCTGTTGGCACAAAAATTTTCAAAGGAGGCTCTAGTTTTGACTCCTAGTGAAGGATCCACTAAAATATCATCTATACGATGACTCTTGGCATATCTCCAATATTTGGGTAAATCATCATTGACATTCTCAATTGGAGTAGCCTCTAATTCATTAGGGGGAAGATCTATAGAAATGATCTCATGATTTGTACTTACTTTTCACTTAAAACCAGAGAATCCATAGCCATTTCTAAATTATCATTTAACTTCTTAATTCTTGACGGTTGTGATATTTTGTCAAAAGTTACATGCATAGATTTTTTCATAACTAGGGTTCTTTTATTAAAAATGCTATAAGCTTTTCTAGTTAGGGAATAACCAAGAAATATCTCATAGTATGTTTTAGAGTCAAACTTGTCTAAATTACCCTTTGTATTAAGGATGAAGCACTTTCAACCAAAGGCTCTAAAAGTATTTAATGCTTGGAGTTATATCATTTCAAAACTCATAAGAGTTTTCTCTAGAATAGGTCTAATGAAGACCCGATTAAGAACGTAATAAGCGGTTGCAATGGCTCTGGCTTAAAAATATTTAAGAAGGAGCAATTTTTCAAGAGTGCAAAGGACTTTACAAGAAATAGTCACCAACCGAGGAACACATAAAAGAGGAGGTTGGTTTTCTTCAAAAGGAAACAATTTTTCGATGAAATTTCAACAAGAGGAAGATAATTGTCTAATGAAATTAGTTGTCCAAGAAATCCATGGTATTCAAGAAGAAAAGATATTGTTGAACCATAAGTCAAAATAGTATGAAGTTGAGGTATAAAAGGTGAAAGAAATTGATGAAGAAAGTGAGAAAAATAGTATCATATTGGCAACATAGCAAACACTTGTTACTTGTTACAAAGATTTTATTATTTCTAACAACCTTAACCATTTTCTAGTGTGAATTTCTTTGTGTATGATTCAGGAGACTCATGTACAAATCTATTCAAAAAGGGAAAAGGAATTATATGAACCAAGGAAGACCAAAAATTAAAGCTTCAATTAAAAATTTATTAAAGAAAGGTGATGCATTTGAAAGTGTAAAAGAGTAGTTTTTTATTAAATAAACTACAAGTGGAAGCCAAAATTTTTTTTGAAGAGAGATGCATGATGATTCACAAAGATTAGAGAGAGAAGCATGATGATTGAAGCAGGTTTGAAAGAGATAAAGATTCAACCGGATTAGAGAGAGGAAGTAGAATTTACTTTAGAGTTTTATTAGTTTAGTTAAGATTTTTGTTTTTCCAAATCTTTAGATATCACGATTCTTTAGAGATATTTTTATTATTTTTAATATTTTTTTAGGATATTTAAACACAAGAGATGTAACCCTAAATAATGAATGAATGATTATTGATTATAGCTTATGCTTCTTGAGTGATTCTCCTTGTGTGAAATTTCTCCTTAGTTCTTTGTGAAGAACTAGATCTTCTTCAAGTATTGACTTGATAGATCGTTTTTGATAGCTTTAGTTTAGTCAACAGGTGTGGCACAGATCAAGCTCCGAAATTGATAACTATGGTTCCATCGGCAAAGCTCGATCGGGGTCTAGTTCCTCTATTTTTTTGAATCACTTGACGATTTTGTTTTTTATTCTGCGTTTTTGACAGGTTCCAGATTTTCCCAAATCTGAGCTTCGCATTAGTTATGTCGAAAACTCCAAAATCTGACTCGAGGATATAAAAGCGTGCAAGAGTATTATAAAGAGATGGAAATAGCCATGATAAGAGAAAACACGGAGGAAGACGTCGAAGCAACTATGACACAGTTTATTGGAGGGTTAAATTAGGAAATCACAAACGTAGTGGATCTACAACACTATGTTGACATGGAGGAATTGTTTCACAAATCGATCAAGATCGAACGACAACTAAAAGAAAAAAAGAATTCTAAGATGGGATCAACTTCGAATTTATCTTAGAAATCAAATTCGGAGGATTAAAAGCCAAAGCCAAAGGAGGAACTAAAGAGTAAAGCCACAGCTACCAATGATTTTTCACAAAAAGTCAAGATCGAAACTTCTACAACAACTAGAATCTATAAAAGTAATGTTTCTAATGCCAAGAATTCAGACATATCGTTTTAAATTGTCCAAATAAAAGAGCAATGGTTTTGTTGGATAATGGCGATATGAAAAGCGCAAGTTCAAGTGACAATGAGATGTCACTACTAGAGGTGTAACACCCGGTTCCATCAAACCGATTTTTACCCTGTCAACTATGAGTGTACATTTTATGGATGATATTGGGAGAATTATTGATTAGGTTAATGAGTGACTAGATAAGGGCAAAATGGTAAATAGAGATCTATAGTGGATAACATATTTAAGGGAGTGTTTAATGAGGTTTAGCTGCCACTGTTTCTCATTTTCCTTTCTAGGCATTCAGCTCAGCTAAGCAGAGTTGCTCTCGGCGATTTTCTCTCCCATTTTCTCCAAGCTAGGTGAGTTCTACTTCGATTTCTTGCTACATTGTAACTATCGATGATAGATGGGGGATTTTAAATGTGAGTTTTGAGAATGCTGTAAGTGAGATAGTTTCCCTACGAGTTCTGGTAGATTTGAGGATAGTTTAGAATGAAGCTTAACTAATACTCTGTCTACGGCTATAGGTTTGAGCAAAACCCAAAGTAGTTTGCAACCAAGCTTTTCCAGGAAAGCAGGTAAGTAGAGTATGTGTGTGCCTTCGGATCTACATCACAAAACAGTAGGTTTATGCTTGTTTGAATGTTTTCTGTATGTCATGTATCATATTTTTAGAAAGAACACGAAAATGAATTTACATGTAATGACATAGTAAGGCATGAACAGATTGTAACAGACCAACTGTTAAGGGAACTAATCCGCCCCTTAATCGATGAAGAGGATGTATGACTTTGGGAAATTGATCCGCTTTCCAATGGAATATAGGATTAGATCAGCTGTTAAGGGAACTAATCCGCCTCTTAATCGATGAAGAGGATGTATGAATTTGAGAAAATTGATACAACTCCCAATGGAACTGAGGGATCAGATCAACGAAAGAATGTGAATGCAATTGAGATGTGAAAGTAGAAACTGCATAACTAGAATTTATGTTTCAGCTTATCATTTCATTATTGCTCTACTTATTTAGCATTAGGCTAATAGATGAGTTTTGTGATGTAGGTGCTGAGGTAACTACTGGAGAATTCTCTGAATTTACTGAAAACTAGGAGCAGTTGATGGAGCACACCTATGCCTCGACTTGGTAATCTGATGAGGCGGTTTAACTAATGTAAGTAGGTGTTAAAGTCTAGTTGACAATGGTTTAGTTTTAGTATGTTGAGAATGTTAATGATAGCAGGAGTTTAATATTTTTAATAATTTTGGAGCTTTTCTGATTATGAAAACATGATTTGGTTTTAGTTGTAAATTGTTATTCTAGATTTATAAAGTTGTGGATTTATGTTGTTTTGAATAGCTACTATTAAAATTTACAAGTTCTTTTAGTAGGCAGAGTTGTCATTTTGTTTAGAGTGTTACTGTTCACTGGTGGATGTTGTCTATCGGTGGATGTAACACCCGGATAATTTCTATAACGTGCATAACCTTAAAGTAGTTAAGTGATGAGAGTTTAAATGTCATTTAAGGGTTATGGGATATATATATAGAAATGAGAGAGTGATTTTGGAAGAAGAAGTGTGAGAAAAGAAAACTTTAGAATTTGGTGGTTAGGAATTTTATGGAATTGAAAGTTGTTATAAAGGTAAATTATATAAATAAAATGGAAGAAAATATTATTAAGGTTTGAAGTTAAAGTAAGAAAAGTGTATTAAAGATATTAGAGTGATAAGAGTGGTGAAAGGAAATGACTCACGTGAGGAAAAAGATAAAACTTAAGTGTTGGTGAGTTGAAAAGTTAAAAGAGGAACCAAATGTTGGTGTTTGCTTTAGAGTGGAACCTTCCACGTGGGAAAGAAGAGAAAAGGTGAGGTTATGTTATAAATGAATGTTGAAAAGTTAAAAAGGAGGTTGAAAAGTCAAGAGACTTTTTCAACCAATAGAAAGCTATTAGTGAATGGAAAAGTGAATAAAAAATTGGAAATTTGAGGTATTAAAAGTGGGAATCACGTTGCTTTGATGAGGAAATAATGTAGTGGCTATTTTATAAAATTTGAAAGTATGGTGGAAGAAATCAAAAGAGAAAGAATGAAATGTTAAAAAGCAATGTAGCTTTCTTCTTCCTCATTCTCTCACGTTCCTTCTAACCTCCATAGCCGATTCTTCTTCCTCATTTCCTCCAAGATTTCTCAAGCTTTAAGGTACAAAATTAAGTGGGTTTTGAGTTTGATACAAGTTAGTGTTGGTTTTAGGTGTTTTTAGGGTGTTTTGGTTGAAGTTGTTTAGAGTTTGAAAAACCCTAAAAATGGATTCTAAAAATTGGGTTTTTGTTGTTATGTTTTCTTGCTAAATGGATGGTTTACTTCTTAGATAGGTTGGTTTAGAGTGTTTAAGTCGATAGATTAGAGAATGGAGGTGAGTTTGTGCAAAAACCGTTTTTAGTGTTAATGGCCGATTCTGTTCTGGTTATTTTCGGTTTGGCCATGATGTTTGGTTGCTTAATTAGATTGTTTTAATGGATAGTAGACATGGAGAGGTTTACAGAATAGGGTGGAACGTCGAAATCCGTTGAAAAACAAGGGAGTTATGATCGATTAAAGTTGGACGATAAAATTTGTGAGAAAATCGGGTTTTAAGGGTTTTAAACTCCAAAATGGTTTCTTGTGGTTGGTTTTAGTTTGAGTAATTCATTAGGAATTCTTAGGTTGGTACTAAGTGAGTTATTCTTATTTGTTAGTTTGACGAGTGAGAAATTTAGCTTGAAGAAGTGAAAGATTACGGGCGGAGCAACAGGTAAGTAGTGGATTGCTTGCGTTTTGCCTTCGGGCCTACACCATGGAACAGTAGGAAATTGTTTGTTTGTTTGTGTGGTTGCTTTGTCTTGTTTTTGGTTTGTGTGGTTGCTTTGTCTTGCTTTTGATTAAGCATTTGTGTGGTATGCATTATTGGTTTCGAACTGCGAAAAACACGAGTTTTGTGTATGGTTTTGAACGGTGAGTTGGAAATGTAAAAGGGGTAGTGTGAGTGTGAAACATAAGGGATTGTGTGAGCTTCAAATGTAAGGGGAATAGTGTAGTGCCCTCTTGGGGGCAAGACTCGGAGGGAGACACATCTTGGAAGCGAGACTCAGATGTGTAATAGGTGATTGGGGTAGGGCCATCTTGGGAGCGAGACTCGGATGGGTATGCATCTTGGGAGCGAGACTCAGATGTGTACTAGGTGATTGGGTAGTGCCCTCTTGGGAGCGAGACTCGGAGGGAGACACATCTTGGGAGCGAGACTCAGATGTGTAATAGGTGATTGGGGTAGGGCCATCTTGGGAGCGAGACTCGGATGGGTATGCATCTTGGGAGCGAGACTCGGATGTGTGCTAGGGAATAGGGTAGTGCCATTTTGGGAGCTAGACTCGGATGTGTGTTGGGTTGTGTGAGAGTCGTGTGTGCATGTTTATAATTGTTATCCCCTACTTGCTAAGCGTAAGCTTACGTGTGTGTGCATGTTCTATGGTGTAGGTAGCGACACGGTTACAGGTGCGACAAGTGGGTGAGTCAGGACTTGGGAGCAGTCGGAGACGCATGGGGCGTGCCGGTTCAGGCAGTTGTCGGGGTGTATCGACCATGGTCTTCGGGAGGTGGGAAGGATTTGTATTTTTGGTTGTTTTATAGAATTGTGGTTGTGTAACATATGGTGTTAAATAGCTTTTCTAAATGTGTTTTGGGATGGTTTTGATATGTTTTATAAAACGTTTGTTTTTTTTTTCGGGATTTCGGTTTTAGAAAATTTAGGTGTTATGCTGCTCGATTTTTTTAAAGAATCGGTGTTTGTTTTAACCACTTTTACACTTTCCGCTTATGTTTTCGAGTTAAAATTTTATTGAATTTTAGTTTAAACTTTGTTTTAAATGTGGGATGTGTGAGCCAAGTAGCGCACCGAGCCGAGGTAGGTTCGGGGGCGTTACAGTGGATGTAGTCTATCGGTGGATGTTGTCTATCGGTGGATGTTGTCTATCGGTGGATGTAGTCTATCAGTGGATGTAGTCTATCGGTGGATGTTGTCTATCGGTGGATGTTGTCTATCGGTAGATGTGAGTAATAGATTTTTTCGTTTTGTGATCGGTAGATGTGAGTAATAGATTCTGTCGTTTTGTGATTGGTAGATGTGAGTAATAGATTTTGTCATTTTATGATCGGTAGATGTGAGTAATAGATTTTGTCGTTTTGTGATCGATGGATGCCTTTTGTTTCTGTTTCTATCGCTGAAACTATTCAGCGGTAGAGGTGTTATGTTTTCTTTCAACCGATTGACTTTAATAATTTAATTAAATTAATAAATGTTGTTTTATACAAATGAATTTCCGCTGCAAGTTTTTAACGTTTTTAAGGGTCAACCTTTGACCGTTGAGTGAAATTTTAAAATTTTCTCAGAATGTCATAGTGTGGTTCAGTATTATGAGAAGCAAACCGGGTTTATATAATTCGGGGCGTTACAGTATGGTATCAGAGACAGGTTGTTAAACCGTTCAAAAGATTACTCATCAGTGTCGATCGTCGCATGGAAGTACTCCAACAACTGTAAGTGTTTATGTTAATCTTAGTTATTAGATATTTATGAGAGTAATTAACCTTGAATAGGAATATAGCAAATGGCAAGACGACCATGAAGACCAAGAGTACCGAGAGAGATGCCAAATTTTAGAAGTGAGGAGGATCCTAGTGTAATTAGGCAGCTGACAGATTTGGTGCGCCAACAGATAGATTTGGTGCGTCAGCAATCCGATTAGTTAGGAGTACAGTTGAATCGAGAAGTACAAGGAAGTGCCAACTCGGGTTCCAGCAATGAGCATTCAGGAGACAGATTCCGGAGGTTACAGCCGCCCACATTTGATGGAAAGTCGTCCAATCCGATTGTTGCTGAGGAGTGGCTCAGGAAGATTGAGAGTATGTTCAGGTGTGCCAACGTTGGTAAAGGAGACAAAGTCACTCTGGCAACGTTCCATTTGGCTGGGGACGCTCAACTTTGGTGAGAAACAATAGAGACCACCATTGATGTTCTGGCTATGTCTTGGTCACAGTTCAAGGAGATTTTCTATGAGAAATATTTTAACAGTACAGTCCGGGCCGCAAAGAAAGTAGAGTTTCTGAACTTGAAGCAGACAGGGTCTGTGGCTGAGTACAGTAGGCAATTCGAGTCCCTGTCTAGGTTTACTGGACATTTTGTTCACAAGAATGAGGATAAGGTGTTTCAATTTGTGCATAGATTGAAGCCGAAAATATACAGAGGAGTCAAATTTTGTGGTATTAAAGGGTTGTCATTCAGTGAAGTTGTGTCCACAGCATTGCAGGTGGAAGAAGCTGAGATGAAGTGTTCTGGACCAAAGGAAGTTCCACAAAAGTTCATTCAGCCACACCAGCAGAGAGGAATGAAGAGGCCTAGTGAAGGCCTGAGTAACCAAGGAACAGGAAAGAAGGTGCAGGATACCAGGAAGTTTTCCAGTGCCCAAAATGTTTTAAGAGTCACCTGGGCGAGTGAAGGTTTGGGATGGGAAAGTGTTCCAACTGTGAAGAAGTTGGACACACATTCATGGACGGCCCAAATCCTAGAGTCATTCGATGCTTCCACTGTAACAAAGTCGGCCATATTAACAGAGACTGTCCAGCTTTGAAGATTGGCCCTGCTAAGATAAAGCTGAGGATATTCTCCATGATGGAGTCAGGTGATGAAGAACAACCCGCTGTAGTGTCAGGTACCATATTGATCAACTCTATACCTGCTTTTACTTTAATAGATTTTGGTGCAACACATTTGTTTATAGCGTCTGCATTTGCTGTCAAGTTAAATGTACAGTTTACGCCTACTGAGCATGTATTTAACGTCAAGTTACCCTCTGGTGAACGCATGCACTCTAACCAAGTGATGCTTGATAGTGTTGTGTTAGTAGGAAACATGAATCTACCTGCTGATCTCATTATTATGGATATAACGGGATTTGATGTAATCTTAGGAATGGATTGGTTGTTCAAACATTATGCCACAATCGATTGTAGGACAAGAATTATTAGTTTTCAACCACCTGGTGGTTCGAAACATACCTTCCAAGCTTTGAAGAGGAGTAAGGAAATGACTGTTATGACTTCTATCGATGCTAGACCCTCCCCATGTGGAGAATATTTGTATTTTTTGGCTAGTGTTTTAGACACACAACTAGTAGGAAAACCGAGCCCTCAAAATATCTAAGTTGTCCAAGACTTTCCAGAAGTATTTCTAGATGACCTTCCTGGCATACCGCCAGATAGGGAAATTGAGTTTGTTGTAGATGTTTATCCAGGCGCCGAGCCTATATCTAAGAATCCATATAGATTAGCACCTACGGAGCTTAAGGAATTAAAGAAACAGTTGGAGGAACTATTGGATAAAGGGTTCATACGCCCAAGCTTTTCACCGTGGGTTGCACCAGTTCTTTTTGTTAAGAAGAATGATGAATCAATGCGTATTTGAATAAGTTAACCATCAAGAACAATTATCCATTGCCAAGGATTGATGATTTATTCGACCAGCTTAATGGTGCACGACTCTTCTCTAAGATTGACCTTAGGTCCAGTTATTACCAATTGAAAGTCAAATCTGAAGATATCCCAAAAACTGCCTTTCGCACCAGGTATGAGCATTATGAGTTCCTGGTGATGTCCTTTAGATTGACAAATGCACCAGCAGCCTTCATGGACCTTATGAATAGGGTGTTTCACGGGTATCTAGATAAATTTGTCATAGTGTTTATTGATGATATCTTAATTTATTCACATACTAAGGAGGAGCATGCAAGGCATTTGAGTTTGGTGTTAGAATTACTAAGACAGCACCAACTTTATGCCAAGTTTTCCAAGTGTGAGTTTTGGTTGGACAGAGTTCACTTTCTTGGTCACGTGATTTCTGGAGATGGAATATTTGTTGATCCAGCCAAGGCTCAAGCAGTTAAGAAGTGGCCTCAACCAAAGAATGCTACAGATATTTGAAGTTTACTTGGATTAGCAGGATATTACAGGAAATTTATTGAAGGATTCTCGAAGATTGCAACACCCCTCACTCGGTTAACAAGAAAAAATATGAAGTATGTATGGACTGATGAATGTGAGCATAGTTTCCAGACTTTGAAACAGAGATTGACCAATGCTCCAATATTAACACTTCATGTTGAGAATGGTAAATTTAGCATTTATTGTGATGCTTCCAAGGTTGGACTTAGCTGTGTCTTGATGTAAGATGGAAAGGTAATAGCCTATGCTTTTAGACAGCTGGAAACACATGAGAAAAATTATCCTACACATGATTTGGAATTAGCTGCGGTTGTGTTTGCATTGAAAATTTGGAGACATTACTTGTATGGACAATCTCGTGAAATATTCTAGGACCACAAAAGTCTGAAATATATTTTCACACAGAAAGAATTAAATATGAGGCAACGTCTGTGACAGCCCGAAACCGGATCCGAATCGGGTTCCGGGATCGGAGCCGTCACTCCGGGACATTTACAGGAAACGGTGACTATTATTTTTTTTTTTTTACTAATAGAACAATCAAAGCAGTGAACAGAGAGGGAGAACTACAGGGAGTAATCGAAAACATTTGCAGGGGGAGAGAGTTCTCTGGAATGGAAAGCAAACAATTCTCAATAATAGATAACCGAACAGAAATAGGCATAAGACTGGCGGAAATGGAAACAGGAAACAGTGGCGGAAGATGTAGTTTCAAACTGAACCGGAGGAGAAATCAGTGGATAGCGTCATCGGAAGATAAAGGCAGCAAACATAACCGGCAGAAGATGATGACGTCAGCCGGAAGACGTTCTGACGTCATCGGAAGACAAAGTTATAAACTGGGCGGAAGACTTATGCCAACGTCATCGGAAGAGAAGATGACGTCAACCGGAAGACAACGTTATAAACCGGGCGGAAGACTTATGCTGACGTCATCGGAAGACAAATAACGTCACCGGTAGAAGAAAAATGTGAACAGTAACCGGAAGACGCAATCGGAAGACATAGTTTTAAAGACAGAATTACAACTTTTGACAGAAAGACATATAGAAGGCAACCTCAAACAGGAAGCATAAAGGATTTCAAAACCTTCAAACCCGATTCAAAAGAAGTTATAAAAATATACTTTACAATGGACAAAATTTCAAGAAGACATCCTGCACCATGACATCTTTTAACGAAGATACCTGCTGGCAGGAAGCATGAAAAACAGAAGGCATACAAGTTTCAAACTTTCACCACAGATGACAAATTTCGAGAAAACAAACTGCATGGATAGCTCTAAAATTCGAGACTATCCATGCATGACCTGAAAGGGAGAACTCAAGCAGTTCCAGAACGTTTTCAAAACATTTAAAATATATGGATACAATCTGTCAAATACAGAGGTTTTAAATACATCAATAACAGATTCCAAAAGTTTTACAGGAACTTGACATACATTTAAATTTTTACCAAAACAGGAGTTTTAAAACAAAACACAAAATCTATACAGGACTCGACTTAACTTTCAAATATACACGCTCACAGGAATACATCTTGTCTGACTGCAACAGCCAGACCCCGTGAGCTCGATCCACCAACTACATCAGCTCGTCATTTTGAGGCACCGGGTCCTCATCTGGAATATCCGTACCTACAACAGGGAGTTCACCTATGAGCCTAAAGCTCAGTAAGAACACAATCAACAAGCAGTGATGCAAAATGCTATGCATGCAGTTTTCAGAAAAACGGTGACAGAACATTACATTACGTTTCACTGCACATGGTGGTATAAGTGAGGCTTATAGAGGAACTGGCGCATAACATACATAACATACTGGACATGACACTTGTTAGTAATTTTGCCGGTGTCCCAGGGAAGGACAAGGTACAGGGTATCCTTGGCGGGGATAAATTTTACATGAGTCCCAGGGAAGGACAAGAACAGGATGCCAGTCCTCGTCCACACTTAACCGTTCATTACATTACAGGATTTTATCTTTACTTACTTCAAAACCAGTGCTGAAAACATTTGCATGATTTTACTGGAAAACGTGTATGCATGGATAAGTGCGATACCCAACATTCACAGATGGCAGAATGGATACAACAGGGAAACAGAATACAACAGAGACATGTTTAACTTAAAACATAACCTAGAACCTATCTACCCAAACCATACCTAGTACCTCCAAGTTGTAGGGCCATAAGGCCAACATAAACGTATGAACTTACCTGGTTGCTGCGGTGTCAGATGCTCGAATGTCCCTGGAATGCTTGGATCTGTAGCATGCATGAAGAGGTATAAAACAAGCTGCAATGCTAACAAATAACTTGGAAATTTATGCAGAAAACTCCACTCAGACTGGTAGAAAACAACAATGTGTTTCCATACAAAACTCGAGAGTTTTCTCCTAAATATCCTAACCTAAAACTTCAGCAAAACGCATACTTTTTGCTTGTCCAAATGTGTTAGCATTGGGAGATGTTTACCTTAGGCAGAAAACAAGGAAAACCCTAGGAGATCAAGGGTGTTTGGGTGAACTTTTGTCGCCTGGCCGAGAGAAAACAGAGGGAGAGAAGATGGAGAAGTGGAAACTTTCACGTAGGAGGGAAGAGAAGACATATCTTCTTCAACAAGTTGCCACTTGGCACTCATCCATTGGTTTGCTTCCACCTACCTTAATTACTTCCACATTTACCCTTCCAGTAGCTTTTAACCTAATTAATTTGTTTTGGTTACACATTAGTTTAGTTTCACTAAACATTTCCAACAACTCAACCAAAACATACGTTGTATAAATATAAATGTTAATCCCGCACAAATGGTTTCGGGAAAACAATTACATGGCAAAAATGCCGGGTGTTACAACGTCGATGGTTGAAATTTGTCAAGGATTATGATTTTGAGATTAAGTACCACCCCGGTAAGGCGAATGTAGTGGCTGATGCATTGAGTAGAGTAACAACTACAGCCTCAGTATTGATTCTCGACATGCTGTTAACCTTAGAGGCTGAATTCCAAAGTTTTAACCTAGAAGCTGTGTCTAGCGTGTCAGCTATGCTTTCTGCAATATCCTTGAAGCCTACAATTTTGGATAAAATAAAGGAAATTCAGACGAATGATGTTGAATGCGATAAGTATAAGTCATGCATGGATTCTACAGATAAGTCGGATTTCAACTATTCTGTTGATGGAATCCTCAAGTTTCAGAATAGATGGTTTGTTCTGGCTAATGTTGAACTTCGAGAAGAGATCCTTTTGGAAGCTCATTCTTTTAAATTCTCAGTTCATGCTGGAAGTACAAAAATGTACAGAGACCTTAGACAATATTATTGGTGGCCAAATATGAAAAGAAGTGTGGCAGAGTACGTAGGATCGTGTTTAGTTTGCCAACAGATTAAAGTTGAACATCAGAGGCCTGCAGGAACATTACAACCCTTACCAGTTCCTGAATGGAAATGAGAACAAATAACGATAGACTTTGTGGTGGGATTACCTAGGACAACTAGGGGATATGATGCAATTTGGGTGATAGTAGATCGTTTAACCAAATCTGCCCATTTCCTGCCAATAAAGATGACATACTCGATGGATCATCTCGCTGAGTTGTATGTGCAAGAGATTGTTAGACTACATGGAGTTCCAAGCACTATAGTTTCAGACCGAGATTCTAGATTTACATTTAAGTTTTGGAAGAGTCTACACAAGGCTATGGGTATGCAGCTCTATTTTAGTACAGCTTTTCACCCTCAAACAGATGGACAATCTGAAAGGACCATTCAGACATTAGAGGATATGCTTCGTGCATGTGTATTAGATTTTCAGGGTTCTTGAAGTAAAAACTTATCATTGGTGGAATTTTCTTATAATAACAGTTTTCAGGCAACAATAGGGATGACACCGTATGAAGCATTGTATGGACAAAAATACAAATCTCCTTTGTATTGGGATGAAGTTGGTGAGGCACGTTTGCTTGGTCCTGATATTGTGCAACATATAGTGGAGAAGATTGCCGTCATCCGACAGAGAATCTTGACAGCTCAAAGCCAACAGAAAAGTTATGCCGATTAGAGACGCAGAGAATTGGAGTTTGAAGTAGGTGAAGAAGTTTTTTTTAAAGTTTCACCGTTCAAAGGAGTTGTAAGATTCAGGAAGAGAAGTAAGTTAAACCCCAGTTTTATAGGGCCTTTCTCAATCTTAAGTAGGATTGGGAAGACAACTTATCAGTTGCAATTGCCGGCCTCTATGGATGGAATTCACAATGTGTTCCATGTTTCTATACTGAAGAAGTGTATGCAGAATCCAACTAAGGTTGTGGAACAGCAAAATGTTGAAATTCATCCTACTCTTACTTATGAGGAGAAACCAGTAAAGATCCTTGACTATGCTGTGAAAGGGTTGCGCAACAAAGAGGTCCAACTGGTGAAAGTATTATGGCATAACCAGAGCATAGAGGAGACAACTTGGGAACGCCAGCAGGACATGATGGACCAACATCCAGGATTATTCAGGTATTGAATTTTGAGGACAAAATTCTTTTAAGGAGGGTAAATTGTAACACCTGGTTCCATCAAACCGATTTTTACCCTGTCAACTAATAGTGTACATTTTATGGATGATATTGGGAGAATTATTGATTAGGTTAATGAGTGACTAGATAAGGGCAAAATGGTAAATAAAGATCTATAGTGGATAACGTATTTAAGGGAGTGTTTAATGAGGTTTAGCTGCCACTGTTTCTCATTTTCCTTTCTCGGCATTCAGCTCAGCTAAACAGAGTTTCTCTCGGCGATTTTCTCTCCCATTTTCTCCAAGCTAGGTGAGTTCTACTTCGATTTCTTGCTACATTGTAACTATCGATGATAGAGGAGGGATTTTAAATGTGAGTTTTGAGAATGCTGTAAGTGAGATAGTTTCCCTACGAGTTCTGGTAGATTTGAGGATAGTTTAGAATGAAGCTTAACTAATACTCTGTCTACGGCTATAGATTTGAACAAAACCCAAAGTAAATTGCAACCAAGCTTTTCCAGGAAACCAGGTAAGTAGAGTATGTGTGTGCCTTTGGGTCTACATCACAAAACAGTAGGTTTATGCTTGTTTGAATGTTTTCTGTATGTCATTTATCATGTTTTTGGAAAGAACACGAAAATGAATTTACATGTAATGACATGGTAAGGCATGAACAGATTGTAACAGACCAACTGTTAAGGGAATTAATCCACCCCTTAATCGATGAAGAGGATGTATGACTTTGAGAAATTGATCCACTTCCCAATGGAATATAGGATTAGATCAGCTGTTAAGGGAACTAATCCGCCTCTTAATCGATGAAGATGATGTATGACTTTGGATTGATCCAACTCCCAGTGGAACCGATGGATCAGATCAGCGAAAGAATGTGAATGCAACTGAGATGTGAAAGTAGAAACTGCATAACTAGGATTTATGTTTCAGCTTATCATTTCATTATTGCTCTACTTGTTTAACATTAGGCTAATAGATGAGTTTTGTGATGTAGGTGCTGAGGTAACTACTGGAGAATTCTCTGAATTTACTGAAGACTAGGAGCAGTTGATAAAGCACACCTATGCCTCGACTTGGCAATCTGATGGGGCGGTTTAACTAATGTCTGTAGATGTGAAAGTCTAATTGACAATGGTTCAGTTTTAGTATGTTGAGAATGTTAATAACAACAGGAGTTTAATGTTTCAAATAATTTTGGAGCTTTTCTTATTATGAAAACACCATTTGGTTTTAGTTGTAGATTGTTATTTAGGATTTATAATAGATTTTGTCGTTTTGTGATCGGTGGATGTTGTCTATCGGTGGATGTTGTCTATCGGTGGATGTTGTCTATCGGTGGATGTTGTCTATCGGTGGATGTAGTCTATCGGTGGATGTAGTCTATCGGTGGATGTAGTCTATCGGTGGATGTAGTCTATCGGTGGATGTAGTCTATCGGTGGATGTTGTCTATCGGTGGATGTTGTCTATCGGTGGATGTTGTCTATCGGTAGATGTGAGTAATAGATTTTGTCGTTTTGTGATCGGTGGATGTTGTCTATCGGTAGATGTGAGTAATAGATTTTGTCGTTTTGTGATCGGTGGATGTTGTCTATCGGTGGATGTAGTCTATCGGTGGATGTTGTCTATCGGTAGATGTGAGTAATAGATTTTGTCGTTTTGTGATCGGTAGATGTGAGTAATAGATTTTGTCGTTTTGTGATCGGTGGATGTTGTCTATCGGTGGATGTAGTCTATCGGTGGATGTAGTCTATCGGTGGATGTAGTCTATCGGTGGATGTTGTCTATCGGTGGATGTAGTCTATCGGTGGATGTAGTCTATCGGTGGATGTTGTCTATCGGTGGATGTAGTCTATCGGTGGATGTTGTCTATCGGTGGATGTTGTCTATCGGTGGATGTAGTCTATCGGTGGATGTTGTCTATCGGTGGATGTAGTCTATCGGTGGATGTAGTCTATCGGTGGATGTTGTCTATCGGTAGATGTGAGTAATAGATTTTGTCGTTTTGTGATCGGTGGATGTTGTCTATCGGTGGATGTAGTCTATCGGTGGATGTTGTCTATCGGTGGATGTTGTCTATCGGTAGATGTGAGTAATAGATTTTGTCGTTTTGTGATCGGTAGATGTGAGTAATAGATTTTGTCGTTTTGTGATCGGTGGATGTTGTCTATCGGTGGATGTAGTCTATCGGTGGATGTAGTCTATCGGTGGATGTAGTCTATCGGTGGATGTTGTCTATCGGTGGATGTTGTCTATCGGTGGATGTTGTCTATCGGTGGATGTAGTCTATCGGTGGATGTAGTCTATCGGTGGATGTAGTCTATCGGTGGATGTAGTCTATCGGTGGATGTAGTCTATCGGTGGATGTTGTCTATCGGTGGATGTAGTCTATCGGTGGATGTTGTCTATCGGTAGATGTGAGTAATAGATTTTGTCGTTTTGTGATCGGTGGATGTTGTCTATCGGTAGATGTGAGTAATAGATTTTGTCGTTTTGTGATCGGTAGATGTGAGTAATAGATTTTGTCGTTTTGTGATCGGTAGATGTGAGTAATAGATTTTGTCGTTTTGTGATCGGTGGATGTTGTCTATCGGTGGATGTAGTCTATCGGTGGATGTAGTCTATCGGTGGATGTTGTCTATCGGTGGATGTTGTCTATCGGTAGATGTGAGTAATAGATTTTGTCGTTTTGTGATCGGTAGATGTGAGTAATAGATTTTGTCGTTTTGTGATCGGTAGATGTGAGTAATAGATTTTGTCGAGTATTAGATTTGTCGTTTGTGATCGGTGGATGCCTTTTGTTTCTGTTTCTATCGCTTGAACTATTCAGCGGTAGAGGTGTTCTGTTTTCTTTTGTTTTCTTTCAACCGATTGACTTTAATATTTTAATTAAATTAATAAATGTTGTTTTACACAAATGAATTTCCGCTGCAAGTTTTTAACGTTTTTAAGGGTCAATCTTTGACCGTTGAGTGAAATTTTGAAATTTTCTCAGAATGTCATAGTATGGTTCAATATTATGAGTAGCGAACCAGGTTTATATAATTCGGGGCGTTACAAGAGGATTGTAGTGATGTAGATGTAGAGGAACTAGTGAAAGACGAGTTATTATTCACGAGGCAAGCATTAAATATACAACATAAGAAGGATGACAATAAGGCATATCGTGAACACATATTTCATACAAGATGTCATGTGAATAACATGGTATGTAGTTTGATCATTGATAGCAGAAGTTGCACTAATATGGCAAGCACGTTATTGGTACAAAGGTTGAACTCAAATACGGATAAACATCCTAAGCCTTATAAGTTACAATGGCTAAGTGAATGCGGTGAACTTAAAGTGATTAAACAAGTGGAGGTTACATTATTAATCGGAAGGTACAAAGACTAAGTTCTATGTATGTAGTGTTGATACAAACTACACACATACTTTTAGGAAGACCTTGACAATTTGATAGAAAAGTCAAGTACAATGGATCTAAGAACGAGCACTCTTTAGATCAAAACGGAAGGATGATGGTTCTAACACTATTGAAGCCATAAGAAACTAGTGAAGACTAAGAGAAAATAAAAAAAAGTTCCAAAAGATTATGGTTGAAAGAGAAAACGAAAATGGTGAAAAGAAATTAGTCGAAAAGGATGTTGAATATGGCAAGCACGTTATTGGTACAAAGGATGAACTCAAATACCGATAAACATCCTAAGCCTTATAAGTTACAATGGCTAAGTGAATGCGGTGAACTTAAAGTGATTAAACAAGTGGAGGTTACATTATTAATCGGAAGGTACAAAGACTAAGTTCTATGTATGTAGTGTTGATGCAAACTACACACATACTTTTAGGAAGACCTTGACAATTTGATAGAAAAGTCAAGTACAATGGATCTAAGAACGAGCACTCTTTAGATCAAAACGGAAGGATGATGGTTCTAACACTATTGAAGCCATGAGAAACTAGTGAAGACTAAGAGAAAATAAAAAAAGTTCCAAAAGATTATGGTTGAAAGAGAAAACGAAAATGGTGAAAAGAAATTAGTCGAAAAGGATGTTGATATGGCAAGCACGTTATTGGTACAAAGGATGAACTCAAATACCGATAAACATCCTAAGCCTTATAAGTTACAATGGCTAAGTGAATGCGGTGAACTTAAAGTGATTAAACAAGTGGAGGTTACATTATTAATCGGAAGGTACAAAGACTAAGTTCTATGTATGTAGTGTTGATGCAAACTACACACATACTTTTAGGAAGACCTTGACAATTTGATAGAAAAGTCAAGTACAATGGATCTAAGAACGAGCACTCTTTAGATCAAAACGGAAGGATGATGGTTCTAACACTATTGAAGCCATGAGAAACTAGTGAAGACTAAGAGAAAATAAAAAAAGTTCCAAAAGATTATGGTTGAAAGAGAAAACGAAAATGGTGAAAAGAAATTAGTCGAAAAGGATGTTGAATATGGCAAGCACGTTATTGGTACAAAGGTTGAACTCAAATACCGATAAACATCCTAAGCCTTATAAGTTACAATGGCTAAGTGAATGCGGTGAACTTAAAGTGATTAAACAAGTGGAGGTTACATTATTAATCGGAAGGTACAAAGACTAAGTTCTATGTATGCAGTGTTTGTAACGCCCCGAGTCTCCGTGACCCGGTTCGCTACAGGGACTGATCTAATACCATACTCTCCCCTTTTGTCCTAACCGCTAGACTCTACGGTATCCTCCCCAAAATAAAAAAAATTCGACAGAGTAACGCCTGAAAATGGCGCCTCCCAAAATGCTAGGTACCTGCAACGAACGAATTCCCAACCAGTCCAGAATATATCAACTCGTCTATCAAACATACGAAATTTCCAAATAATAGTAACGAGGAAAAGCCAAAATACTATCAACCAAAATAAGAAAAACCTACAATACAGAGTGACACTTCACCCTTAGCTATAACTTTATACAACCAGATATAAAATGCCCCCACAAAACTACCTACTCCTGATCAACACCATACAACGACTCCAAGGGTCGGGTCGCCCTAACACTACCGTCCACCGGGGCCCTGGTCGCACGTCACCAACTGGCATCTACTCACGGTTCGGCTCTCGGTACTCACCTTCCTGCTCAGCTGTACCTACACCACAGAACACACCGTAAGCTCAAGGCTTAGAAAGTAGAGTGCAAAAGAAATCTAAACATGAAGCATGCTGACCATAACCAACTAACTACGACTTTATATTTACATACGTAACCACGACCCATAACCTGCACAAGAATCACCACCTACATATCATGACCAGCTACCGACGACTTCCCATCACATACATACCTACGACCCTTAACCTGCTTACCTTCTCCGGCCCGAGTCTCACTCGAAATTCGCAGAGCACCTCACCTCAGGCCCGAGTCTCACCCGGAATTCGCGGAGCACATCACCTCCGGCCCGAGTCTCACTCGGAATTCGCGGAGCACATCACCTCCTGCCCGAGTCCCACTCGGAATTCGCGGAGCACCTCACCTCCGGCCCGAGTCCCACTTGGAATTCGCGGAGCACCTCACCTCCGGCCCGAGTCCCACTCGGAATTCGCGGAGCACCTCACTCCGGCCCGAGTCCCACTCGGAATTCGCGGAGCACCTCACATACAGACTACTCAAAACGTACTTACGACTCACAACATACAACCAACTGTGGTATAGGCCCTTCTGGGCGACTCTCAAGCGTTACACCCACACTACTACTTACCTGGCGTCCTAGCTTGCTGAGGATGTTCGGTTTCTTGTCCACCTACGGCTCGACCTACAACATAAATTCAAAGTTCATCAAAATCAAACTCACATTCACCAATTACTCTCAAACTACTATTTCGAGTCTAATCCAACTAAAATCTAACTAAACGGCCACTAATTTGGGTTCGGTAAAAACCGACCCGAAACTTCAAACGTGCATAACTCTCGCGTCGGATATCAGAATCGAACGATTCCAGCGGCCACGTACTCCTCTAATAACCTATTTTAACATGCCAAAAGGAATTTGAAAACAAACGACCCTAGCTAGGTCAATTATCAGAAAACCCGAACTGCCCTTCACCCATAAAATTTCCCCATTTCGGTTTTCCATCAAATTCCACCCAATTCCTCACCAATCGATCTCTCACATACCCAATTAGCGTAAACTAACCCAAAATCCCGAGCTACACACACAAAACCCGAATTCCCCAAATTGGAGCCCTCGATTTTTCACTCAATCCGAGCTCACCATTGCTCGGATACCTTTGCTAGCACCGAGCTTGGTCATTTGACGCCAAGAACGGCCAAAAACGGCCAGTAGTCGGAGCTCAATCGAGCTCGTCCCTCTCGGCCTTAAACAGAGACAGAACAGGGTACAAAACGTGCCTTACCGGTTTGCTGACGCACGAAGATGGCCGGAATCGGCTCGCCCACAAACTCCGGCCGGAGAGCACCGAGAATCGTCGGTGGTCAGTGCTCAGTCGATCGCCGCTCCTTCTCTTCCCCTCCTGCCCTGTTCTCTGCTCGCGAAGAACGACAGACGAATGGCTTCTTCGCGAAGCCGTTCGTCTGTTTTAAAAAAAAAAATTAAATGTTAATTTAATTTTTTTAAAAAACAAGAATAATAATAATAATAACGTTTACCGTTTTGCCCTTCCAAGATTCTGATAAATTCTTTTCTTCGTCAGCCAATTTCTATAAATCGACTGTCTCTCCGTGCTTGGTTTAAACTCCTCCATCTGCGCTCTCAAAGATTTGACAACTAAGTGACTAATTAATCATAAGATAATTTAATTAATTCATCCAAAAAATCCGAGTGTTACACACACCCCACCTTATAAGAATTTTGTCCCCAAAATTTACGTACCAAATAACTCGGGAAACTGTCGCTCCATGTCCTGTCGCCGCTCCCAAGTGGTCTCCTCCACATTGCTTTTGCGCCACAACACCTTGACCAAAGGGATTTCCTTGTTGCGCAACTGCTTAACAGCTGATCCTAAAATCTGGACTGGTCTCTCCTCATATGCCAAGGTCGGCTGAACCTCAATCTTCTCCTGATCCACCACCTGAGCCGGATCACGAATGCACTTCCTCAGCATAGAAACATGGAAGACGTCGTGAATGGCACTCATAGAAGCAGGCAGTTGCAGTCGGTAAGCGGTGCTCCCAATCCTCTCTAATATAGGGAATGGTCCCACAAACCGAGGGTTTAGCTTCCCTCGCTTCCCAAACCTGACCACCCCCTTGAATGGGGAGATCTTCAGAAACACTAGATCCCCCATGCTAAACTCCAACTCTCGCCGTCTCTGATCTGCGTAACTCTTCTGTCGACTCTGAGCTGCCTCAATCCTTCTCCGAATAATAGCCACTTTGTCGACTGTCTACTGCAGAATCTCAGGACCCAGCAATCTTGCCTCACCAACCTCGTCCCAATACAGAGGCGATCTGCATTTCCTTCCATATAGGGCCTCATAAGGCGCCATACCAATGGTGGACTGGTAGCTGTTATTATATGAAAACTCCACCAAATGCAAGAACCTGCTCCAAGATGCCTGAAACTCTAGCACACAGGCTCTCAACATATCCTCTAGAATCTGTATAGTCCGCTCTGACTGCCCATCGGTCTGAGGATGAAAGGCCGTACTAAAATCCAACCAGGTACCGATGGCCTTCTGCAGACTCTGCCAAAACTTAGAAGTAAATCTGGGGTCTCGATCTGACACTATTGACACCGGAACCCCATGTAACCGAACTATCTCCTGTACATAAAGCTGAGCAAACTGGTCCATAGAGTAAGTCATCCTCACCGGCAGAAAGTGAGATGACTTTGTCAGTCTGTCCACAACCACCCAGATTGCATCATGGCCCTTCACTGTCTTGGGCAATCCTGTCACGAAATCCATAGTGATCCTCTCCCATTTCCACTCTGGTATAGGTAGTGGCTGAAGCATACCCGATGGCCTCTGGTGCTCAGCCTTCACCTGCTGGCATACTACACAAGCTTCCACATACATAGCCACCTCACGCTTCATATTGGGCCACCAGTAATGCTGCCTCAGGTCCCTGTACATCTTAGTGCTCCCAGGATGCACAGAGAAAGAAGAAGAATGAGCCTCTGCCAATATATCTTTCCTCAGTTCCTCGTCCTTCGGAACATACCACCTGTCCCGAAATTTCAGAATCTCGTCCTCCGAAATGCTGATCTCGGGCCTCGCACTAGTCTCCATACTCGCCCTGAGTTCTTTACACTCATTATCACTTCCTTGAGCCAGTTTGATCCTTTCCAGGATGGTCGGCCTTAATGTCATAGCCGAAAGGGTAGCCGCAAGGTTAGAAACTACCTCAACACCAAACCTCTGCAGCTCAACCCTCAACTCGATCGGCACCGTAGTCATCATAGCAGAAACTGAAACTGGAACCGCCACCCGACTTAGAGCATCCGCCACCACATTCGCCTTTCCCGGGTGATACTTAATTTCTAAATTATAGTCTTTCACTAGTTCAAGCCACCTCCTCTGCCTCATGTTCAGTTCCTTCTGTGTAAAAATATACTTCAAGCTCTGATGGTCGGAGAATACCTCGCACTGTTGCCCATATAGATAATGCCGCCAAATCTTTAGTGCAAAAACTACTGCTGCTAACTCCAAGTCGTGAGTGGGATAGTTCTGCTCATACGTCTTCAACTGTCTAGAAGCATAAGCAATAACCTTCCCATTCTGCATCAGTACGCACCCCAAACCAATCCTAGATGCGTCGCAATAAATACTGAATCTCTCACCCTCAACCGGTAACACCAACAATGGAGCCGAGGTCAACTTCTGTTTCAAGATCTGAAAGTTGTTTTCACAATCGTCAGACTAACAGTACTTCGTATTTTTCCTGGTCAACCTGGTCATTGGGGCTGCAATCTTAGAGAACCCCTCGACAAATCTCCGATAATAGCCTGCCAACCCAAGAAAACTACGAACCTCACTAGCATTAGTTGGCTGAGGCCACTCCTGCACCGCCTGAACCTTCACCGGGTCCACCGAAATGCCTTCACCAGAGATGACGTGCCCCAAGAAATTAACTCTATCTAGCCAAAACTCACACTTGGTAAACTTAGCATACAACTGGTGCTGTTTCAAAGCAGACAACACGATCCCCAAGTGTTCCCTGTGCTCCTCCTCTGTCTGTGAATAAATCAAAATATCATCAATAAACACTATAACAAACCTGTCCAAATATTCTTTGAATACCCGGTTCATCAGGTCCATAAAGGCTGCCGGGGCGTTGGTCAGTCCAAAAGACATGACCAAAAACTCATAGTGCCCATATCTTGTCCTGAATGCGGTCTTCGATACATCTTCCTCTTGCACCTTCAGCTGATAGTATCCGGACCTCAAATCAATCTTAGAGAACACCCGTGCACCTTGAAGCTGATCGAACAAATCATCTATCATCGGCAGTGGGTACTTGTTCTTCACTGTCAGCTTATTCAACTCTCTGTAGTCAATGCACATACGTAGAGATCCATCTTTCTTCTTCACAAACAACACTGGTGCGCCCCACGGTGAAAAACTAGGGCGTATAAAGCATTTATCCGTCAACTCCTCTAACTGTACCTTCAACTCCTTCAGCTCAGTAGGCGCCAACCTATATGGGTTTTTACACACCGGTTCAGCCCCTGGGTACACATCAATGACGAACTCGATCTCTCTATCCGGGGGCAAACCTGGTAAATCTTCGAGGAACACCTCCGAAAAATCCTTCACAACCTCGATGTCCTGTAACTGGGCCTCTGCCTGGTACTGTCCATTTCTAACACTAGCCAGAAAACCCAAGCATCCATCTCGCAATAACTGTCGGGCTCTTAAGGAAGATATTTCAGAAATCCTTCTCAGACCTTTCCCAGTCTTGAATGAGTAACACCCCCCATCCGGGGGTCGGAAATGAATCTCCCGATTCCTGCAGTCTAATGAAGCATAATGTCTGAACAACCAATCCATTCCTAAGATGACTTCATACTCCATCATGTGGAGTATGATCAATTCAGCGTACAACTGTCGCCCTCCCACAGTCATTAGATCTCCTCGTACCATCTGATCTGACAATAAACGTTCCCCTGATGGCAACGTTACCTCGAAAAATCGGTCGGTATGGCAAAACTCCAAGTTGGCCTTACCCACAAAGGCCGCATAGACAAATGAATGTGTAGCACTTGTATCAATCAAGGTGTAAGCTGCAACTCCAAAAATAAAAATGCTACCTGAAATGACGGACGGCTGGGCAGCATCATCTGGCTCAATGAGGGAGAAGACTCGCGGTGCTGATCTCGCTGGGGTTCTACTCAAAGTCGGGCACTGTCTGGCAAAATGACCTACCTCGTTGCAACGATAGCATCGATTTGCCTTCGGACACTCTCTCGCGAAATGGCCCTCCTCATTACAGTTGAAGCACCGGTTAGAATCTGCTCGACACTCACCATAATGGTTCTTCTTACACTTAGGGCACAGTGGTACAGTACTCGACCCCTGGGACCGTTTACTGCTCCCTTGACTGCTCAGACTCTCACTGGACCTTTTCTGGCCCCCTTGCTACTACTGTGGTGTACCCCTCGATGGCTGAGACGCCATCTCCTGGAGGAATCGTCGCGGCTGCTCCTTAGACTGCTCTCTATAACTAGGAAGTTTCATGCTAGCCTCCTCAATATCTAATGCCTTGGCAACCACTTCCTCATACGGCACGTTCCGTGTCCCTGCTATTCTGACACCCATATAAATCTCCGGCTTCAGCCCCTGAACAAACTGGAGTACCTTGTTCTCGTTTAGGCTCACTAAATGACCAGCAAATCTCGACAAAGCCTCAAACCGTCGCACATAATCAGCCACTGTGCCCGTTTGCTTCAACTGAGTAAACTGGCCATCTTCGTTGTTTTGACTGAGTGGCTGAAGTATTTGCCGAAAAAAACTGCTCGAAACTCCTCCCAGGTCATCCTTGTCACATCGGTGGTGGCCTTCACTGTGTCCCACCAGAATCAAGCATCCCCTGCTAGGTGAAAAACTGCGCTGGAAACCCTGTCCTGATCGTTTACTTTGGTATATCCCATTATGTCTTCCATCTTTCGAATCCACTCTTCAGCAATGAGTGGATCCGAAGACGACCCGTCAAAGGCTGGGGGCTGTAACCTGTGAAACCTGTCTCCCTCGTGGCCCGCCGCGGCAGCGCCACCACTAGACTGCCCCTGATCCTCCCTACTTAGAAACCGCTCTAACTGCGCTAACTGCTGGGACTGGCGGGTGACCAACTCTGTCAACTGTCTGATAGCATCGTCTCTCCCATCTGTCTCTCTCGGTGGCTATCCCCTAGTCTCAGCCTGGTCATCTACCTCCCTCCGAGGTCGACCTCGTCCTCGTCCCCTACGCCCTCTCGGCATATTCTTCAATCCCTGAACCATTTAACACTATCATAAGAAAACATCATACTAGGGTGCTAAGTAATACTTACAGTTAGCGAAGCACTCCCAGGCAGCGGCTGACGGTGTTAGGTAATCCATTGAACGACGTCGACCCCATGGCTCTGATACCATAACTGTAACGCCCCGAGTCTCCGTGACCCGGTTCGCTACAGGGACTGATCTAATACCATACTCTCCCCTTTTGTCCTAACCGCTAGACTCTACGGTATCCTCCCCAAAATAAAAAAAATTCGGCAGAGTAACGCCTGAAAATGGCGCCTCCCAAAATGCTAGGTACCTGCAACGAACGAATTCCCAACCAGTCCAGAATATATCAACTCGTCTATCAAACATACGAAATTTCCAAATAATAGTAACGAGGAAAAGCCAAAATACTATCAACCAAAATAAGGAAAACCTACAATACAGAGTGACACTTCACCCTTAGCTATAACTTTATACAACCAGATATAAAATGCCCCCACAAAACTACCTACTCCTGATCAACACCATACAACGACTCCAAGGGTCGGGTCGCCCTAACACCACCGTCCACCGGGGCCCTGGTCGCACGTCACCAACTGGCATCTACTCACGGTTTGGCTCTCGGTACTCACCTTCCTGCTCAGCTGTACCTACACCACAGAACACACCATAAGCTCAAGGCTTAGAAAGTAGAGTGCAAAAGAAATCTAAACATGAAGCTAGCACCTCACTCCGGCCCGAGTCCCACTCGGAATTCGCGGAGCACCTCACTCCGGCCCGAGTCCCACTCGGAATTCGCGGAGCACCTCACTCCGGCCCGAGTCCCACTCGGAATTCGCGGAGCACCTCACTCCGGCCCGAGTCCCACTCGGAATTCGCGGAGCACCTCACTCCGGCCCGAGTCCCACTCGGAATTCGCGGAGCACCTCACCTCCGGCCCGAGTCCCACTCGGAATTCGCGGAGCACCTCACTCCGGCCCGAGTCCCACTCGGAATTCGCGGAGCACCTCACTCCGGCCCGAGTCCCACTCGGAATTCGCGGAGCACCTCACTCCGGCCCGAGTCCCACTCGGAATTCGCGGAGCACCTCACTCCGGCCCGAGTCCCACTCGGAATTCGCGGAGCACCTCACTCCGGCCCGAGTCCCACTCGGAATTCGCGGAGCACCTCACTCCGGCCCGAGTCCCACTCGGAATTCGCGGAGCACCTCACTCCGGCCCGAGTCCCACTCGGAATTCGCGGAGCACCTCACTCCGGCCCGAGTCCCACTCGGAATTCGCGGAGCACATCACCTCCGGCCCGAGTCCCACTCGGAATTCGCGGAGCACCTCACTCCGGCCCGAGTCCCACTCGGAATTCGCGGAGCACCTCACTCCGGCCCGAGTCCCACTCGGAATTCGCGGAGCACCTCACTCCGGCCCGAGTCCCACTTGGAATTCGCGGAGCACATCACCTCCGGCCCGAGTCCCACTCGGAATTCGCGGAGCACCTCACTCCGGCCCGAGTCCCACTCGGAATTCGCGGAACACATCACCTCCGGCCCGAGTCTCACTCGGAATTCGCGGAGCACCTCACTCCGGCCCGAGTCCCACTCAGAATTCGCGGAGCACCTCACTCCGGCCCGAGTCCCACTCGGAATTCGCGGAGCACCTCACTCCGGCCCGAGTCCCACTCGGAATTCGCGGAGCACCTCACTCCGGCCCGAGTCCCACTCGGAATTCGACTCGGAATTCGCGGAGCACCTCACCTCCGGCCCGAGTCTCACCCGGAATTCGCGGAGCACATCACCTCCGGCCCGAGTCTCACTCGGAATTCGCGGAGCACATCACGTCCTGCCCGAGTCCCACTCGGAATTCGCGGAGCACCTCACCTCCGGCCCGAGTCCCACTCGGAATTCGCGGAGCACCTCACTCCGGCCCGAGTCCCACTCGGAATTCGCGGAGCGCCTCATATACAGACTACTCAAAACGTACTTACGACTCACAACATGCAACCATTTGTGGTATAGGCCCTTCTGGGCGACTCTCAAGTGTTACACCCACACTACTACTTATCTGGCGTCCTAGCTTGCTGAGAATGTTCGGTTTCTTGTCCACCTACGGCTCGACCTACAACATAAATTCAAAGTTCATCAAAATCAAACTCACATTCACCAATTACTCTCAAACTACTATTTCGAGTCTAATCCAACTAAAATCTAACTAAACGGCCACTAATTTGGGTTCGGTAAAAACCGACCCGAAACTTCAAATGTGCATAACTCTCGCGTCGGATATCAGAATCGAACGATTCCAGCGGCCACGTACTCCTCTAATAACCTATTTTAACCTGCCAAAAGGAATTTGAAAACAAACGACCTTAGCTAGGTCAATTATCAGAAAACCCGAACTGCCCTTCACCCATAAAATTTCCCCATTTCGGTTTTCCATCAAATTCCACCTAATTCCTCACCAATCAATCTCTCACATACCCAATTAGCGTAAACTAACCCAAAATCCCGAGCTACACACACAAAACCCGAATTCCCCAAATTGGAACACTCGGTTTTTCACTCAATCCGAGCTCACCATTGCTTGGCAACCTTTGCTAGCACCGAGCTCGGTCATTTGACGCCAAGAACGGCCAAAAGTGGCCAGTAGTCGGAGCTCAATCGAGCTCGTCCCTCTCGGCCTTAAACAGAGACAGAACAGGGCACAAAACGTGCCTTACCGGTTTGCTGACGCACGAAGATGGCCGGAATCGGCTCGCCCACGAACTCCGGCCGGAGAGCACCGAGAATCGTCGGTGGTCGGTGCTCAGTCGATCACCGCTCCCTCTCTTCCCCCCTGCCCTGTTCTCTGCTCGCGAAGAACGACAGACGAATGGCTTCTTCGCGAAGCCGTTCGTCTGTTTTAAAAAAAAAATTAAATGTTGATTTAATTTTTTTTTTAAAACAAGAATAATAATAATAATAACGTTTACCGTTTTGCCCTTCCAAGATTCTGATAAATTCTTTTCTTCGTCAGCCAATTTCTATAAATCGACTCTCTCTCCGTGCTCGGTTTAAACTCCTCCATCTGCGCTCTCAAAGATTTGACAACTAAGTGACTAATTAATCATAAGATAATTTAATTAATTCATCCAAAAAATCCGAGTGTTACAGTGTTGATGCAAACTACACACATACTTTTAGGAAGACCTTGACAATTTGATAGAAAAGTCAAGTACAATGGATCTAAGAACGAGCACTCTTTAGATCAAAACAGAAGGATGATGGTTCTAACACTATTGAAGCCATGAGAAACTAGTGAAGACTAAGAGAAAATAAAAAAAAGTTCCAAAAGATTATGGTTGAAAGAGAAAACGAAAATGGTGAAAAGAAATTAGTCGAAAAGGATGTTGAAAAAGAAAAAGACAAAGGAGAAAAGAAATTAGTTGAAAAAGAGTTTGAAAAGAATAGATGGAAAAGAGAAAAAAAGAGTGAAATGATAAAGAAAAATGAGATGAAAAGTGAGGTGATTTTCTTTCTATATAAAAATATTTATTTTTCATCTAACAAGCTTACAATTTCTCTTCCAAGTGTTGTGTCTCCTATTTTGTAGGAAAATAAACATGTAAGTCCCAAAAAGTTCCGAAGAGAAATTCCTCTGTTAAGGGAGATTGAGGAGCAAAAAGATCTCGCACCAAGTACATCAATTCTAAGTTGACTGAAAATATCAATTAGGTTTGAGTGGTTAGTAAGACCATTTGGCTTATATATTTCATCTATTACTTGTATACGGTTGATAAATAATATGTCAAAATCTTTTATTGGAAAATTTATCATTGTTTACTTTGCCTACAACTTGGCTTATGATAAAAATTTGAATACATATTTTGAGAACTTAAAATTGGATTTTAATGTTTTAAAGGATGTTCATTCTATTAGGTATTATTCACCGTTTGATATTATTGATGATTTTAATCCATTAAATGCATTAAAGAATTGAACTTTGTTTATTAATAAGTTTGTTATTGTGCTTGGAAGAAAAAATAATGAATTTGTTAAGAATTTTCATGCAATGATAAGATATATTTTTGAACCTGGACATTGGGTTTGGCTACATTTACGAAAAGAAAGGTTCTCCAACCAACAGAAGAAATAGTTGCAACCACAAAAAGACGGGCCTTTCCAAGTCATTGAGCGCATCAACAACAACGCCTACAAGATCGATTTACCAAGTGAATATGGTAATATGAGCGCATCAAGCACAACGCCTACAAGATCGATTTACCAAGTGAATATGGCAATGTAAGCGCATATTTTAATGTTAGTGATTTGTCTTTATATGATACAGGAGATTCGAGAACGAATATTTTCGAGGAAAGAAGGAATGATGTGAAGAGTGCTCGTTCTTAGATCAAAGCAAAGATCTTTGTCAAAATATTGGAGGCTCAATGACTAGATCGAAAATCAAGAAAACGCATGAAGCCTTGCATGGATTGGTATTAGAGATTCAAGAGAAATAATCTTCCCAACATAATTCAAAACTACTAAATTTGTTAAGTAATGAAGAGAATGCCATGAAGGAAAGTGTAAATGTTAATATGTTGGCGTTTCTTTTTGGCAAATATAATTTATGGGCATTTATATTTAATTCTCTAAAATATGTTTTCAATTATGGAAGATTGATTCTCGGGATTCATGTCATTATTCATCTGATATTTGAATGAAGATTTCATATGGATTACAACGAGATAAATGATCACAACAAACAAAGAATATATTTCTAAAGTGTTGGGATCCGATATGATTGTTTGGATGATTCTTTCCTAAAATAGTATGCACGGTGTCACACGCGCAAAACAGGAGAATTTCTGTTTCCTTCTTCATGCGGATCTGTTTAGATATGGTATTTGAATTACTCCTCACGTAAGGTAATTGCAAATCATATAAAAATAATTTTTTAACAGATAGGCATGTGGAACGACATTGATCTCTTGGGTTTTTCTTTTTCTCCATGTTGATCTTCTTTTTTCACCCACGGGTTCGTGTGGTGAATGTTTGTTCAACCAATCAGTGATTGGATGTTATACACACTGTATAAGTGAGCTGATCTGATTATCTTTGAGTCTATTGGTTTGATGCAACCGTAGACAACGACGAGTGTCATCAACGGTGTCCCAGGTGCTATTCTGTTTCTTTCATTGAAGCTCAGTCTCAAGAGGAGGCTACTTGGAAATCGGGAGGAGTTCTGATTGTGGGCAAGAGGATCTTGCCATACAAGAATTCAAGGAGGAGTTATCAACGACAAGGGGAGCTTGTCATCTTTAGATTCCGGGAGGAGTCGCCATCAACAAGGGGATATTGTTGCATTCAGATTTTGAGAGGGATCGATTACAAGTCGAGGGGAGCTCCCAAATACTATTTCACTGAGGAAGTTAGGAAGTAACGACGACAAAAATAAGAGGGAGTCTTTATTTGTATAAGTCTGATTGTCTTGTAACTTCAAGAACTCGTGAATTGTTTTTAATTCTGGATGTGGCTCCGCAGACGTAGGCAATTGTCGAACTGCATGACCAACCTTCTGTCTTATTATTTTCAGCACTTTATCATTGTTCATTATTATAATAATTAAGTGGTGTCCTACCTAGTGTTCAACTTACACTAGGGTATCGCGTAACTAATTTTGATCTTTCATTTGGTATCAGAGCAGTTCGCTTCTGTTTCTTAAGCGAGATCCACGAAATTTTATCTTGGTTCAACTATGCGTCCGCCACTATTGGATGGAAGCAACTATGCTTACTGGAAGGCCAGAATGAAAGCATTCATCAAGGTTATCGATGAGAAGACATGGAGATCTATTCTGATAGGATGGAATTCTCCCACGACTACTAACGAAGGAGGTGTCATATCTCTTAAATCTGAAGAAGATTGGTCAGTCTCTGAAGATGCACTAGCCAACAGTAATTCAAAGGCACTTAACGCTATTTTTAATGGTGTTGACCCTGCTCAGTTCAGAATTATTTCAGTGTGTGAGTCAGTTAAAAGAGCATGGGAGATTCTACAAACTACTTATGAAAGAACATCGGCGGTAAAACTATCAAAGATGGAAATGCTCATGACGAGGTTTGAAAATTTAAAAATGCATGAAGAAGAAAGTATTGCCAAGTTCAATACCAAACTATGTGATATAGAAAATGAGACATTTGCACTTGGTGAAACCGTCTCTGAAGAACTGTTGGTACGAAAGACTCTATGGTCTCTTCCTCAACGCTTTGCCTATAAAGTTACTACAATTGAAGAAGCGAAAGATGTGTCCAAAATAAAGTTGGAAGAACTAATGGTGTGATGACCCGAATGTGCAAGTATGTGTATGATGGCTGCACGAACCGGAACCCGGATGGCGATACGTCCACGCGGGCGAATCGGAAGGTGACAGGTCATAAAAAGGGGGTCGTCACAATCTCACATCGCTTGGGGAAGTATGTGGAAATGAAACATATGTAAAGAGACCCTTCCAACATAGCAAGACGCGTTTTGGAGCACGATTGGCAACGGATCCCATAAGAACTCTGAAGATAAAAGTGCTTCGGCGAGAGCAATTCCAGATTGGGTGACCTTCCGGGAAGTTCTCGCCAAACAAAGTCGTGAGGGGAGGATATTGGGCTACGGCCCAATCCCCAGAGCGGACAATATCTTGCTGGGATAAGGGGTCGTTACAAATGAGATTACTTAGAACTTTTAAGATGAACCTTGGGATTGATGCCGAAACAAATAAGGTCAAAGGCATAGCACTAAAGGTTGATACATAAGACTTGAATGATCATGATGAAGATGATCTTGAAGAGTCTCTTGCACTACTATCAAAGAATTTTAGCCGAGTTATGAAAAAATTTAGGAGAAATAATCTCGGTGCCAGACCCAATGTCAGTAATACAAAGCCGGGTTCTTCAAGTAATAAAAAGTTCAAGGAAAACAATCACACTTCGATCAATCTGCCAAGAATAGAGGAATCCAATGTAGAGAATATGAAAAGAAGTTTTTGAAGAACATCACATTTGATCGCATGGGAAAAGTGACATTCGGTAACGGTGTCAAAGCAAGTGTCATAGGCACAGGTACACTGAATGTTGATGGACTATCACAGTTAAAGAATGTTCTTCTGGTAAACGATCTAAAGGCAAATTTGATAAGCATTAGTCGGTTGTATGATCAAGATTTAAATGTCTATTTCACTCGTGAGAAGTGCATAGTCTTGGATCCAGACAAAAATTGCATCATAGAAGGGGTAAGATCTGTTGATAATTGTTATCTTATCTCATCATTTTCAACTTGTTATCGTTCAAGCATGGAGGGTTCTATTTTTTGGCATCGAAAATTGGGACACGTCAACGATAGGATGCTAAAGATGATCATTTCAAAGGGAGCTGTCTGTGGGATTCCCAAGCTAAATTTTTATGAAGATCGTCTATGTGGACCATGTCAAATAAGTAAACAAACCAAGGTGTCTCATCCGAAGTCACTGGCGACAGCAACCAATCGTGTGCTTGAATTACTTCATATGGACTTAATGACACCGATGCCTCTAGAAAGCATTGGAGGAAAACGATATGCTTATGTAACGGTTGATGATTTTTCACGATACATGGGTGGAGTTCCTTAGAGAAAAATCTAATACATGCAAAGCCTTCAAAGCCTTATGTATTCAACTCCAATGTGAAAAAGATTGTGTCATCATGAGGATTATTCGCATCCGTAGTGATCATGGCAAAGAATTTGAAAACTCAGAATTCTCAGATTTCTATAATCAACTTGGAATATCTCATGAGTTCTCGGCACCCAAGACACCTCAGCAAAATGGAGTTGTTGAACAGAAAAATCAAACTATTGCAGAGATGTCTCGCGTAATGTTACACGAGAAAAATATTCCACAGAAGTTCTAGGCCGAGGCAATGAACACTACATGCTATACGATAAATCAAGTGTATCGCCGTGGAAGAACTTTCATGACACCATACGAGATATGAAAAAACAAAACTCTAAATCTTCACTATTTTCATCCTTTCGGTAGTACGTGCTATGTGTTAAATGACAGGGAACACAAAAGGAAATTTGACTCTAAGAGTGATGAGGCTATCTTTCTCGGACATTCAACCAATAGCCACGCCTATCGAGTCTACAATAAATGGACTCGAACTGTCATTGAATTGGCAAATGTTCAAGTGAATGATTCCTTGCATACATTTGATACGCCTATAGAAGATATATTCCAGAGTTCAAATAATGAAAATTCTAATGGCCTCACCAATGTCCCTGATGTTTTTCCAAGCAGTGTCTCAGGTAATGTCTCCGATACAACTATCACAGCTAGTGAAGTGGAAGTGACTACGTCAAACAGCAGGCAACCATCCACACGTGTCCAGAAAGATCATCCTGTTGATGAAGTCATTGGAAGTCTTAATGATGAAATTCGAACCAGAGACAAACCGAGAGTAAACTATAGAGACATGATTCATATGGCATGTTTCACCTCAACTATTGAGCCTAAAAATATGAAAGAAGCTCTCCTAGATAAATATTGGATTGAGGCAATACAAGAAGAACTTGATCAATTCACTTGAAATCAAGTTTAGGATTTAGTGCCGTGTCCTCCAAATGTAAACCTCATCAACACCAAGTGGATATACAAGAACAAGAGTGATGAGCATGGAAACATAAAACGCAACAAAGCACGGTTAGTCGCTCAAGGATATTCACAGATTGAAGGCATTGATTTTGATGAGACATTTGCTCCGGTTGCTCGACTTGAATCCATTCAACTTTTACTTGTTATTGCTTGTGTAATGCGGTTCAAACTCTATCAAATGGATGTGAAGAATGCATTCTTAAATGGCTTTCTAAATGAGGAAGTTTATGACACTCAACCAAAGGGTTTTGAGGACCCTCATTATCCCGAGTATGTCTATCGATTGAAAAAAGTGCTATACGGGCTTAAACAAGCACCCCAAAAATGGTATGAATGACTCACGGTATATCTATTATCCAAGGGATATGAGAGAGGGGGAGTATATAAAACTCTTTTCATTTGCCGTGAAAAATGTCAGTTTTTACTTGCTCAAATTTATATTGATGACACAATGTTTGACTCAGTGTTATAGGTGCTGGTACATGATTTTGTTGCTAAAATGACTGGCGAATTTGAGATGAGCATGGTCGGTGAGTTCAATTACTTCCTTGGTCTTCAGATTCAGCAAAGAAATGATGGAATATTCATCTCCCAAACCAAGTATGCCAAAAATTTGTTGAAGCGTTTCAAGTTAGAGAATGCTCGTCCCAAAAGAACACCAATTGAGACACATGAAAAACTCTCCAAAGATGAGAAAAACATTTCTGTTGATGCACGACTACATAGAAGTATGATTGGCAGCCTCTTGTATTTAACTGCTAGTCGGCCTAACATTTGTTATAGTGTGAGATTATGTGCACAATTTCAAGCAAATCTTCGTGAGTCTCACCTGATGTCAGTGAAGCGAATTCTCAAATATGTTGGCAGAATGACTGACTATGGACTCTGGTATTCCTTCAATGCAAATGCTAATCTGGTTGGTTATTGTGACGCTGATTGGGCCGGAAGTTCGGATGATCGGAAGAGTACTTCTGGTGGATGTTTTTTTTTGGGAAACAATCCGGTGTCTTGGTTTAGCAAGAAGCAGAACTTTATTTCTCTGTCTACTATCGAGGCATAATATATCGCACTGGTAGTAGTTGAACTCAGCTTCTTTGAATGAAATAAATGTCAAGGACTACGGTGTCACACAGGAGGTCATAACGTTATACTGTGATAATTCTAGTACTATTAATATCTCCAAAAATCTAGTACAATATTCTCGAATAAAGCATATTGATATTCGACGTCATTTTATTAGATCCCTTGTAGAAGAAAAAATCATCATCTTGGAGCACATGGTGACCGAAAAGTAAATTGTCGATATTTTTATAAAAGCATTGGATGGTGTAAGATTCGAAGAACTGAGGTCTTCTTTGGGCCTCTGTTTCATATGAAGAAATATTCTAGTTGAAGGTATTTTATTTAAAAAAAAAATTGTCACTTGTTGTAGGAAACTTCTTTTATTACTAATATTTCTTTTGAAATTTTTGGTCAGTAACTTCCTACATGACACAAGGGTTTCTATGAAGTTTTCGGCGATCTTTATGGAAATTTGAAGATAATCTCAAACGTATTGATGGAAGCTTTTATGGGATTTGATCGTGGCTATATCAATTGGATTTACTTCCCAACTTATAAGACTTTAGATTTATTTTCCAAAGATTATAAGAAGTTGAAGAAATAGTTATGAATTTATGATTTATTTCCATAATATTATCATTCTCAAAATTATAGGGGATTTCGGAAATATTTTCCAAAAATTGACATGAGTACTTTGTAAATTTTTATGAAAACAAAAAATAAATCATCATGGATCTTAAGGAAATTCAAAGTGCCTCGATTATGGTTATTGGATGGGTTTATCTCCAAATCTGAAACCTTGCAAATTTTTATGGTTTATTTCCATAAAATTATTTGATTTATTCCCATAACTTACGTGTTTAATGATTTATTCTCAACCTCATGTAGAAATTGTTATTATTTTATCCTCTTGGAAATGGAGAAATTTTAATGTGATTTGATGGACCATACTTTCAAATTGAGGGTATTATGATTTATTTCCATCAACCCTCAAGGAGTCTCAACAGCGAAATCTTTCTCTCTCCACTGTTAGCATTCTTTATTTTGAAGGGCTCCACTGTATAGGTGTAATAACCGGCTTGTACGGAATATTAATATTATATTATGTGATGACATTTTTGTAAATATGTCAAATCAAGTCCGTTTTGATAAAAGAAAGCGTCATTAGAATCCTAATTATTAATAGGAATTTTAAAAAAATTATGAGAATTTTCGGAGTTTAGACGCTATATTCCGAGTAAATACGTTTCTCGTAATGTAAATAACGTTTTAGTAAAAATAGTAAACGAGATCCGATTTGCGAACGGACAGTTTTAATAGAATAAAGCATATTGATAAGTTGAAGAAACCAAATCTCCTTCTTTCTTACAAAACTTCACGAATTCATTTCTGTTTTTCTTCTTTTCTCCTGCGACTAGAGAGTGACTTCCTCTCTGCCATCGACATTGGACTTATTGGCGAAATAAGAAAATTTGAAGAAACCGAATAGTTAGCCGATTAACGAAACGAAGGACGAAGTAATTATAAAAATCAAGGAAGGGCAAAAAGGTAATTTGCCAAGTCAATTTTTAAATTAAAAACCAAATCTCCTTCTTTCTTCCAGACTTCACGAATTCCTTTCTGTTTTTCTTCTTTTCTCCTGCGACCAGAGAGTGACTTCCTCTCTACCATCGACATTTTCTCAACGCCGATCTCCGATTTTCCTCCGATCAACTTCCGTTCTTCACGTTTCCTCCTCCAATCGATGCTCTAGGTATGAATCTACGATCTTAGAGCATTTATTTTGATTTTTACGGAGTTTAAACAATTAGGGTTTCTTTTAGGTTTCGTTTAAAATCGAGATTTAGGGTTCGAAATCGATAGATTGTTGTAGATTACGAATGGATAGGGCGTATTGAACGTTATTGGACGAAGTTAAATCGATTTTTGAGAAATGTTAAAATTGGAGAATTTTCAGGTTTTTAGGAAAAACTCGTAATTGTGATTTTAAACTATCGAGCGTTAATCGTTGTTTAAATACTTCGATTAGTTAAGATAAAGCTTTAGGAAATTTCCTTAGTTAAGGTTTTGTTGAATTCGGACGATTAGAAGTTTAAACGCGTGGTATTGATAATCGTTGTGTTTTGCTTCAGACAAACAACGCTCGTGGACGGAGCTTGAGCTGCTTTGGACACGAGGTAAGTTCTCGTGATCTTCTTTGGCCGATTGGCCTACACCGTACGTCGAAGTCGTCTCGAGGAGTTTTGGTGACGCGTATGTTTAAATTGTTTTGGTTGGGTAGTTAGGATTAGTTCTGTATAGGTTATGCTTTTAAATGCTTTATTGTCTTGATGGTACGAATCATGTATGTTTACTTTCCGTCATATTGAATTGTTCACGCATCACGTGTTTTAAAAGAACATAGAAAATGAATTTTCGCATGATGTTTTCAAGAAAATGGCGATGTGGCCTGGAGAGGGGCACGACCTATTGTGGAGACCGATTACGGGTTTGTCACAATACCACATCTATTGCATACTCATACAATTATACAGTTACAGGTCATGCGAGATGGGGCTCAGGCACGGCTGTACGTGTTGTAAGCGTGTACCCCCCCCCCCCCCCCGGTCTAGCTGAAAAGAGTAGTCCGACCACTGGATGTGCTCTCTCCGGTTAGGAGGCTGAGATCTCGGTGACACCCACAGAGTAAAGATAAAGAAAATGCTGCATGATTTCTGAACTCATATGCATAGCATGCATGTACATTTACTAGAACTTGCTAAGATTTTTATCTCATAGGTGTCTGTATGGTGTAGGTGACTTCGACATAGGTGAGGATGAGATCCCTCCACTTGAGGAGTGATCCAGTTGACGGAGGATGGTTGCGGTGGTGTGCTGGCACAGTCGATGCTTACCTGACCCGTGGGGAAGTATGTACGTGTTTTGAGGGTATTATGTTATTTTGGATAAATTGTACAAAGTTAGAATATTTTAGGATGTTGGATCTGATAGTGGATAGGTTTATGTTGATGTTTTAAACATTTTTGGAAACCTGTTTTATAAACTGTTTTTATAAAGTTTTATTGGAAATTGTTTAGTGATTTAAAACAGGAGGAAATGAGTAGTTTTCGAACGTATCCACAAAGTTTGTTTTCACGAAAGTTCGTTATGTTTTAAACACGTTTTAAAGTATGTTTAGGCTGTCAAGTTGAGATTGATAAATTGAGAAGTGAGTTAAGTTTTCTGGAAGTGTTTAGAGTGCATACGTAGGAGGAAGAAATGGAAAGGGTTGAAGTTTGCTCTCTGGAATTTCGATTCGAGAGAGCTTGCCAAATAGAAATATGTGATCGCCAAAATGGAGTGGAGGCCGAAATGATGTGGCGACTGATCGCCAGGGTGAGGGGCGACCAATCGCCCCTCCATGCTGGAACTCGGCGATCGATCTCCAAAAATTATGGAGATCGATCGCCCCTCATTGTTCTACCATTGGCGATCGATCTCCAAAAATTATGGAGATCGATCGCCCCTCCTCTTCCGTCACAAATGGACGGTTCTGCCCTCCCCTTTTAATTGATTTTAAATGTTTTTTTATTTAGTTTTATGTTTGTTTTAAAAGATTTAAAAGTTAGATTTCAATTCCGATTTCGATTCTGATTTCGATTTCGGTTTAGGTTCCGCTTAGAGTTTATTTAAAGTATAGAGATAAAAAAAAAAGGTACGGGAAAAATGGGTACAGTGTTAGGGGCGCTACAATAGGGCTTCTCTCGAGTGCTCTTCTCCATGACAATCAGCAAAGAATCAACTGAAAAATCATCATCAAGCAATGTTTTAGACACTGTCACAGATGCGCATCTTATTTATCCTAAATCGGAGATGGCGATTGTTGTCTATATGCCACCAACTATTGTGTGCACGGCGTCTGGGCTTAAGGGGGATGTTTTTCCTATTTATCAAGTGGATTCATCTGACGTCAAAAGAAGATTTCGAAAAACCATTAATGACAGATTCAAAACTAGCTCTGGTCTTCCCAAGGCTCTTGATCGTTCAAGACTCACTCGAATTTCAAAGGAAAAAAGGGCTCGAGTGATTAAAGAAGATTCCTCTGATGATCAATGGTCCGAAAAAGATGAAATAGAATCAGATTATTTTGATGTTGTGGTTCAAGAAGTTCGGATTTCAAAATAGTCCATGAATCTCAGTTCTAGTTTCAAGAAAACTGGTGAAAGCTCTGTTCCTGCAAAATCACCAAAATTGAGACCCAAGAATACTGATGTGCATCCTGACACTCTAAAATCAAAGAAGCTGAAGCTCAAGACGGCAAAATAACTCTGACTTCAAAATGTTTCACTCGTACACAGTCAAAGTCAGCAAAAATTTGAGTAAGTCTTCTGTTAAAACTATTGGAGTAAAATTCAAGTCAGATTATCATGCTGGTCGTTGGGAAAATTTTTCTAATAGGAATTTGTGGTCTGAAAGGAATATTCATGAAGGTGATTTCCTAGATTATGAAGTCATGATTTATCATCTTCTAAAGCAAGGCTTAGGAAAGACGTTTAGAGGCCTTAAACCTTTTGTGAGTAAAGTAGTTCTGGAGTTCTGCTGCAATTTAGATTCTGATGTGAAGACTTCAGATCATCAAAATTATGGTCAAACTCACCTACTGTGATCAACACCTATTTAGAAAATGAAGGTCTTGAAGTTGAGATGTTTGTTCTTGATTTTAGTAGAATTATAGCTGATATCACAGGGGTGTCAGACGTGCTTGGCCTCAAGGAAAGGATTTTCTTGCCTCCCAACTAACAGTGAAATATGGAATTTTGCACAAAATTGCTATGTGCAATTGGCTGCCTACTTCGCATGGCAAAGGGTTAAACAAATCAATGGCTACGTTGCTGTTTAAAATAGGTAATGCAATTCCATTCAATATTGGACAGCTTATTTTTGAACAAATTATGATGCATGCTAATAGTAAGAATGGAAGGTTAGCTTTGCCGTTTCCATGTCTGATTTATGTAATTATCTCTTTGCATCATAAAGTTATTAGAGAAAAGGAGTTTTTGTATGTTGAAAAGGATGAAATCCAAATCAGTTATAAACTTCAGACTAGAGAACATGTTAATGATATGGACAAACTGATAGAGAGTGATCTATCTTCAAAAGTTATGTCAACTCATGCTCTCACTTCATATTTCATCAAGACTCTAATTGATGTATCAAAATCTTTAGATAATCAAATATCTGTGTTACAAAAATAAAAGGGTATTATTACAAGTCTGATTAATACATTATTTAAGAGTAAAACTGTTGTGGAAGAATAAGTTGTCCTAAAGAAGCAAGAAAAGAAACCATATGCTCTTGAATCATCTAGTGTTCCTCCTGATGTCCCAGATGAAACTCAGGAAGCTGTCACACCATGATTATATGACATCACACTTAATTTTTGTTAATTTCTTTTGTTGGTATTGTTATTTTTCTTGACGATATTGGCTCTTTTCTGCTCCTTTTATCTTGTTGTTGGATACTCTATTTTTGAGTTGGATGAATATCTCTTTTATTTTTTATGGTAAAATGGGGGAGTATTTTTGATGTGAATGATCTGCAATATCATGCAATGTAGGGAGAGTTCTGGATTTTGCCAAAAATTGCCAAATGGAGAGATTATAGATATTAATATGTTTGCGTTTCTTTTTGGCAAATATAATTTATGAGAATTTATATTTATTTCCCTAAAATATGTTTTCAATTATAGAAGATTGATTCTTGAGATTCATGTCATTATTCATCTGATATTTGAATGAAGATTTCATATGAATTACAGCGAGATAAGCGATCACAACAAACAAGCAATATATTGCCAAAGTGTTGGGATCCGATTTAATTGTTTGGATGATTCTTTCCTAAAATAGTATGCACGGTGTCACACGTGCAAACATGAGAATTTCTATTTCCTTCTTCATGCGGATCTATTTAGATATGGTATTTGAATTACTCCTCACGTAAGGTAATTGCAAATTATATAAAAACAATTTTTTAACAGAAAGGCATGTGGAACGAACATTGATCTCTTGGGTTTTTCTTGTTCTCAGCGTTGATCTTCTTTTTTTACCCACGGGTTCGTGTGGTGAATGTTTATTCAACCAATCGGTGATTGTATATTATACGCACTCCATAAGTGAGTTGATCTGATTATCTTCAGAGTGTGTTGGTTTGATGCAACCATAGACAACGACGAGTGTCATCGACGGTGTCCCAAGTGCTATTCTGTTTCTTTCATTGAAGCTTAGTCTCAGGAGGAGAGTACTTGGGACTCGGGAGAAGTTCTGATTGTGGGCAAGGGGATCTTGTCATACACGGACTCCGAGAGGAGTCAACAACGACAAGGGGAGCTTGCATATTTAGATTCAGTGAGGAGTCGCCATCAACAAAGGAATCTTGTTGCATTCACATTCTAGGAGGGATCGATTACAAGTCGAGGGGAGCTCACAAATATTGTTTCACTGAGAAAGTTAGGAAGTAGCGGCGACAAAGATAAGATGGAGTCTTTATTTGTGTAAGTTAGATTGTCTTGTAATTTTAAGAACTCGTGAATTGTTTTTAATTCTGGGCGTGGCCCCGTAGACGTAGGCAATTGCTGAACTTCATTACCAACTTTCTGTCTCATTATTTTTGGCACTTTATCATTGTTCGTTATTACAATAATTAAGTGGTGTCTCACCTAGTGTTCCACCTACACTAGGGTATCGCGTAACTAACCTTCATCTTTCAGAAAGATATGCCAAAAATTCTTGAATGATCATGTGGAGAAGGGGTGCAGCACACATGCACATGCAATAATTAAAAAAAGACATGCGTCATGCATATGAAAATCCATGCAAATCACGTTCAAATTAAGTTTAAATGCGAGATGCAATTTGATTTTAAAAGAGCAACGAATTTCTTTTATTTTAGTTAAGTTTTTATTTTTATCTTAATTTTTTTCAAATATTTAGAAATAACATTTGTTTAGGAATATTTAATTAATGTTTAAAGCCTATATAAAGGCTTAACATTTGCGGCATTAGTGACCAATTAATAAGAAATATTTGAGGTTTTTTTAGAGAATCTTCTCTTTCGTTATTTGTGAAGAACTTGATCTTCCTCAAGTATTTACTTAATAGATCTTCTCTTCTTTAATAACTTATTGATAACTACGGTTCTATTGGCAAAGAGCGATCGGGTTTAGTTCCTCAGTTTTCTTGAATTATATAGCGATTTTGTTGTTTATTCCGCATTGTAGACGGGTCCCAAATTTTCCAAAAAATTTCAGTTCGCATAACTTAGTTTAAGAGTTATTTTGTTAACGAACTAAGTTTAAGGCGAGTTTGTAGTAATCCATAGTTTAAATATTTTTTTGTTAATAATTCTAATTATTATAACCACTATATAATCGTGAAATTGTATAACAACGTGTAGTAAATATCTAAATATATAGTTTAGAATCTAAATTTTTTTTTAAAAATTGTAAAAGAATAGATGTTTGTTTTCTAGTAGTTTAAGAAGAAATTTTTGTGAGAGCTGTCCAGGGCACCGGTACTTGCTAATTTCATCTTCCACGTCACGTGGACGCGGCACCGACACTTCATACCACCTACATTTTCACTTGAGCTATTGTTTGAAGTTAGACCTTTCTTATTTTTAGTCCTAAAATTCCAGGCTACTACAATTGTAATTTTCTTAATTAAATTTTTTAAAATTTCAATTTGATTTTTTAAATAGTTAATTAATTTATTTTCAAAAATCATTTGATAAAATATTCTTAATTGTGACTTGAAACAAGTGTCGGTTTAAGGCAAGTTAATATGTTTTGGTTTTACTAGTTGAAGTTTCATTTGAAGTGTTCTTGTAATTTTTTCATTTTTACAGTAAATTTAATATTCTTTATTTTAATTTGTAAAATACTTAACATAATATTATCACTTGTTCATAGATCGATACAATGTATGTTTTAAAATATCTACCCAACAAATAATATAACAGCTTCGAGTTCGGCTAATTTTAAAAGTTAAATCACGCTTTTTTAGTTGACGAGTTTTTGAATTTTTCTCTAATTATCTTTGTAGCCATAGATTTTAACACGAGGAAAGTGATCAAATGAAGGGTGTGTCTTTTTGGAAAAAGCAACATTGTAATTAAGGAAGAGGTTAAACTGTCATGATCCGGAGGTGGGTTGAAACAAAAACACGAAGTCGAACGCCCTAATCCTCGAAGAGCACCTAATTGCCCAACTCAATTCTCAATTTGCAGAAAAAGGCTTGACTAAAAAGAAAACAAGAATCCCCCTAATATAGGACAACGTTCACGTAAGGATAAAAAAAAAAAAAAAAAAAAAAAAAAAAAAAAAAAAAAAAAAAAAAAAAAAAAAAAAAAAAAAAAAAGATAGTGAAAGAATAATCCAAAAAAATGTTCATCATGGAATACTTAATATAATATACTAATCAAGAAGAAAAAGAAGAACATAAAAAAAATCTTAAACGAAATGATAAATAGTCACGAACCGCCGAGGCGAACAATTTTCTTATCCTCTATGGTCGCCCAAACCCTCACAACGAGACGACCTCACTATTGTTGCTGTAGCCCACTGCGGAAAGTCCAAATTTCTGCTGAGGTTGCCCACAACGGAAGTCGAGATTGCTGTCGTGGACTTTCGGAATGTACTCCTAGAGCAGTAGCTCAGTCTGCTATTGAGGAAGCCAATTGTGGAAGCCTAGACTGTTGCCGCGCAACTTGAATAGCGGACATCTAGAGAATACGTTCTGGCAACGAATTTGACGAAAAACTTGTGTTTTTCACCATTTTTGACATCCATTTGACCTATAAACCCAATAAACCATAGATCGACCAAAATAACCAAAGTTATTCAGTTCTTTAGCTTAAAATTTGAATCCAACACTAACGAAAAATCGAACAAGAAAACTAATGGAAACCGTTAATTTTTGTACACACGTGTACAAACACTAACAATTTATGAAAATTTGAGTCAACAATTTGACTTGAAATAACACGAAAAATTAACTCGAGAACTTTATTAATATAAAATTTGCATATATTACAATAACAATAAATATTAAAGAGGACAAAGAATAAAAATCTCGGAATTAGAATCATAAAATTAAGAGTTGCTTTCAAGATTGGTCATAATCAAGATAAACATAAATGAAAATAAATAGATGGTGCAAAGAAATGGAATGGTGATACTATGCACATTAACATTACATATATAGAATTTTAATCATGTGAATATGAAAATATATATTGCACATGGATCTATATTAAACCTATATATTTATCTTTATATAGAACTTTACACACTCCAATAACTATAGTCGCTAGTATTAAAAAATTCATTCCATTGTAATTTCTATGTGATACATTTTAATATATATTAAATATATGTAGAATATTGTTATTTTTTATCTCATATTGTGACAACCCGTCGTGTGAAGCCCATGAGAACCTAAGACCAATTCATATTAGTGGGGTTGTACAATCTCAAATCGTTTGTGAGAGTGAAAAATGTATAAATTATAATTAGTAGTTCACCTCCCAACTTAGTACAACGCGTTTTGGGTTAATTATAAGAACAATTTTGCATGGGTTCCAGCACAAAACAGACAATATTGTATTATGAGCACTTGAAGACGCTACAAATGTAATAGCTCGCTATGGGAAGACAATGATGACCCATGTGTGAGGGCACAACTCATACCAGTGGGGTGGACACTCATTTCACTTGAAAAAGTTGAAAATGCATGGTTTATAAATAGAATTTTTTTTTTAATTAATACAACGCGTTTTAGATTATATCCAAGAATAAATTCGCACGGGTTTAGACACAAAACAGACAATATTTTATTTGGAACACTAGGGAAAGTTGCATATATATTTTATTTTTATTTTTTAGTTTGAATCACGTTACTTTAGTTTTATCATACTTGTAGAGAAAACTCATGGATTTTGTTTTTAAATTCTTTCCTTTTAAAGCTCTAAGAAGAATACGAGCGTTTTTTTTTTTGTTTGAGAGAAAGAACTTGTATTGTACTCTTAATTGAATAGGTTGACTTAGTTCATTCTTTCATCCTCATGTGCGCGCTATACCGGTGTTTCTCTTTATCTCAGGTCCTCTCTCCCGAGGATATTTTGTTAAATCCGCCTCTAGTTCGTTACACTATATTTTTGCCATTTGGATGAGTTGAAAATGAGTAATATATTAATTTAATTAGTTAAGAAAAATCCAGATTTAGTACTTCCACCAAATATTTAACTGTCTGTTTAAAAAAGCTTGGAAGAATTTATTGGAAATGAAAATGGAATGAAAATGATAGTGCAGAGGAAATAATTCTCTCCCAATGAACGATTGACAAGCTAAAACTCCATTAAAACCCCCCCTAAATGGATTCCATTTCCAAATTAAACACCTCCAGAAGTTCTTTAGATCTAGAGAGAAACGTTATGATTCTGTTGGGAGAAACGTAGTGATCACATGCATGGCGGACCTATATCAGCAGTTGCCAGTCTCAATCTTTTGAGAGGGAGAGGGAGAGGGAGAGGGAGGAGAGAGAGAGAGGGAGGGAGGGAGAGCTTCGCTTTTTTTTGTTTTGTTTTTTCCTCTTCTCACTTCGCTCCTGGAAAAAGCTATTTGGGAGGGAAGGGAAAGAGTGAAAATGGAAGAGAAGAATCACCACCTACGACATGGGGATTCAAGAGTTTGTCCACTTGTTAAATACCAGTGCGGCCTTCTTTTGATCTCCGTTTTCGCCATTTTTACCCAGGTTCAAGCTTTTGATTACGCCGACGCTCTTTCTAAGAGCCTCCTCTATTTCGAGTCTCAGCGCTCAGGCCGACTCCCATACAACCAGCGGGTCACTTGGCGTGATCATTCCGGCCTAACCGACGGCTTAGACCAAGGAGTTAGTCAAGAGTATCTCATGCCCATTTGCGCAAATGGAAACATGTTTAATTTTGTCTCATTTCTTTTTTCTGTTTTGGGTTCAGGTGGACCTGGTCGGAGGATACTACGACGCCGGCGACCACGTCAAATTCGGCCTTCCGATGGCTTTTACGGTGACAATGCTATCGTGGGGTGTCATTGAATACCGACAACAAATCGCAGAAGCTGGAGAAATGGAGCACGCCCTGGAAGCTATTAAATGGGGCACTGATTATTTCATCAAAGCCCACACTAGCCCAACCGTTTTATGGGCAGAGGTAACGATGTCTGCATCGGCTTTTTGATTAATCTCTTGTCAAATTATTGTTAACTTTTCTTCTCTGACTACAGGTGGGCGACGGGGATACAGACCACTACTGCTGGCAGCGGCCGGAGGACATGACAACGTCCCGCCACGCCTACAAAATCGACGAGAACAATCCCGGGTCGGATCTCGCCGGCGAAACGGCGGCTGCAATGGCCGCTGCTTCCATGGTTTTCAGAGAAATAAACCCACATTACTCCCTTCTCCTCCTCCACCACGCCCAACAGGTACTGACAAATCATCAACTCAAACTCCATTTAGAAATTTATCAGTGGGTTTAGTCTCTTTTCGCCGTGCAAATCGTCGAGCAGTTGATAAACACGCAAACAATCCAGTCAATCACACATCATTTTCGTTCAACTTGTTGATCTATTTCTAAATTGGCGCAGTTGTTTGAGTTTGGGGACAAGTACAGAGGGAAATACGATCAAAGTGTGGGCGAAGTGAAGAGCTACTACGCGTCGGTGAGTGGGTTCATGGATGAGTTGTTGTGGGCAGCGCTGTGGCTCTACAAAGCCACCGACAATCAAGAGTATTTCAAGTACGTCATCGACAACGCTCATCGCTTTGGTGGCACTGGCTGGGCCATTTCAGAGTTCAGCTGGGACGTTAAATATGCTGGCGTTCAACTCATTGCTTCTAAGGTAAAGTTAAAAACTTGCCCATTGCCCTCTTTTTTTCCTCAATTTCTGCCTGTTTTCCCTTTTCTTGATTCGCTTTTACCGTTCGATTCCAAGATGGACATACTAGAACATGATTTCACACTTTCTTTCTGTAACTTTTGGTTGATTGATGGCGTATGGCCCAATTAAAGCATCCTTATAGAGCGTAGGACAAAAGGCCATAGGGTGAATATTTATATATTACATCATGGAGCACAAAACCACATGCAATAGATTACTTTGCATGACGCCCGCCATTAATGGTCTCTTCTCCTGAATTTTCTAACTACACCCACAAAATGAACTCTTTCTTTCAAGCGTTACTAACAGAAAATAAGGAGAAAAAGGTTCAGATCTTACTAATCATGTCACAACCATCAACTTCTTTTGGCTGCGTCCTGTGTAATCGTTTGATATGTACGTAAAGTATTATATTTTGACTCTATTAGTACGAATTTTGAAAGATTTTTTAGTGGGATCTGAGATTTTGTTTTGTTGGCCCACTTTAAAGAACTGGGTGGATGGAGTTTCTTCATTAATGGTGGGTCTGTTAGATGAGGCACAACTTCACAAGCTGTTGGTCGAACAAAGACCCACAGATTTTGCGGATCTACGTTTATATTTCTTCGTATAATTTTAATAAACTTGTCCTTCTTTCTGTAGATTCTGATGGAAGGAAAGCATATGGAACATAGAGAAATACTCCAACAGTACAAATCAAAAGCAGAATTCTACTTGTGTTCATGTCTAAACAAAAACAACGTGACCAACATCGAACGCACCCCGGCTGGCTTGTTGTTCATCCGGCAATGGAACAACATGCAGTATGTCTCGACAGCGGCTTTTCTTCTAACTGTCTATTCGGATTATCTAAGATACTCAAACCAAAGGCTAAGCTGCAATGGAGTTGATGCGGATCATGAAGAGCTTCTCTCCTTAGCAAAATCACAGATAGACTACATCTTAGGCTCTAACCCATTAAACATGAGCTATTTGGTGGGGTATGGCCGAAACTACCCGAAAAGGATGCACCATAGGGGTGCATCTATCGTGTCGTATCGAGAGAACAAAGCGTTCATCGGCTGTACTCAAGGGTATGACAATTGGTATGGAAGGCAAGAGCCGAACCCAAATGTTGTGGTCGGGGCACTGGTTGGTGGACCAGATTGTCAAGACAAGTTCGCCGATGAAAGACTGAATTTCATGCAGACCGAGGCCTGCACTTACAACACAGCCCCATTGGTTGGAGTTTTTGCTAAGCTTTTACAATTGAAGAACATAAAGATGGATCAAACTAAACACTCCAAGCTTTTATTTGCTTCTTACAAGTAAAGTTGCAAACACAAAATATAAATGTATTTGGGGCTTTCTTTTGGCTTTGATTTTCGAAACATATTATCGGGTTTATGAACTAAGGTGTTCTAAAACCCTTCATTTGTATCCTAATCATGGTTTTCTATTTTTGATAGTGACTGTAAGTACACAGCATAGGCATAATTTGTTTCCCTTAAATAGAAAATATGAAATTTAAAATAGATTGAATCTTCCATTTGACAAAAACTTTAGTTATCAATTCTCCTCTGCCGAAAAAAAATTGACTCCAACAAATTACACGCTTGATAGAACTTGTTCAAATCAGGATTAAGGCGTTGAAGCTCTTTAGTGCGAACCAATGAACAATCATTATACGATCTATTCTTCCACTTAACTAAAAGTTTTTGAAGAGGCGAGTCGACAGAATCCAGAGATCTAGCTTCATCCTCATCATGACAAGATCACCTTCAGTGAACTCAACATTCTTGCGATGCTTATCAGCTTGTCGTTTATGGAGATTATTATTGACAGCTAATTGTTACTTGAGCACTTCATGTATTAATTGGATATGTTTAGAAAAATGTTCCCCACTTATGCGAACTCTTGAATGAATTGGTAGGAGTAGTAAACCAATTGGTTGCTTTGGTTTTATACCCGGCAGCTTCGAAAGATGAAATTCCAATAGTTCGATTAATGGAACTATTATATGCATTTCCTCATTTGGCAAGATTAAATCCCGAGAAGTAACAGGATCACGAACTAAACAACGAAGTAAGCTACCAAAGCTTTGATTTACAACTTTTGTTTGACCGTCTGTTTGTCGGTGAAAATGATACTTTATGTGCATTCGAAGCTTCACCCATAATGTTTGCTAGAAAGACATCTTTGTCACTAACAATGGTGTCCAACAACTAATAGAGAAGCACAACTTCGAGTAAAAATATTGTAGCAATTGCAGAAGCATCACAAGTCTTCGAATAGGTCACAGAATGAACCATTTTTAAAAACCTGTCAGCAATAACAAACACATAAATCATGCCCACGAACAGTTTTTAGTTACCCAAGTATAAAATCCATACTACAATCTTTCCCAAGGAGCACAAGGAATAGGCAAAGGTGTGGAAATTCCCACATTTGTTTTTTTTAATCCTTCTCAAGTTGGCACTTCCGATACATTTTGACAACCCTGCCAACATCTAATTTTAAAGATGGCCAGAAGAATTGATTTTTGACTAAGGCTATAGTTTTATCACGTCCAAAGTGACTAGCTAATCTCCCTCCATGAAGTTCCCTCATAAAAGGCTCCATTAGAGACGAATCAGGAATGCATGATTTGATCCCTTTGAATAGAAATCCTTTCTTCAATTAATATCCCATATTATTTTGATAGAGGTCCAAAATTATTGGACCAAAGAAAGGATCATTTATATTCTTCTTTATTTCATCAAAGTCATTAATAAAAGAGGATAAGATGGAGAGTACATGGGATCTTCTGCTCAAGGCGTCGGCTGCCCTATTTTTAGTTCCCTTTCAGTGTTTCAAAACAAAATTGAATTCTTGCAAAATATCCACCCAACAAGCATGTCGTGCATTAATTCCTTATGAGAATTGATAAATTTCAAGGATCATGGTCTATAAATAAAATAAAATCACGAGGTAATAAATAATACGTTTAATATTTTAGTTATTTACTAAAGAAAGCAATTGGATGACCTCCTTGACTTGGAACCTTGCCTCTGCCAGAATAAGAAGCATCACTTGCTACTTCAAATGCTTGCTCAAAATTAGGAAGCTTTAATTTAAGATAGGGGCGTTAGTCAATTTTTCTTTGATTTCCTCAAAAGCTCGTGCAGCTTCAGAATGCCGTCTGAAGGCTCCCAATTTCATACATTCAGGTTGATGTAGAGTTTTTCTTTTCACTGTACACATATAACTTGCCTACGATACTCCTCATGCTCTTTCATGTCTTTAGTATGATAAGAATGTCGTCAAACTATACAACAGTAAATTTCCTAGTAAATGGCATTAATATTTGATTCATAACTTACATGAACTTACTTAGAGCATTGGTCAATCCGAACAACATAATCATCCATTCCTAAAACCCGTCTTTCATTTTAAAAGTAGTTTTCCACTCTTCTCTCCAAGTCGAATCCAAATTTTATGATAATCACTTCTTGAAGCGAACACGTAAGCAGTTTGCATGTTAAGGCAACGAACACATCATATTGTGCCATAAATAAAGATGAATTTAATAGATTCAAAGATGTGATAACTCGAATGAAATTTGAAAATTATTTGAAATGACACATGACAGTACAATTAGAGATGTTAATCAAGCGAGTCGAGCCGAGAAAGACCCAGTTCACCGAGCCTGTCAAGCCTAACGAGCCGACCCTAAAAAATTTTCAACCCAAGCCGGCTCGCGAGCCACAAGTCTAACGAGCCGAGCCGAGCCAAGTCGACCCAATGAGCGTAACGAGCCGAACTTACATAAATAAAGATTTCAGAATGCATAACTAAAATATATAACAAAATATAACAAAGTCACAAGGCAAACTATAATCACCCAAACTTAAAATAAATATGTCCTCAATGAATAAAATAAAATAAAAACGTAGGTGAAAAATAACATAACTCATGACTGGTCGGGCTCATTGTTGTCCTCACCCTCTTGTGGAGGACGATATGGCCTCAATAGGTGCTCCGGGAAGATAGATCAACTTTGGGTTCGTTGGATTCGAATAGTCATAGTGAGCATTTAATACTCTCACATATTGTGCAAAGAAGTTTGTCTGCTCTACCGAATGATTTTGCATATTCGTCAACCAATGTTCGATGCAATTGTGATCTCGTGATAACTGTCTTTGCTGATCGGAAATATTTTCTAGCCTTTGTCTTATATCGTGTTCAAAGCTGGTTTGTTGAGCAGCTAGATTGGCAAACATTTAGCCTTGTTGGATTGTAAGATTTTCTAACATCTGCCCCACATCATTAGTTGAGTAGAGCGAGGTGGCATGACAGATGATGAAAAGACGCCTTAATCGGGAGGCATAGTTGATTTGTAACGACCCCTTATCCGAGCAAGATATTGTCCGCTCTGGGGATTGGGCCGCAACCCAATATCTTTCCCTCACGGCTTTGTTTGGAGAGAATTTCCCAGAAGGTCACCCAACCTGAAATTGCTCTCGTTGAAGCACTTTTAACTTCGGAGTTCTTATGAGATCCGTTGTCAATTGTGCTCCAAAACGCGTCTTGCTATGTTGGGAGGGTCTCTTTACATATGTTTCATTTCCACATACTTTTCCAAGCGATGTGGGATTGTGACGACCCCCTTTTTACGACCTGTCACCTTCCGGTTCGCCTGCGCAGACGTACCGTCATCCGGGTTCCGGTTCGTGCAGCCATCGTACCCATACGTGCATATTCGAGTCATCACATGATTGGTTTTCATATCTCTGTTTTCGACGAGTCTCGGCGCACTCTCTTTTTGTCTCCGCTATGCAACATTGTGCACTCGTTATAGTACTATCTTTGCGCCGGATACGAGGCAAGGACATTAGTTGAGGAGGAATTTCAGCATTAGCACCATGCTCAATGAATCCCAATCCATTGTTTCTAGCTTTGCCGTACGACCACTTAGGTATTCTTGAAATATTTGAGGAGACATAAAGATTTGGCTAGATCCAAGGCTCATCAGTTGAGCTCATAGGGACATTCTCTGCAGCGCATAGGTGCGTGATGAGGATGGGTTGGATATGGCCAGCAGTGGTCGAACCCTCACGATATGCACTGATATTATTATGGATAATTCGCCCGACATTTATGGAGTGACCAGTGAGAATACAATACAGAAGTACCACCCGCTCTTTGGTCAGCTAAGAATTCTGGGACGTCGGCATCAAGTTTCCCCTGATAAACTTGCACCAAGCGTGAGCGTAGCAGTTGAGACAACTTAGTATCAAGTGTACTGGTTGAGCTGGGTTGACGATTGAGTAAACCCACTGTGAACCTCGGTGTCCCATCTCTTGTATAATCTGGTCCCTCTTCCATCATGGTGTGATAATCATCTTGATTTAAGTTGTCCAAACCAAGCTTAGCATTAATGATCTCGGCTGAGAAGTGGATGATCTTGTTGATAACTTGAACGGTACTATCTGCATTGGATGCCTTGATATTTGTGTAGAATTCAAGAACGATACTTACATTCGCATCACCACCTAATACTGCAAGAGTCTCCCATCTTCGTTGCCTAAGCATGACTAAAATATCTCCATCAAACTGATCAGGTTGAAATTGAATTTCGCATATAATAGGTTTATTTTTGGTCATGAAATCCATGAAATATTTCCTTGCCTCAGAGTTGATGAATGAGTGATCGATTTGTAGAGTTGAGCTTGAGCTTGAAGAACCTTTGAAATGTTTTGGCGGCATTTTTTTAACCTGTAAGTTACACAGATTACAAGATACTAAACAACAAAATAAACACGATATTTGTGTACAAGAAGTTCAAACTCACAAAATATAAAGAAAATTATCAAATTTTAAAACTTAGAATTCTCATAGACATTTCATCGAACAAGTGGTGTGCACAATTATAAAACTTCGTTCAAAATTATTTTTGTATCCCAAACCAACCTCAGCAATCAAAATCAACCCAAATTCGACAAAATAAGCAAAAAAATTTCATTTTAGTGTAACTTTCTAATAATATTCAATTAAATTATCAAATTGTGGAAGAAATAAAACCTGGTCAGATGGCTGAGATTTACTAATCTTCGACGGACGATTCGGAGGTCAAAATTGTGGTGCGATACTGCGATTGACAGAAAGCGCTGTGAAGGGAGCTTTGGCGGTTTTCGGCGTTGAGTTTCGTTGTTGGTAGCATTTAGAGTTGAAGGGGAGATTAATCGGGGGAGGTTGCTGTCTGCTGACCTAAAGGCTAAAATTCAATTTAATACCGACAGCTGAGAATCTTTCCAAGAATTCCACCCACTTTGCGTGTCTTTTGTTGAGTTTGTGTTGGCTCTTAATATGCTTGAGGGATTGATGGTCGGAATGAATCACAAACTCTTTTGAAAGAAGGTAGTGTTGCCATTGTTCTATCGCCCTAATCACAGCATCGAATTCCTTATCATATGTTGAATAGTTCAAAGCAGCTCCTTTCAATTTTTCACTAAAATAAGCAAGAGGCTTGTCATCTTGCATCAATACAGCTCCAATGCCAATACCGGAGGCATCACTCTTGATCTCAAAAACCTTATTAAAATCAGGAAGTGCCAAAACTGGAGATTGACAAAGTTTTTCTTTAATTAGGTCGAAACTACTTTGACATGCCGATGTCCAATTAAAGTCCACTCCTTTCTTTGTGAGATCCGTAATAGGAGCGACTAAGGAACTGAAGTCTTTGATGAACCTCCTATAAAAAGAGGCTAATCTGTGAAAGCTACGGACTTCAGTAATACTAGTAGAAGTGGGCCACTCCTTGATGGCTTTAACCTTATCTTCATCCGCTTCTAAGCCATTCTTTCAAATTATGAAGCCCAAAAAGTAAACTTTTTCCTGTCCGAAGGAGCATTTACCCAAATTCCCAAACAATTTAACTCGACGGAGGGTTTGAAAAAGTATCCCGAGATAGTTGACATGTTGTGGAAGGTTGGGGCTATACAGCAAGATGTCATCGAAGTATACGACAACAAACTTTCCAAGGAGATCCTTAAGAACATGGTGCATTAACCTCATGAAGGTGCTCGGGGCATTTGTAAGACCGAATGACATAACCATCCACTCAAACAATCCGTATTTTGTTTTGACGACGGTTTTTCATTCATCACCCTCTTTCATTCGTATTTGGTGATACCCGCTCTTCAAGTCTACTTTAGAGAAAATTGATGCTCCACTCAATTCGTCCAACATAAATTCAAGCCGAGGGATAGGATACCTATATTTAATAGTAATTTGGTTGATAGCTCGACTATCAACACACATTCGCATAGAGCCATCCTTTTTAGGTACCAACAAGGTAGGTACAGCGCATGGGCTCTTCGACTCTCTTATGTACCCCTTCCCCAATAACTCTTGGACTTGATCTTGCAATTCTTTAGCTTCTTCAGGCCTCATCCTATAGGCCGGTCGATTTGGTAACATAGTTCCAGGTTGGAGGTTAATTTGATGTTCTATTCCTCTAATCGGGGGTAGTCCAAGTGGTAATTCTTCAGGAAAAACATCTTGATAAGTCTTAAGTAGGTTTTGACCGGTAAGGGTATATCTCTAAGCTCCATAATACGGTCCTTAAATAAAACTAGAATCATGGTCTTTCCTTTTGTTACTGCAGCTCTTAATCCTTTTTTGGCCAAGAAAAGATTTTCCTTAATTTTTTCTTCCTTCCTAACCGCATCGTCATGGGCAATTTGCTCGGGGGTCATGGGAAGTAACTTGATATTCCTACCGCCAAATTTCAAACTATAATTATTGAGGAATCCGTCATGATGCACCCTACGGTCATAAAGCCATGGTCTACCAAGCAAAAGATGACTCGCATTCATAGGTACGACATCGCAAAGAACCGCGCCCTTATACTTGCCAATAATGAAATTGACGGTTACTTGCTTTGTCACTTTGATGTCATCTCTATCGTCCAACCATCTCAACTTATATGGCTTAGGGTGACTAGTCGTCTCCAATCCAAGCTTTTTCACCATCTACTTTGAAAAATATTTTCCCGTTGGCAGTCTTCTTTAACGTTCTTAGAAACAAGGGTCCGACGAATGACCATTAAAAGTGGCCCATCTTGAGCAGCACATTCATCCGACTCGTGCTCACTCTGGTCATCTACCTCTTCTTCTTCTTCCTTATCAAGGTATTGACCTTCGTCATTCTCGCTTTCCCATTCTCCGGTAGTCTCCTTGATAACCATCACTCGACGGTTAGAGCATTCATTTGCGTAATGTCCCTTGTCTAAACACTTGTAGCATTGGACATCACGAGCTCTTTGTCCTTTAGATGTGTTCGCTTGATTTTTATCCGTGAGAGGGGGCTTGTTTTGATTGAAGGGAGTATTAGGTGGCCAATTACGGTTAACTAGCCTTTTCTCTTCATTCTTCCATGGAGGTTTGGGTTTATCTTGATCTAGGTGCCTAGGTGGAAACTTAGTTGGAAAGTTGGTCTTGCATTTTCGTTTGAGTTGTCTTTCCACCGTGAGGGCAAGTTGTATGACCATGTTCATGGCCTCCAATTGTTGAACTTCAACCGCGTCACTAATATCACGGTTCAACCCTCGAATGAATCTTGAGATGAGTTGTGCTTCGGGCTCATCAATAGCGCAACCCATATTGAGAGTCTCAAATTCCGTGAAATACTCATCAACAGAAAGAAAATTTTGCTTAAGGTTGTGAAGTTGATGGAAGAGTTTGTGTTTGTAATGCCAGGGAACGAACCTCTTGTGCATTTCGTCCTTCATGGAATTCCAGGTTGAGACGGGCTATCCTAATATTCGCAATCTTTGGTTTCTAAGGTTGGACCACCATAATGCGGCATGGCCCGTTAATTCAAGAGAGGCGAGTTGAATTTTGACTCGCTCAAAATAGTCGTGACATTCGAAAACTCTCTCCACCTTATCAACCCAATCAAGATATTTGTGTCCGTCACAAGTTCCATTGAAAGGGGGAATTGACATCTTAACATTACGGAGGTCGTCGTTGTCCCTATGACGATTGGGTCGGTACTCCTCATCATCTTCCGTCCAATTATCATCCTCTGAATTAAAATGACGTGGTCTCCTTCTTTGGGGTTCAACCCATTCCTCTTCCTCTACGGGTGGTTGAAAAGGTGCTCTACGCCTAGGGCGTTTGGGAATAATCCTAGAGGAGGTCTCTTGGGAAGGGACACGTTCATGGGACTCTCTACGAGGATGATTGTTCAGCATTGTTTGGACTTGTTGGGCGATGCTGTTAACTATGCTCGTTAAGGCATCAATTTGTCCTTGCATGCCTCCTTGAGCACTAGTCTCACCTTTGCGTCGAGTGCTTTCGGGTGGGGGAGTATCCCTAGCCCGATGTGGTTCTTGGTGTGGTGGATCTCGATTGAATCCATTTCGATTAGTCATAGTTAAGTGTTTTTAATTAAATTCGAATTCTTGTCTAAATTAATATTCCTACATTAGTGAGATGCTTATCTTCTTAATGTCTTAGGTAATTTTAGGCTCTAAGGAATAATCTTAACTAAGACAAAATGAAAATAGGGATCATGCTAAAATAGGTAGTTAACTCAACAATTTAAATCAATACTTAGCAATAACTAAAGAAATGAATATATATATTTTTTTTTACAATTACTAATCACCACAATTTTAACCAAGTTTTCAATTTTTTATCTAAGGTCATTTAGAGAAATATTAATAACAACTAATTAACTCTAAAAACAACAAGTAATAATATTTTAAACACCAATTAAATCAAGATAAAAACATGCTGAAATTTTAATTCAAACATAGCAGAATTTTTAATGTATTGTTTAGCTCAATCTTGCTAAGTTAATTTGTACTTTTGCTAAATTCTTATAAACCAATTTCGTGCATTCAATTTTTAGCATATAATAGGTGAGTTTATAAGTTAAAGCAAGAGCAATATTCAGCAATTAATCATGCAAATTTAGAGCAAAACAAAAGATGCAAAAATCGAGAGGTTAGATCAATAATATTCCAATTTTTATAGTAATAGATTTAAGCCGATTTGAAGCACCAAAATTTTCAGAAAATTAATATAGTGATTGGACAATATCTAAGTGCTAAAACAAGGCTCAAATGATAACAAGGAAAGCTAAATAACTCAAACCAATAACACACTAAAAACCGTGAAGAAAACAAGCAAATTATGAATCAGTTTTGTAGCTCAATTTAGGCCGAAGTTATGCTTCATTTTTCTACCATGTTTCAAGCAATTTTTGGATTAGTTTTTAGTTGAAGATGATGACAAAAATACACAGCAAATTTAAATGAAAATTGAGTCTAAAAACATCAACAAAAACTGAGGTAAAATCCAAGAGAAACCGAGAAGAGAACTTGGCCTTACCTTGGCCGATTCCTTCCTCTATTGCACACCATATTTCAACAAGATATTCAAGTTAATAAATAGAATTAAAATGGTAGCAAATAAAATGGTTAGATTAGCACAAGTTAGCACAAAGTTAGTTCAACAAGTAAGGTGAAAATATTGCAAGAAATGAAATGAGCCGCTATCCCGGTTTTGTGCCGATTTTTGACTATTGTTAAACACTAAAACGCATGAGGGAAGCCTTGTGGCTTTGATACCACTTGACACGGGATCCCCTAGAAAAGGGTACGTGTGAAACCCATAAAAATGTATGTAAAAAGTGCTAGGGTGCAAGTGTTGTGTAATGACTAAAATAAAGAGAGAAGAAGGTTAAATAAAATACTAGAAATTAAAATGGCACTAAATAATGTTATGGCTGATTTATATAGGTTAGATAATGGAGTGAAACATGAAATAAAAAAATGAAGAAAAGGGATGAAGAAGAGATGATATGGCCGAGATGAAGATGCAATGCTAAAAGAAAAGAAAATGACAATAAAAATAAAAGTGAAGGTGTGTGAGGGTGGAGCCGAATTTAAGAGAGTGATTGTGGGTGAAATAAGATGACAATAAAGTAAAGAAAATACCCTTGGCGGACTCGTCGAGCGGTATTACGGTTTAAGCTCTCGAGTGAACGATTTTCCCGTAGAAAAAACGACCACCGTAGGCTGGGATTTTCGTCCTCAACTCCTACTCCAATGGAGAGGCAAGGGAATAGCTAAGAGCTATCCTAGCAATCCAAGCTAGGTTAGCAATGGAGGGCTTCTCCACTTGGTTCAAGAAACTAAGGAAAATTCTAAGGAAAGCAACCTTGGAATTTAGGGAAATAGTAGTGTATAGATTTGGCAAAAAGTTATCTACAATCACTAATACCATGCATTTATAGAAGTCCTAGGTGGATTAGGGTTTGGCATGAGTGAAAGAGAGCCCTTGGATGGAGAAATCGATCAATGGCTAAGGAAAAGAGGGGGAGGCGCGTGCGGATCTACGGTGAAGGCGCGCTGGAGCGCGCGATGATCGACGGTTGGGAGGCGCTGGCGCGCGTGCTACCCGGATCTGTGCCTCTCACTGCCCGCGCCTGGTTAACGCTGCTACCCGCGCCACATGGCGCTGTTCTGCGCGCCAGCGCTCGTCGAAATCTAGCGGCCGAGATTGAAGCTACGCCAAAACCTAGACCAAGGTGGAGATTGTGCCAACTCATCAATCCATGCCTTCACCCACATGTATACATGCAAAATTATACCTTTGGATATGAGTTCTTCTTTAGGCCAAGTCTTTCTTTGGGCTCGATTTGTGGAAGTCTCTTTTCCTTGAATTGTTGAATATTCTTCAACACAAATCCACCACCATACATCTAGTCCTAACCACACAAACTAATGCTGAAATGCAATTATAAAATCCTTACAATAAAGGCGAATGTATGCCAATGAGTTTAAAAATTAAAAATTACAAATTAAGGTCCGGGAAGACAAATTCCCATAGGGCTGCAAGGAAGCTCCAAGTGAATGCTCCAATGAATGACGTGACAAGGCTTCTCCACATCTTCTGATGTCGGCTCCCAAGGGAAGTCCATGATGTGATCCAAACCTGCAAAAAGAGACAATTCATTAGAACATTGAGTGAGTAAATTTTGTGCTCGGGTTTGTGATCTTGTGACGGGCCTCCGAGGCATGTCAGTTAATGAGTGACTAAGTAAGGGTATAATGGTAATTTGAGATTTATAGTGGATAACGTATTTAAGGGAGGGTTTAATGAGGTTTAACCGCCATCGTTTTCTCATTTTTCTTTCTCGGTATTCAGCTCAAGCTCAGCAGAGCTCTCCAGGCGATTTTTCTCTCCGATTTCCATTCCTCAACCTAGGTGAGTTTTCTTGAGTTTTAGTGGCTAGATAGCAGAGATAGTACAATGTGTGTTTTGGGAATGTTGTGAATGAGAGTGGGTTTGGGTTTAGGTGATAAACCGAGAATGCACGATTAATAGAGTTCCAAGTTAGCTTCCTTAGGTTTCTGAATGGTTTAGAATGAGTTATAGTGAAGATTAAATTAACACTCTGTTTATGATTTTAGGTGAGCAAAATCCCGAGATAGCCTGCAACCCAACTTTTCCCAAGAAGTCAGGTAAGTGGAGTATGTGTGTGCCTTCGGGCCTACATCACAAAACATGAGGTTTATGCATGTTTGAATGTTTTCTGTATGTCATGCATTATGTTTTTAGAAAGAATACGAAAATGAATTTACATGTAAAGGCATGGTAAGGCATGAACAGATTGTAAAAGACTAGCTATTAAGGGAATTAATCCGCCCCTTAACTTATGAAGAGGATTTATAATTTTGGAAAAATTGATCCGCTTCCCAATGGAATTTAGGATCAGATCAGCTGTTAAAGGAACTAATCCGCCCCTTAATTTATGAAGAGGATGTATGGCTTTGGAAAAATTGATCCAATTCCCAATGGAACCGAGAGATCAGATCAGAGAAAGAACATGAATGCAACTGAGATGTGAAAGTAGCAATTGTATGACTAGGATTTATGTTTCAGCATATCATTTCATTATTGCTCTACTTACTTAGCATTAGGCTAATAGATGAGTTTTGTGATGTAGGTGAAGAAGCCTCAGAAAGTGCGTTCTCTGAGCATGTTGAGGACTAGGCTGGTTGGAGGAGCACTTCAATGCCACGGTTTGGTGTTCTGATGAGGTAGTTTAACTATTGTCTATATATGAAGTTTCAGTGCTTAAGTGTTTTGTGGAAGTGTGTAGAGGGTTTTAATAACATTAGTAATTTTGATGTTTTTAACAACTTTATAGTTTTCTTGTTCTGAGTATGAAAAATATGATTTGGTTTAGAGGTAGTTGCTTTGTTGGATATTTTTAGAAAGTTGGGGACTTATGATATTTTGAACGATTTTTAGTAAAATGTACAAGCTCTTTTGGTAGTCGAAGTTTTTATTTGTTTATAGTGAAAATGGTTGATATGCTGTTATGTTGAGTGTTATTGTCGATTGGTAGATGTAGTCCACCGGTGGATGTTGAGTATTTTTGTCTAACAGTGGATGTAGTCTACCGGTGGATGTGAGCGTAGAAGAGAGTATTAAGTTTTGTCGTTTTGTGACCGGTGGATGTGAGTATTAGGTTTTGTCATTTTGTGACCGGTGGATGTGAGTAGTAGACTTTGTCGTTTTGTGACCGGTGGATGTGAGCGTAGAAGGGAGTATTAAGTTTTGTCGTTTTGTCTATCAGTGGAAGTGAGTAATAGATTTTGTCGTCTTGTGATTGGTGGATGTTAGGTGTTACTGTTTACCGGTAGATGTAGTCTATCGATGAATGTCGAGTGCTATTATCTATCGGTGAATGTAGTCTACCGGTAGATGTTGGATGAAGGAGTCAAATGTTACTGTTGAGCGGTGGACGTGAGCGATAGATGTGAGGAGTCGACGTGTAGTTCGGCAAATGCGAGCGGTGGACGTGAGCGGTGGACGCGAGAAGTAGACGTGTTGTTTCGGCTAACGCGGTTTAGCGGTAGAGGTCTTGTTTTTGCTTTCGACGCTGGCACTGTTTGGCGGTGGGTGTCTCTTATTTTATGTCTATCGCTGGAACTATTCAGCGGTAGAGGTGTCTGTTTTCTTTTGTTCTCTTTTCAACCAACAGTCTTTAATGTTTTAATTAATTAATAAATGTTGTTTTATACAAATGTTTTTCCGCTATAAGTTTTGACATTATTTCAAAATCAAATTTTTACCGTTGAATGAAGTTTTAAAATTTACCCAAAATGTCATGGTTCAGTTCAGTATTCTGTGTAGCGAATCGGGTTCAGAAAACCCAGGACGTTACAGTATGGTATCAGAGACATTTAATTAAACCGTTCAAAAGATTACTCATCAGTGCCGATCGTTGTATGGAAGTACTTCAACAATTGTAAGTGTTTATGTTAACCTTAGCTATTAGATATCTATGAGAGTAATTAACCTTGTCCAGGAATATAGCAAAATGACTAGACGACCAGGAGAACCAAGAGTATCGAGAGAGATGCCAAATTTGAGAAGTGAGGAGGACCCTAGTGTAATTAGGCAGCTGACAGACTTGGTGCGCCAACAGACAGATTTGGTTCGTCAGCAGTCCGATCAGTTGGGAGTATTGTTGAACCGAGAAGTACAAGGAAGTGCCAACTCGAGTTCCAGCAGTGAGCATTCAGGAGACGATTCCGGAGGCTACAGCCGCCCACATTTGATGGAAAATCGTCCAATCCAATTGTTGCTGAGGAGTGGCTTAGGAAGATTGAGTGCATGTTCAGATGTGCCAACATCGGAGAAGGAGACAAAGTCACTCTGGCAACGTTCCATTTGGCTGGGGACGCTCAACTTTGGTGGGAAACAATAGAGACCACTACTGATGTTCTGGCTATGTCCTGGTCTCAGTTCAAGGAGGTTTTCTATGAGAAATATTTTAACAGCACATTCCATGCCGCAAAGAAGGTAGATTTTCTGAACTTGAAACAAACGGAGTCTGTGGCTGAGTTTAGTAGACAGTTTGAGTCCCTGTCCATGTTTGCTGGACATCTTGTCCGCTGGAATGAGGATAAGGTGTTCCAATTTATGCAAGGACTGAAGCCTAAAATTTACAGAGGAGTAAAATTTTGTGGTATTAAGGGTTTGTTCTTCAGTGAAGTTGTGTCCACGGCGTTGGAGGTGGAAGAAGCGGAGATGAAGTGTGTTGGGCCAAAGGAAGCCCCACGAAAGTTTATCCAGCCACACCAGCAGAGAGGAATGAAGAGGCCAAGTGAAGGCCAGAATAACCAGGGAATAGGAAAGAAAGTGCAGGACACCAGGAAGTTTCCCCAGTGCCCAAAGTGTTTGAAGGGTCACCTGGGCGAGTGCAGATTTGGAACGGGAAAGTGTTTCAACTGTGAAGAAGTTGGACACACATACAGGGATTGCCCGAATCCCAGAATCACCCGATGCTTCAATTGTAACAAAGTCGACCATATCAACTCTATACCTGCTTTTACTTTAATAGATTCTGGTGCAACACACTCATTTATAGCGTTTGCGTTTGCTGTCAAGTTAATAAATATACAGTTTATCCCTACTGAGCATGTATTTAACATCGCATTACCCTCTAGTGAACGCATGCACTCTAACCATGTGATGTTTGATAGTGTTGTGTTAGTAGGAAACAAGAATTTACCTGCTGATCTCATTATTATGGATATAATGGGATTTGATGTAATCTTAGAAATGGATTGGTTGTTCAAGCATTATGCCACAATTGATTGTAGGACTGGAGTAGTTAGTTTTCAACCCCCTGATGGTTTGAAGCATACCTTTCAAGCCTTGAAGAAGAGTAAGGGAATGTCGGTTATGACTTCTATGAATTGTAGACCCTCTTTATGCAGAGAGTATTTATGCTTCTTGGCCAGTGTTCTAGACACGCAGCTAGTAGGAAAACCGAGCCCTCAAAATGTCTTAGTTGTCCAAGACTTTCCAGAAGTATTTTTAGATGACCTTCCTGGCTTGCCACCAGATAGAGACATTGAGTTTGTTGTAGATGTTTACCGAGGCGCTGAGCCTGTATCTAAGAATCCCTATAGGTTAGTACCTACGGAGCTTAAGTAATTAAAGAAACAGTTGGAGGAACTATTGGATAAAGGGTTTATACGCCCAAGCTTTTCACCGTGGGGTGCACAAGTTCTTTTTGTTAAGAAGAAAGATGGATCAATGCGTATGTGCGTTGATTATCAGGAATTGAATAAGTTAACTATCAAGAACAAGTATCTATTGCCAAGGATTGACGATTTGTTTGATTAGCTTAAGGGTGCACGTGTTTTCTCTAAGATTGATCTAAGGTCCGGTTATTACCAATTGAAAGTCAAATCAGAAGATATTCCTAAGACTGCCTTTCGCACAAGGTATGAACATTATGAGTTTTTGGTTATGTCTTTTGGATTGACAAATGCACCAGCATCATTCATGAATCTTATGAATAGGGTGTTTCATGAGTATTTGGATAAGTTTGTCATAGTATTTATTGATGATATACTAATCTATTCACGTACTAAGGAGGAGCATACAAGACATTTGAACCTGGTATTGGGAGTACTAAGGCAACATCAACTTTATGCTAAGTTTTCCAAGTGTGAGTTTTGGTTGGACAGAGTTCACTTTCTTGGTCATGTGATCTCGGGTGATGAAATATCTGTCGATCCTGCCAAGGTTCAAGCAGTTAAGGAATGGCCCCAACCAAAGAATGACAATGATATTTGGAGTTTTCTTGAATTAGCAGGATATTACAGGAAATTTATTGAAGGATTCTAGAAGATTGCAACACCCCTCACTCGGTTAACAAGGAAAAATATTAAGTATGCATGGACAGAGGAATGTGAATCCAATTTTCAGACTTTGAAACAGAAGTTGATCAATGCTCCAATATTAACACTCCCTGTTGAAAATGGAAAGTTCAGCATTTATTGTGACGCCTCCAAAGTTGGACTCGGTTGTGTGTTGATGCAAGATGGAAAAGTAATAGGCTATGCTTCTAGACAGTTGAAAACACACGAGAAGAATTACCCGACACACGACTTAGAATTAGCTGCAGTGGTTTTTGCACTAAAGATTTGGAGGCATTACTTGTATGGACAGTCTTGTGAGATATTTTCGGACCATAAAAGTCTAAAGTACATTTTCACACAAAAAGAATTAAATATGAGGCAACGTAGATGGTTAGAGTTTGTCAAGGACTACGATTTTGAGATCAAATACCACCTCGACAAGGCGAATGTAGTAGCTGATGCTTTGAGTAGAGTGTCAACGTCAGTCTCAGCATTGATTCTTGACATACTGTTAGCCCTAGAGGCAGAGTTTCAAAGATTTAATTTGGAAGCTGTATCTAGTGTGTCAGCCATGCTTTCTGTCATATCTTTGAGGCCTACTATTTTGGAGAAAATAAGGGAAGTTCAAGTGAATGATGCTGAATGCACCAAGTACAAGTCAAACATGGATTCTTCCGATAAGTTGGGTTTCAACTGTTCTGTTGATGGAATTCTCAAGTTTCGGAATAGGTGGTTTATTCCGGCTAATGTTGAACTTAGAAATGAAATTCTTTGGGAGGCGCATTCTTCTAGACTCTCTGTCCATCCTGGAAGTACAAAAATGTATAGAGACCTTAAACAACATTATTAGTGGCCAAATATGAAAAGAAGTGTGGCCGAGTATGTAGGATTGTGTTTAGTTTGCCAACAAGTTAAAGCTGAACATCAGAGGCCTGCAGGAGCATTGCAACCATTACCAGTTCCCGAATGGAAATGGGAACAAATAACGATGGACTTTGTGGTAGGATTGCCTAGGACAACAAAGGGACATGATGCAATTTGGGTGATAGTAGATCGTCTAACCAAATCCGCCCATTTTCTGCCCATAAAGATAACTTACTCGGTGGACCAACTAGCTTAATTGTATGTGCATGAGATTGTTAGACTGCATGGAGTTCCAAGTACTATAGTTTTTGACCGAGACTCTAGATTTACGTCGAAGTTTTGGAAGAGTCTGCATAAGGCTATGGGTATACAGCTCAACTTTAGTACAACTTTTCACACTCAAACAGATGGACAATCCGAGAGAACTATTCAGACATTAGAAGATATGCTTCGTGCGTGCATATTAGATTTTGAGGGTTCTTGGAGTAAATATTTATCATTGGTGGAGTTTTCTTATAATAACAGTTTTCAGGCAACAATAAGTATGACACCGTATGAGGCATTGTATGGACGAAAATACAGATCTCCTTTGTATTGGGACGAAGTTGGTGAAGCGCGATTGATTGGTCCTGATTTTGTGCAGCAAACAGTGGAGAAGATTGCCCTCATCCGATAGAGAATCTTAACAGCTCAAAGCCGACAGAAAAGCTATGCCGATAGAAGACGTAGATAATTAGAATTTGAAGTTGATGATGAAGTTTTTCTTAAGGTATCACCACTCAAGGGAGTTGTGAGATTTGGAAAGAGAGGCAAGTTGAACCCCAGATATATTGGACCATTCACCGTCTTAAAGAGGATTGGAAAGACAGCTTACCAGTTACGGTTACCAACCTCTATGGAAGGAATCCATAATGTGTTCCACGTTTCCATGTTGAAGAAGTGTATACGGGATCCATCTCAGATTGTAGAACAGCAGAACATTGAAGTTCATCCTACCCTTACCTATGAGGAGAAACCTGTAGAAATTTTGGACTATGCAACAAAAGTGCTACGTAATAAGGAAGTTCAGCTAGTGAAGGTGTTATGGCGTAACCAGAGCATAGAGGAGATAACTTGGGAACGCCAGCAGGACATAATGGACCAACATCCAGAATTATTCAGGTATTGAATTTTGAGGACAAAATTCTTTTAAGGAGGGTAGATTGTAACACCCGGTTCCATTGAACCGATTTTACCTTGTCAACTATTAGTGTACACTTTATGGATGAAATTGGGAGAATTATTGATTAGGTTAATGAGTGACTAAGGGTATAATGGGAATTTGAGATTTATAGTGGATAACGTATTTAAGGGAGGTTTAATAAGGTTTAGCAGCCACTGTTTTCTCATTTTCCTTTCTCGGTATTCAGCTCAAGCTCAGCAGAGCTCTCCAGACGATTTTCCTCTCTGATTTCCATTCCTAAACCTAGGTGAGTTTTCTTGAGTTTTAGTGGCTAGATAGCAGAGAGAGTACAATGTGTGTTTTGGGAATGCTGTGAATGAGAGTAGGTTCGGGTTTAGGTGATAAACCGAGAATGCACGATTAATAGAGTTCCAAGTTAGCTTCCTTAGGTTTCTGAATGGTTTAGAATGAGTTATAGTGAAGATTGAATTAACACTCTGTTTATGATTTTAGGTGAGCAAAATCCCGAGATAGCCTGCAACCTAACTTTTCCCAAGAAGTCAGGTAAGTGGAGTATGTGTGTGCCTTCGGGCCTACATCACAAAACAGTAGGTTTATGCATGTTTGAATGTTTTCTGTATGTCATGCATCATGTTTTTGGAAAGAATACGAAAATAAATTTACATGTAAAGGCATGGTAAGGCATGAACAGATTATAATAGACCAGCTATTAAGGGAATTATTCTGCCCCTTAACTTATGAAGAGGATTTATAATTTTGAGAAAATTGATCTGCTTCCCAATGAAATTTAGGATCAGATCAGCTGTTAAGGGAACTAATCCGCTCCTTAATTTATGAAGAGGATGTATGACTTTGGGAAAATTGATCCAATTCTCAATGGAACCGAGGGATCAGATCAGAGAAAGAACATGAATGCAACTGAGATGTGAAAGTAGCAATTGCATTACTAGGATTTATGTTTCAGCATATCATTTCATTATTGCTCTACTTACTTAGCATTAGGCTAATAGATGAGTTTTGTGATGTAGGTGAAGAAGCCTCAGAAAGGTGCGTTCTCTGAGCATGTTGAGGACTAGGCTAGTTAGGGGAGCACTTCAATGCCATGGTTTGGTGTTCTAATGAGGTGGTTTAACTATTGTCTATATATGAAGTTTCAGTGGTTAAGTGTTTTGTGGAAGTGTGTAGAGGGTTTTAATAACATTAGTAGTTTTGATGTTTTTAACAACTTATGATTCTTGTTCTGAGTATGAAAAACATGATTGGTAGAGGTAGTTGCTTGCTGGATATTTTTAGAAAGTTGTGGACTTATGATGTTTTGAACGTTGTCAGTAAAATGTCCAGCTCTTTTGGAGTCGGAGGTTTTTCTGTGTTAGAGTGACAATGGTTTGATATGCTGTTATGTTGAGTGTTATTGTCGATTGGTGGACGTAGTTCACGGTGGATTGTTGAGTATTTTGTCTATGGGATGTGAGGTAGAAGGGAGTATTAGGTTTTGTCGTTTTTTGACCAGTGGATGTGAGTATTAGGTTTTGTGTTTGGAACGGTGGATGCGAGTCGTCGCACTTTGTCATTTTGTGAACGGTGGAGTGAGCGTAGAAGGGAGTATTAGGTTTTGTCGTTTTTTGACCAGTGGATGTGAGTAATAGTTTTCGTCGTCTTGTGATTGGTGGATGTTAGGTGTTACTGTGTTTACAGTAGAGTAGGTCTCTCGGGTGAAGGTGAGGTGCTATATCTATTGGTGGATGTGCGCGTAGAAGGGAGTATTAGGTTTTGTCGTTTTTTGACCAGTGGATGTGAGTATTAGGTTTTGTCGTTTTTTGACCAGTGGATGTGAGTATTAGGTTTTGTCGTTTGTGACCGGTGGATGTGAGAGGAGAAGGGAGTATAGTTTGTCGTTGCGTGTATCAGGGATGGGAGAATAGATTTTGTGTCTGTGATTGGTGGATGTTAGGTGTTACTGTTTACCAGTGTGTAGTTATCGGGGAATCGATGCTATTATCATGGGGATGTAGTTAACGGTAGTGTTGGAGGAAGGAGTCGATCTTACTGTTGAGCGGTGGACGTGAGCGATCGATGTGAGGAGTCGACGTGTAGTTCGGCAAATGCGAGCGGTGGACGTGAGCGGTGGACGCGAGGAGTCGATGTGTCGTTTCGGCTGACGCAGTTTAGCGGTAGAGGTCTTGTTTCTGCTTTCGCCGCTAGAACTTTTTGGCGGTGGGTGTCGCTTATTTTATGTCTATCGCTGGAACTATTCAGCGGTAGAGGTGTCTGTTTTCTTTTGTTCTCTTTTCAACCAACAGTCTTTAATGTTTTAATTAATTAATAAATGTTGTTTTATACAAATGTTTTTCCGCTGTAAGTTTTGACATTATTTCAAAGTCAAATTTTTACCGTTGAATGAAGTTTTAAAATTTACCTAAAATGTCATTGTTCAATTCAGTATTTGTGAAGCGAACCGGGTTCAGAAAACCCAGGGCGTTACAGGATTTCAAACCAATATTTTTTAAATTTTGTTTCTATTTTATTAAGTATATCTCTAAATTCATCTATATGTCGATATTGTGTAAAATTACCCATTAAGTTTATAAAAATTGGAAGAATAAGATGAGAAGTGCATAATAAATTCCCGAACATTTATTTGTAAGCCTCGTAAAATGGTTTAAAAAATCAAGAAATATATTGGCTACGTTGCAATCAAGATTAATACTTTGAGTTTTCTTACTAATAAAAGCACAAATAACTTGTCAATATCACCTAGTATTTTCCACCATTAAATAAGTAGAATTCCACCTATTATCCACATCAGTTTTTAATTTTTGTGGTTTAAGTTAAGTAGTTTTACAAAAATCTCTATATTCTTGTTGCCTCAAATTAGATCCAATTATATAAGAAATTGCGGATCTAATTGATTCAATATGAGGTGAAATATATGTAATACCATCTTTAACGTCTAAATTTAAAATATGACAAACACATCTCATATGAAAAAGAGAATCGTGAGTAGTATGTAATTGAAAATAATTTTTAAAATGAGAAATAACAGCATCGTTGGCACTAGCATTATCAAGTGTTATGCTAAATATTATATCTCGAATGGAATATTCTTGTAATATTGTAATAATATATTTATAAATTGTAATACCAGTGTGGGGATATTCACAATTATGAAATCCTAAAATTCTTTTATTTAATTTCCAAGAGTCATTTATAAAATGAGAATTTACAACTATATAGCCTATAGAATTACGTTCACTCCATAAATCGGACGTGATACACATAGACATTGAAGGGAAATTTGAAAAAAATAAAATTAGTACATTTTTCATATTATTAAACATTTTAATAATATCAATTCTAGTTGTACTTCTAGGAACAAGTTTAAAATTAGAAGTAGCATATTCTTTTATAAAATTTTCAAATTCAATACTGCGCATAAACGCTAGAGGCAACTCACATTGTGCTACAAGTTTTGCTATTCATTCTCTCATTTTATTTTGTGAATACATAAAACTGCCACTACCACTAGCATTTAATAATCTTGGTGTATGATCTCTAACTTGCTCGTTTAAGTGACACTTTTGATAATGTCTATTTAGTGAGGTAGTTGTACTACCGGAAATATATGCATAATTTTTAATATAATATTTAAATTAAGCCCTAGATTCTACTTTTCCACCAATTTTAATATCTTTCATTACAAAATATTTCTATACCTTAGACATTTTGTTTTTTTTTTGAGGTGATGAAGTGAATGTGGATGCTTCTGCAGATGATTGTCCTATTGAAAATGCAGGATTTATTTCCCTAATTTCTTCAATATCATCATCAATATTATAATCACGTGGATCCATAATTAAAAATAATTTCAAATAAAAAACTGATACCACATAACTAATTTTCAACAAGAGCTTGTATGTGGTGGAGTGAATTGATCAACTCACTTATACGAAACCTAAGAAAAAAATTACTGTAAAATTTTTTTGTTAGTATAACTATTAAATATAATTAAAAATGATTTAAATATATGTAAAAAAAATAAACTAAATTTTACCTTGTTGAAGCAAATTCAAGAATGAATTAGAGCACGGAATGGATTGAGAGCAGAGTACAAATTGATTGAGAGCAATATAAGGAGTAAATGAATTGAATTAAGAGAGATTGAGGTGAAAAAAAAGGGAGGGAGGAGGAAGAATTTATAGAAAAAATGGAGTGAAGAGGGAGAGAGAGGCCGAAAGTCTTTCAGATGAGAGCAACAGTCACAAGACAGTTGTTAAGAATTTCAGTGACTCAGCTAGAGCAACGGTCTTGTTACTGTTGCATGGTTACCGTTGCATGCAACAGTCTGTTGACTGTTGCCCAATATGTCCATCCCTCTGTTTTTTGTTTTGAGTAAATGACAGAAACAAAGGCAATCAATCACCTCTCATTGGGCGATCGATCGGCTCTGTTTGTAAAAGTATTTTTGTTGATGTAATGTTTATGGAAGAAGCATTGTCGATCGATCGTCGTTCCTTCTGCGATCGATCGGCTCTTGCTTTCTCCTCATGATGGATGGTAGAGGCAGTGTCGATCGATCGCCGAACGTGGGTGATCAATTGACTCTACCACTGCAAGATTTAGTTGATAGCAGAAGCATTGTCGATCGATTGGCGCTCATGGGCGATCGATCGGTGCTCATGGGCGATCGATCGGCTATGCCTCTGTGAAACAAAATAATAGACGCAGAACTCCGAAGCCGACCGATCTGAAGGGCAGACACAGACAGCAGAACTCCAAATCTGAAGATCTGAAGATGGTTGTACTCGTCATCATTGGTAGATGTCAATGGAAGATGAAGACGAGGATGCTCATGTCTGCTGTCAAGGCATTGGAGAGGGTCCTGAGGTGGGTGCCAGAGAGGGCCCCGAGCTGGGTATCGGAGTTGGGCTTGACCGAGCCATCGGAGAGTCGGAGACTGTCGATTGTCGGGCGTCGGAGAGGGCTTAGGGCCCCGAGCTGGGCTTGACGAGCCAGCTCGCGAGCAGGCTCGTTGAGCCCGATCATCGATGGGCTCGCAAGATGGGATGGCCGAGCTGGGCCCGCTACAGTAACGAGCCGAGCGGGCGGGTTGGCAATCAGTTCACACGTTTAACATATCTGATACAAATCAAATAAAAGAAAGTAAAATAAGTATGCTTGTGCATAAATATAAACTGTTTGTCATGGATAAAGACGAGACAATTGGTCAAATATTTACTCATTTACTAACATTACTGAAAGATCTTGATAAGACTTACCATAACAAAGAGTTGGTGAGAAAATTTTTTAGGTAACTACCAATATCATGACAATTAAAGGTGACAGCAATTCAAGGTTAACATAAAGGAAGAGCAAAATGAGAAATAAGTCTTCAAGAAGAATAACATAGCTCTCAAATTCTCATCGAGCAACCAAGTTGAATCTAAAAAGAAGAAGATGATGAAGAGATTGTTTTTATTACGAGTAGATTTAGCAAGTTTTTTCAATAGAAAAAAAATGACAAGGAAAGAAGATCACAAAAGGGGATCGACCTCAAAAAGAGAAAAGCCCAATTGCTTTGAGTATGGAAAGTCGGGTCAATAAAAAGCTGATTGCTCTCAAGCTAAGAAGGTACCAATGGCATTCAATGAGAAAGTTATGAAAGCCACTTATATGAAAGCAATAAAGATATATCATCCAAGGACGAAGAAATTGCAAACATGTATGTCATGGTTAAGGAGAACGAGATACATGACTCTATTGGTGATTTGGATGAAAATCTTGATGAAAATGAATTGTTGGATACATTCAATGAGTTACTTGAACAATTCAACTTGGTTAAATTAAAATGTAAACTATTGAAGAAGGAAAATGTTAATTTAGTGTAAGAGAAAGCTAATATTACTTCATTATTTGAAAAAGAGATTGTTGATTTGAAAAAGAAAAATGTTGGTTTGAATAACATTGTGATTAAAGTTTTTTACAAATGATACTAAAATTTGAGCATGCTTTTACGACAATAAAAAATAATTTTGATAAAGCCGGATTAGAAGAACAATAAAAATCTCTTTGTTGGACCTTCTATTAGTCATGCATGTAACAAAGTAGGTCTTTATATGTCCCATGAAATTTAATGGTAAAAAATTTTTAGATAAAATAAAATGGGTTTTAAATGAATTAAAACTAACAGTCAAGGCCAAAACAGATTTGGCTACTTAAGAAAAACAATTAATTTTGCTTCTAGATTGGAGAATCTCGCTTGAAAGATCAATGGTATGTTGATAGCGGTTGCTCAACAAAAAGAAAGAAAATTTCACATTTGGAGATAGAGGTGAGCAAAACCATACTGAAATGCCAGTACCTACCCAAACCATGTGAAATGGGCTGATTTGAAGCTTTTCCAAATGAGGGAGAATGGGTAACGGTTCCAGTTTCCACCATGCTGGAACCATTAGTCAATAGTCCGACTTGCGGTTCTAGAGGCTGAAAACCACTGGAACAGTAGGTAACCGTGAACCATCCTTACTAAATAAAAAAAAAAACCATTATTAATATTTTCCTTATTTGTTTTTATTTGTTTTCCTTATTTGTTTTTATTAGTCTTCTATTAGTTTAGTCCTCTTTTATTGTTGTTTTCATAATTAGCCCCTTCATTAGGTTTTAGGTTATATACGTATACCTTGTAAACATCATTTTTGATATAGTAAAAATTATAGAGGAATCATTTAGTCGAAACTTCTCTTCTTCATCTTCTTCCTTCTTCTTCCTTTTTTTTCCTTCTTCTTCCTCATTAGTTTTGAAAATCTTTCTTAGTATCAGAGCCAATGGCATCCTCAAGCTCGACAATTTTAAATTCTCCTCAAACAGCAACCCTCCCTCCTTTCCCCTCAATGAACCAAACCATAACAATCAAATTGGACTCCACAAATTATCTTATTTGAAAAACACAAATCCTAAATGTTGTCATAGCTAACGGTATTGAGAACATTTTGGATGGTTCCTATCTTCCTCCTTCTCAATTTCTTGATTCCCTCTCTAGTTAATTAAACCCAGATTTCCAAGTTTGGCAACAATATAATCGACTCATCATGATTTGGAGTTTTTCCTCTCCTTGTGAAAAAATTCTTCCCCAAATAGTTAGTTTAAACTCTGCAAAGGAAATGTAGTTGGCATTGGGTTGAATGTTCTCTTCCGCTTCTTTGGCCAAAATAACATAACTTTGTAGCCGGCTTCATAGTTTTCGAAGGATGGCGTTTCAGCCACTGCATACATACATAAACTCACATCAATATGCAACACTTTATCAGCCATTGGCGAACCAGTATCATACCGCGATCACCGTATCTATTTTCTCGGCAGTTTAGGTAGTGAATATAACCTGTTTGTCACCTCAATCAAAAATCAAATCGACCAACCGTCGATTGAGGAGATTCACAGTCTTCTCCATAGCTAAGATTTTCACCTGGAAAAGCAGAACACAGCGATACAGCTTCCGAGCTCCCTTTAAGCCAACGCCGCCGTTCAGAGGCTGTTCTGCCCTTCTCGGCCATAATTCAATCAATCCCAAATTTTTGACCTAATTTCAAGCTGGCGTTTCCACATAATCAGTTTTTCTGTGGTTTGATTTATGGATCTCATCCGAACCCAAGCTGGTGCCCACGACCCCGATCCAACAAGCCCAAGTGCCAAATCTGTTTTAAGGTGGGCCACTCAGCATCAGTCTTCTATCACAGGCTGAACACATCATATCGGCCTCCTCAATACCATGGCTCAAACCTGAACTCCAATTATCCGCTACACATCTCTCAAACTCACCCATACCCGAGCTCCTTTAACCCGACTTCCTTTTACCTAACCCAGACCCACCCGAACTCCACTTACCCAAATTCTATATCTTCTCCATCTCAAGCAAACTCGGTCGGTATTCTGCCTTTACCCGATTCGTCCGCCTCAGCTCCGGCAGCTCAATGGATGTTAGATTCTGGTGTTACACATCATTTCACGCAAACTCCCTCTGTGCTACGAAATCCCACTCCATACAATGGCTCCTCTTTCTATTTCTAGTTTTGGATATGCTATTATTCCCATTGGTATCCGTCCCTTGTTTTTAAACACTATTTTTCATGCTCTCTTTTTGTCACATAATCTTCTTATTATCCATTAGTTATGTTGAGACAATATGATTTTTGTTGAATTTCACTCTGATTATTTTTTGATTAAGGATTGGAGTTCACACCAGACACCCCTTCGGGGCTCTATTAGTAATGGTCCTTACAAAACTCCTATTGCATCTCATGTTCTGGCAGCTAGCACTTCGACTACTACCTTGTCTAAATCTGCCCAAATTTCTGATTTATGGCATTTCCGCCTTGACCACCCATCTAGTTCTATTTTATATTATGTTTTCAGTCTATGTTATCTTCCTTTAGTTAACTCCACTTCATCAAAACTTTGTATTGCTTGTCAACTAAGCAAAAACCATCGATTGCCTTTTTCAATTTCTTTATCTCATGTTTTGTCTCCTTTTGAACTCGTGCATATGGATGTTTGTGGTCCATCCCCTATTAACTCAATTACTGGTGATCGGTATTTTCTACTTTGTATTGATGACTACTCTCGGTTTACATGGCTTTTCTGCTTAAAATTAAAAAGTGATGTTCACCGAGTGTTTTTGGATTTTCATAAATTTGTTCAAATTCATTTTGGACTCACTATTAAATCTGTTCAATCCGATTGAGGTGGTGAATTTCAATCCTTATAGTCTATTTTCAAATCACTTGGCATCCATCATCGAATCTCTTGTCCTTACACACCAAATCAAAATGAATGTGTTGAAAGGAAAAATCGTTATGTTGTTGAAACTGGTTTAGTGCTTCTCTTTCACTAATTCGTGACCCAACATTTTTGGCCCTATGCTTTTTGCATCGCCATTATGTTGATAAACTTTTTACCTACTCCAATTTTAAACAACAAATCTCCCTTTGAGTGTCTTTTTCACTTCGTTCATCCTTACTCTTCGCTCCGTGTGTTTAAATGTTATTATTTTCCTTTTCTACGCCCTTTCAATCAACATAAGTTATAGCCCCCGCTCACTCCCTTGTATTTTTCTGGGCTATAGTGCACATCATAAGGGTTATTTCTGTCTTGATCCTATATCCAGTCGAGTTTATATCACTCGTCATGTAACATTTGATGAGACTTCTTTTTCTTTTCTCCTCCTTTACACCACCTTTGACATCTTCCTCTTTTTTCTCTCTTCCCATTATACTATTACCCATTCCTACATTTCCTAACCATCCAAACACTACACCCGAACCTACCCCTAACCTCCAAACTGTGCCTTCTCCTCTCGTGCTAGCTATCACCTCTCCACCACAACATCTACCACTTATAGTCAATTCTCATTCCATGCGAAATAGATCCAAAGCGGGTATATCTAAACCACGAGCTCTCTCTGCTTAAGCAGATTTATCTCTTGAACAAAAAATATTTCTATAGGCATCTAAAAGTCTTCATTGGATGACAGCTATGCAACATGAAATGACAGCCCTTCACAAGAACAAAACATGGCAGTTTGTTTCTTTACCATCCGAAGCCAAACTGATTGGTTGCAAGTGGGTTTTCAAAGTAAAGCTTAATCCAGATGGCTCCATCAGTCGCTATAAAGTCTGACTAGTGGCTAAAGGTTATGATCAAAGAGAGGGTGTGGATTATGATGAGACTTTTAGCCCCTTGGTTAAACCTACAATAGTTCGTACCATTCTAGCTTTGGCATTCTCTCTTGGATGGGCTATTCGACAGCTGGATATAAACAATGCCTTCTTACACGGTGATTTAACTAATACAATATAGATGCAACAACCTCCAAGTTTCATTGATACTTCTTAGCCTTCTGCAGTTTGCTATTGAAGAAAATTCTATATGGTCTTAAGCAGTCTCTTAGAGCTTGGTACAGTAAATTATACAATGCTTTGCTTGCCTGGGATTTCTCAGCCTCAAAATCTGATGCTTCCTTATTCATTTGCTGGAAGAATTCGACCACCTTACTTATGCTAGTATATGTCGACGATATTATTCTTACAGGGGATTCAAACTCTTTAGTGGATCACTTTCTTTGTTAGTTGCACCTTCAATTTGTAGTTTGTGATCTCGGTTCGCTATCCTATGTTCTCGGCATTTCAGTTTCTCAGACTTCTTCTGGTCTACACTTCTCTCAATCTAGTTACATCACTGAGCTGCTTCACCGGTCTCAAATGGGTTCTTGCAATTCAGTCCCCACATCAATGGTATCGGGTCCAACTATGTCCATACAATCTCGCACACCATTAAGTTATGGCTATCTCTATTGCAGCATAGTTGATGGTCTCCAATACTGTTGTCTTACCATATCGGATATTACTTTTGCAATAAATAAAATTAGTCAATTTATGTATGCTCCAACTGATGTTCACTGGCAATGTGTTAAAAGGATTCTCCGTTATCTTCAAGGCACATTATCACTTGGTATATCATTTTCTCCTTCCACGTGTTTTAACCTCACGTGTTATACTGATGTTGATTGGGCTGCATGTCTTGATGACCATAAAAGCACAAGTGGATACTACATCTTTTTGGGCTCCAATCTTATGCGGGATTAGGGGCAATTGGAGGAGTACGTCCATGATGATGATCGGGCTATTTGTTGGGGCGATTTTAACCGTGGCGTATGTATGTATGTTTTGTGTTAGTTGTACATAAAGAAATGCATAGGTCTAAACATTTTGAGGAAACATGTTTTCATGTGGAGTACATGTAAAGGAACGTATATGTTTATTTATTTTGGGAAAACATGTTTTGATGTATGCATAACAAAAATTAAGAGGAATGTCAAACCAATATTTTTTAAATTTCATTTCTATTTTATTAAGTATATCTCTAAATTCATCTATTTGTTGATTTTGTGAAAAATTACTCTTTAAGTTTACAAAAATTGGGAAAACAAGATGAGAAGTTGGATAATAAATTCTCGAACATTCATTTGTAGCATCATAAAATGATTTTAAAAAATCAAGAAATTTATTAGCAACATCACAACTAGATATTTATCAAGATTAATACTTTATGTTTTCTCATTAATAAAAGCACAGATAATTTATCAATATGACCTAACATTTTTCAATATTAAATAAAGTCGAATTCCACCTATTATCTACATCATTTTTTTAATTTTCTTGGTTTAAGTTTAACAGCTTTAAAAAATCTCTATATTCTTGTTGTCTTGAATTAGATCCAATGATATAAAAAATTACGGATCTAACTAATTCAATATGAAGTGAAATATATGTCAATCTTTAACAACTAAATTCAAAATATGACATACACATCTCATATGAAAAAGAGAATGGTAAGTAGTATCTAATTAAAAATAATTTTTAAAATAAGAAACAGCAACATCGTTAACACTAACATTATAAAGAGTTATGTTAAATATTCTATCTGTAATAGAATATTCTTACAATATTGCTACAATATATCTATAAATAGTAATACCAGTGTAAGGATAATCACAATTACGAAATCTTAATTTTTTTTATTTAATTACCAAGAGTCATCAATAAAATGAGAAGTTACAACAACATAGCATATAACATTACGTGCACTCTATAAGTCAGAGGTAATACAAATAGACATTGAAGGGGCGCTTAAAAAAAATAAAATTAGTTCATTTTTCATATCATTAAACATTTTAATAATATCATTTATATTTGTACTTCTAGAAACACGTTTAAAATTAGGAGTAACATACTCTTTCATAAATTTTTCAAATTCATCACTATCGAGAAACGCTAAAGGCAACTCACATTATGCTACATGTTTTGTTATTCATTCTCTCTTTTTATTTTGTGAATATAAAAAAGTGTCAATACTACTAGCATTTAATAATCTTGGTGTATGGTCCTTTACTTGCTCATTTAAGTGACATTTTTTATAATGACTACTAAGTGTGCTAATTGAACTACCAAAAATATATGCATAATTTTTAATACAATAGTTGCATTGAGCTCTAGATTATACTTTTCCACCAATTTTAATTTCTTTCACTACAAAATATTTCCATAATTCAGACATTTTGTTCCTTTTTTTAAGGTGAAGAAATGGATGCTTGTGCAGATGATTGTCTTATTGAAAATGCATGGTTTAATTCTCTATTTTTCTTAAAATCATCATCAATATTCTCAATATTATAGTCACGTGGATCCATAATTATTAAAAGTAAATATTTAAAATAAGAAATTAATACAACAAATTCAATTGATCTACAATAGTTTGTTGATGGTTTGAATTTGTGATCACCTCAACGTATATAAAACCTACAAAATTTCACATAATTAAATCATACACCTAAAATTAACAACAATATAAAAATTTATTAAAGAAATAAATTGTAATATACACATTGTTGAATGAATAAAAAGAATGTGAAATGGGTAAAAACAAGAAAAATCGATTGAGCACTAAAATTCGAAAGTAGGAGAATGAGAGATATAGAAAATTTGATGAAAAAAATAAAATAAAGAATAGTATATTTATAGGGGGGATGCACCCCGATGCTGCCATGCAATAGTCGTCATTTGATTCAAAGAATCTCCGTTCCAGAACCAAAACTCGACTAGCTTCTTGAAAACTTGCTTCGAATGTGAAACTTTGAGGGGATAGAAGGGGTTCCTTGATGGGCTCGCAAACTCTCATCACTGAGCTTGGCTCAGCCCGCCACCTTCAAGGAAGGAGGCCCGGGCCAGGCTCGGCCTGACACTGTAGCAAGCCGAGCTTGCGCCAGCCCATTTAACACCATTAATTTGGGTATTGTTTGGTTGGTGTGTTAGATTAATAGTTTGAAAAGAAATTTTGCAAATGGGTTAAGCATTAAATTTACGAAAATGTTTTGTTGGCCTAGTTCACTCCCCTCATTCTACAAGGCTGAATTGCTTGGGCTAGAACTGAATTGGGTTGGGCCCAACTTCTGGACATCTTTTAGATAGGACTATTGTCATTAGACTGTTAAATTATCAGTGAGTTTGTGTTGTAAGTTCAACTAGAAGAAAGAGTTGGTTTGGTGGAGGAGTTTGGTCGTTTGTGTAACACAACGGTTCCTTTTCAGTTAGTTTGATTCTAGTCTATGGTTGTTTATGTTGAGAATTAAACTCAAAAAAATAAAAAAATGGACAGTTTTTTGGGGTGTTTTTCGAGGAGGATTTGAAGGATCAAATGGCAACCAAATTAAACGTATGACTTATGGTTTTGAAGCCCTAGATGTCTACTTTTCAATCGTTTAAGTTTCAAGTTGTTTGAGTTCTCTAGAAGAAGTTATGACTATTTTAGTATTGAAGGGTCATGAATAAATGTTAGGAATAAATATGATGTTTTATATTCCTAGGTTTTAATTATGTTTATGTTATGAATGTAAAGAATCAAGCATGACTCTATAATAGTGCAATATGTTTCATTGTCAAATAAGAGGGAAGACAAGAAATATAAATATATTTGTAAAGCTTTAGAGTAGTGTTATTCTTCTTCTCCTTCTCTCTTTAAACAAACACTTCATTATTGGTATCAAATTGGTATCAGAAATGGCGAACTATAGGAGCACATCGTTGAGACAGATGCCATTGCCACGACTCACTAAGACGAACTACGACAATTGGATTATTCAAATGCGTGCATTGCTCAGAGCACAAGACGCATGAGAAGTTGTCGAAATCAGCTTCATGGAGGTGGAAGCTATTGATTCCTTGACGGTGAATCAATTAAAAGCGTTAAAAGACCGCTCTTTATTTTTTGTTTCAAGTAGTAGATGAGTTGGGTTTTGAGAAGATTGCCGGTGCATCAACTTCACAGGAAAAATAGGATACCTTGCAAAAGGTATACAAAGGTGCCGATCGAGTTAAACAAGTGCGGCTTCAAACTCTTCGAGGCGAATTGGAGGCTATGAAGATGAAGGAGTCGGAAGACATATCAACCTACATCACGCGTGTGCAAACGGTGGTGAATCAACTCAAACACAATGGAGAAACCCTCACGGATGTAAGGGTCATGGAGAAAATTCTTTCGGTCATTGATGGAGAATTTCGAGAATGTTGTATGTGCAATCGAGGAGACGAGAAATTTAGAAGAGATGACCGTCGATGAACTCGCGAGCTCTCTTGAGGCACATGAACATAGGAGCAAGAATAAGACACAAGTAGACTTGGAGGAGTCCTTACAAACAAAGGCGACTATGGAGGATAAGTCAATGTACGCGCAACACAACCAAGGATGAGGACGCAGTCGTGGTGGTCATGATTTCGGTCGTAATGGAGGTTGCGGTCGTGAAAACAATCGTGAGGAAGAAGCCAAGATGAGTCAACAAAATTGACGTGGACGAGGACACAATCATGGGAAAGGTGGTTTGTCAAATCGCTCAAATATCGAATGTTATAACTGTGGTAAGTATGGACACTACGCAAAGGAGTGCTACTCCGAGAAGAAGGTGGAAGAAAATACGAATCTAGTCGCGAAAGATGAGACAAAGGACAATAACATTCTCATGATGACCCGAAAGGGTTCCACTTTGGATAGCGACACAGTGTGGTATCTCAACACAGGTGCTAGCAATCATATGTGTTGACACAAACATCTCTTTGTTGATATGCAAGAGATAAAAGATGAACACGTATATTTTGGAGACACGTCGAAGGTCCAAGTTAGAGGCCAAGAAAAGATATGTTTTTTCCAAAAAGGATGGAGAGGAAGGAATAATAGAAGATGTCTACTATGTACCCAACTTGAAGAGTAACGGTCTTCATGAAAGACCGGATGTTGCACTTGAAGAACAAAGATGGTTGCTTGCTCGTACACGTGGAAATGACAAAGAATCAAATGTTCAAACTCAATTCGAAAAATGTGTGACAAGAATTAGACAGAAAAGGCAATCACGTTTCCGTCACTAGTACTCACCAGGTGAAGAGGAAAAATGGAAAAAGTTTAGACATAACCGTTGTTTAAAGTTCACCTGAAAAATGTACCGGGAAGCTTGAATCTCCGGCGGCCATGTCTCCAAGGAAGGCGACGAGAATTGCAGTATTAATGGATAGATTTTTTTGGACGATAAAGAAAGCCAAAAAGGAGGTCGCAACTTCTGCTCTTACTGACCGTGATCTTAAAAAGGAGGTTTAGTTCAAAGTAAGAGAGAATGGGAGGTTCAGCTGAAAAATCAGAGGAAAAGAGAAGGAAAAGCTCTAGAAAGAATTGAAAATATGGCGAAGTTCGGTATGGATCATGAGGCTCTCAAGAAATTCAAATGGCTTCTTGGGCATCCATAGTTTACGATGACCGACAATAGCAGAAGATTAACAGAAAGCATAGGTGTGGAGGAAGATGAGATATCCTCATCCCCACGTACGCTCAAGATAAAGGTGGAATCAATGATTCCTGAATCAAAGAGGAATTTTATGAGAAGAAAGAAACACAAGAAAAGAAAACTGATTCATCGTCACGTAAAAGAAAGTCGGGGGCGACAAAAAGTGACAGAAAATATTTTACAAAGTCGCTGCCAACAATGCTGTTTGATAACTTCAAGGAGATGATTGGAATGAAAGATCGAAAATGTTTGAGTTTAAGGGAGGAATTTGTTGAGAATTAAACTAAAAAAAATGGACAGTTTTTTAGGATATTTTTCTAGGAGGATTTGAAGAATCAAACAACAACCGCATTAAACGTTTGACCTATGTATTTGAAGCCCCCGATGTCTATTTTCCAATGGTTAAGTTTCAAGTCGTTTAAAGTTCTCTAGAAGAAGTTATGAGCATTTTAGTATTGAACGACCGGGAATAAATGTTAGGAATAAATGTGATGTTTTATATTCCTAGTCTTTAATTATGTTTATGTTATGAATGTAAAAAGTCAAGCATGACTCTATAAATAGTGCAATATGTTTCATTGTCAAATAAGAGGGAAGACAAGAAATATAAATATATTTGTGAAGTTTTAGAGTAGTGTTCTTCTGTAGCACCCTGTTCCGCTAAACCAAATTTAATTTATCAAATATGATGTGCATTTTATGAAAGAATTAGGGGAATTATTTATTAGGTTAGTGAGTGACTAAGCAAGGGCATTTATGTAAAGGGAGGTTTTAAAAACGAGTAACGTATTTAAGGGAAGTGTTAATACACTATAGCCGCTACTATTCCCTATTTCCCTCTTTCGATTTTCAGCTCGAGCAGTAGAGCTCTCTAGGCGATTCTCTCGCCCGATTCTCCTTCAATCTAGGTATCTCTTCCTTGTTTTTCTTGCTTTTTAGCGATTAGATAACTGAGAGAATACAATGTGGAGATTTGAGGATGCTGTGATTAAGGGTAGGTTCGGGTTCTTGGTGATAAATGGGAATGCACGGGTAGCAGAGTTTCAATCGGTTTCCTCAAGCATTTTATTGATTTTGGTAAGTTTTAGCGAGAGTTGGATTAATGTACTGTCATGACCCAAGGTGAGCGAGCTTATGGAGTAGTTGAAACCAAGCATTTCCAAGAGAGCCAGGTAAGTGAAGTATTGTGTGTGCTTTCGGGCCTACATCACAGAATACTAGGTGTATGCATGTTTGAGTATTTTCTATATGTCATGCATCATGTTTTTTTTAAAGAACACGAAAATGAACTTTCATGTAATGTTATGGAAAGGAAGGTACAGATTGAAATGCATTGGCTGTTAAGGGAACTAATCCACCCCTTAACTGATGAAGAGGATTTATAACATTGGGAGAACTGATCACACTCCCAAGGAAACTGAGGGATCAGAACAGCTATTAAGAGAATTCATCCACCCCTTAACTGATGAAGAGGATGTATAACATTGGGAGAATTGATCCCACTCCCAATGGAATCGAGGGATCAGATCAGTGAATGAACGAATGTGCAACTGAGATGAGAAAGTAGAAACTGCATAATTAGGATTTAAGTTTCAGCATGTCATTTTATTATCACTTCTCTTATTTAGCATTAGGCTAATAGATGAGTTTTGTGATGTAGGTGAGGAAGTAACAGCAGGTGATTTCTCTGAGCTTGTTGATGGATAGGCTGGTTAGAGGAGCACATTCATGCCACGGATCTGGTACTTGATGAGGCGATTTAACTGATGTCAGTTGGTGTGAAGTTTCAGTTGACAACGTTTTAATTTAAGTGTGTTGAGTTTTCATGTTAGTAGAGGTTTAATACTTTGAATACGTTTTGAGATTTTCAGATAATGATATTCTGTTGAGTTTTTTTTTATGTTGGTTTTTACTGGATTTGAGTGGTGCAATGATTCGAGCTATTTCTGAATGGTTTCAGTGAAATAAGTAAATTCTTTCTGTACTTAAGTTGTGTTGGCATAGCAAGAAATAGTTGAAATGTCACTCTGTCTTCTATCGTTAGATGATGTCTATCGGAAGATGTTGAGTTATAGTTATGTTGTCTATCGGAAGATGTCTTCAGTTAAGCCATCGGATGATGTAGGTTTAATTCTATCGGAAGATGTCTTTAGTTAAGCCATCAGATGATGTAGGTTTAATTCTATCGGAAGATGTCTTCAGTTAAGCCATCGGATGATGTAGGTTCAATGCTATCGGAAGATGTAGATTTTGCACTACCGGTATGAGTGGGTAATATGTTTTGTCGCTTTGCTATCGGTTGATGTTGAATAAGTAATTTATTCGGCTGACGTCATCGGTAGATGCAGTCCACCGAAAGATATCTTTTGTTTCCAACTCTTCTGGTCTACGTCATCGGTAGAAGCCTGTTTCTGCTTCTTCTATTGACTTTATCCATCGGCAGATGCGTTTGACTTCTGCGACTTTCCAAGTATTTCACGATTTAAACCTCTATTTCTTTTTAGCCGATTATTTCTTACACTTCAAACAACGTTCATAGTTTTGTTTAACTCTATTGTTGTCCAAATGATTTCCGCTGCAAGTTTTTAAATGTTTTGAGATTTTAGCTTATGTCAAATGCTGAATGTTGAGCAAAGTTAAAAAAAAAATAAAAATAATATTAATACAGTTGGGATTTCTTAGTCATGTACGGGCTTCTGTGTAACGAACTGGGTTCAGATAACTCGGGGCGTTACATCTTCTCCTTCTCCTTTTCCTTCTCTCTTCAAACAAACATTCCATTATTGTTATCAGATTCTTCCAAGTCTGTGTGAATGAAAGGATGAGGACTTTGTTTTCGTTTACGAGAGAGATTTGAAGAGAGAGATAAATAGAGAGAGAGAGAGAGAGAGAGAGAGAGAGAGAGATTGCTTAGTGTAGTGTTTCCTGCTGCCCAAGAGAGTAGTTGGGTTTGGAAGGGAGGTGACAAAGGTTGATGAAAAAGTTCAAGGCATTTACAGGAAAAGAGGAGTTTTTGGGTGAGGAAGGGAAACTAGTTTGATTTGATTCAGTCGTGGTAAGGTATATATTTTTATCTTTCCAATTATCATAATTTTGATTTATTCCTGCACACCGATGGTGCCATGCAACAGTCGTCATTCGATTCAAAAAATCTCTGTTCCAAAAATAAAACATGAGCAATTTCTTGAAAACTTGCTTCGAGTGTGAAACTTTGAGGGGAGAGGGGGGTTCCTTGACGGGCTCGCAAACTCACATCACCGAGCTCGGCTCAGCCCGCCGCTTGCAAGGAAGGGGGCCCGGGCCAGGCTCGGCCTGACCCTGTAGCGAGCCGAGCTTGCACCAGCCCATTAAACACCATTAATTTGGATATTGTTTGGTTGGTGTGTTAGATTAATAGTTTGAATAGAAAGTTTGCAAATGGGGTAAGCATTAAATTTACGAAAATGTTTTGTTAGCCTAGTTCACTCTCCTCATTCTACAAGGCTGGGTTGAATTGCTTGGGCTAGAACTGAATTAGGTTGGACCCAACTTCTGGACATCTTTTAGATAGGACTATTGTCATTAGATTGTTAAATTATGAGTGAGTTCATGTTGTAAGTTCAGCTAGAAGAAAGAGTTGGTTGGTTTGGTGGAGAGACTATGGTTGTTTCTTCCAAGTCTGTGTGAATGAAAGGATGAGCACTTTGTTTTGTTTTACGAGAGAGATTTGAAGAGAGAGATAGATAGATAGATTGAGAGAGAGAGAGATATTATTCAGTACAGTATTTTCTGCTACTCAAGAGAGTAGTGGAGGTGACAAAGGTTGATGAAAAAGTTTGGCATTTACGGGGAAAGAGGAGTTTTTGGGTGAGGAAGGGAGACTAGTTTGATTTGATTCGGTAGTGGTAAGGTATATATTTTTATCTTTCCAATTATCATAATTTTGATTTATTACCATTATTATTATTTTTAAATCTTTCTTAATCATTATTATTTTGGGTAAAGTGCAATTTGGCCTCTACAACTAGGTGAAATGGACAATTTACACCGTAAACTTGGGTAAAGTGCAATTTGGCCCCTACAACTAGGTGAAATGGGCAATTTACACCGTAAACTTGAATAATAGGCAAGAACAACCTTAATGTATTGATAATGGGCAATATGGCCCCTACCGTCATATTTTCTATCAAAAAGTAATATTTTTTCACTTGTTCATTTTTTTTTAAATGCCCCTCACTAGACCGAACCGAACCGGACCGGACCGGTTCGACTAATTGCACTTTAATTTTTTATTTTTTTTTAATTCTATTAATTTGTCTTCTCTTTTTCGAGAAATAGGATTTAAAAAAAAATAAATAAATACGAGTAAAATTAGTTGAACCGGTCTGGTCCGGTTCGGTCTAGTGAGGGGCATTTCGGAAAAAAAAATGAATAAGTGAAAAAATATTATTTTTTGATAGAAAATATGACGGTAGGGGCCATATTGCCCATTATCAATACATTAAGGTTGTTCTTGCCTATTATTCAAGTTTACGGTGTAAATTGCCAATTTCACCTAGTTGTAGGGGCCAAATTGCACTTTACCTAGGTTTACGGTGTAAATTGCCTATTTCACCTAGTTGTAGGGGCCAAATTGCACTTTACCCTATTATTTTCATCATAATGGTCTATCTCTTTCAAGTGAGCCCAGCAATCACTCAGGAAAGTAAGGTGACCCCAAATCCATCGTGAGCATAAAAGTGGTCAATCATTTAAACTACTTATTCTACAATTATTTCTCACTTTTTTATCACTTTTTTTTTTTCGCTAATTGAGTTCCGGAGAGAAAAACAGCACTGTTCAAGCAAAAACCTTACATTCTATGAACTCAGAACCTATGCATAAATTATGATTTGGTGGCCTTGAGAAACTATCACTATCATCAAGACTTAACGCCTGTCTTTTAAATCTATACCCTGGAAGAAAAATGTTGAACTTAATCATTATGTGAATGATGAGCAGAAAGTATCGCGTACTGAGAACTGCGAACTTAGGAATTATGATTCGTGATTGTGAATTAATCATATTACTGTCCCTCTTTTTATGTGGAAGACAATGAATAAGACGATGATGGTATTTCAGTAAGAAAATAACCATGGTTAGATCAATTTCTCCATTTTACAGAAAACCTAGTATAAATAAAATTGATAAAAAAAGCAATCTAGTTTAACATGTTTAGAAAAACGATACAAAAGCATCTCGGAAACAAGAGAAATTCTGGAAAAACAACAGTTGAATCCAACCAGAAAACTACACTCTGATGATGATCCTCTTCCTTCGCCTTGAATTTCATTGAGTATCGGGCTGTACGCAGTTTGATCTAAGTATCGATAGTTTCTGACAAATAATACATTAGATTAAACTCCTATCTACCCAACTTAAAAACTAGTTATGAAGGAAATTCGCACCAGATGATAATTGGTTTGCTCAATAATTTCCTTGGCAAAGGTTTCAAGTTTTTGTTTTACCAAAATAAAAAATAATTTTGCCGATGAAATCGTTGTAAAGAAACATTATATTTTTAGCACAAGCAAATGAAATTGGACCAAGATAGAATCATGATTTGATTCAGACTATGTTGTTATATACCTGTTCGACGAAGAGCTAAGAAGAAGTTCAGATCTTGCTGAGTTAATGGTGAGAGCTCATAGAAGAAGACGACAATCTCTCCGAAACCATACCATGGTCATCGTTGGCCGGAATCTGACCTGGGATGCAAAAGCCAGTCAGCCCATCAGAAACGAAACGAGTACCAAACAACGAAGGTTGGTGAACTGAATGACTCTTCTGGTCTTTGGCGGAAGCAACTGAAAGATCATTCCAACTTCGAACTGACACAGAAGGCGAGTAACTGGACTGAAGGGGCCCCCTATAAGAAAACACAGCCGAGCTACCTTGGCTTAAATTTGGAATCGAGCTGAAAACAAACCCACCTCCTTGTTCTGCGCCTCTATTGTTTCCCCAGGCCACCATTCTCGGATAACTCGGTTCATATCCTACCTGATGCGAACCGGAGAAAAGGTTTTGATCGTTTTGTGGCGAGTGGATTTGCTCTACCTGCGAGTCAATCAGGTCAGGATCTTGAAAAGTATGTAGAGAGAGGCCAAGATCTTGAGTGGGGTTTGCGGTTCTTGAAAGTATATCGGGTGGGTAAGTCTGGAAATTGATGGAGGACGTCGCAGAGCTTGTGGGGAAGAAGGTTTTCATGGTGTCTGTTAGGGGAACGGAAGATAGCGGATGAGGTACGAAACCCGAATTGTCATTTTCTTGACTCTCCTCCAAATGCCTTTGGGGGTGGAAATTGTAGCCACATGACTCGGACTTCTCTGCCGCAATCAGCATCTCGTTTCCGCCATTATTCGTGTCGCCTTCTTCAGTAACGGCTGTGGGATAGCAAGGTGGTAGCTCTGCGAGCTTGTCAATGGTGGACTTAGCCTTTTTTATTAGCCAGTCAACAGCTTTGCTGGGTCGATCGTAGCCTAAGCGGTCTTGAACATCGTAGAACTGAATGGCGGTGTGGGCTGATAGGCGAACCCGTCGGTCGCGAGGGCCTTTCGCTGTGTAGACCTTGCTGTGCCGGTCTTTTCTGCCAGTGGAGCGGACGATATGGCCACCTTGGACTTCGACAATTTCTCCTACTGCGCTCCTCATCCCCATCCGAGCTTTTGGCTTTGCATATTCAATATTGTGGTCCAGAATTTGCTTTGTGGGTGGTGCTGATAGATGGGCATCAACAGCGTCGCCATTTTCGAAGTGATGGCGAGGAGGGATGTAGGCGGCCAGGTTTTGGTTTTGCTGTAGTTGAACTGGTGGTGTACTTTGGTCTGTCGTTTGGGTGATGGGTTTTGACGGTGGTGGACGGCGATGAGTCCACAGGAAATCCAGATTCCTAGTCGGGTTTGTATATGGATGAGTATTCTAAGATCTGGTTTCTTTTTTCTGATGTACTGTAGCGTCTGTGCTATCTGTTTCCTTAGGTCGAACGCCTTCTGCTGCTGCTGATCCCGAAAATGACCTACCCTTTCCTATCTACACAGATTCCTAACCCCAATAACACCTAATAATCCAGAACCACATGCTCAGAACATTTACAACCCAGAAGCTCTCTCTCTCTCTCTCTCTCTCTCTGTCTCTCTCTGTCTCTCTCTTCTCTCTCTCCTCTCTCTCTCGTCTTATAAATTTGTCATCATCAACACAAACACAGCCATATATTCTGAGTAAAAGAGAACAAAGTAAATGGGGTGGGCCAAGACTTGTAATATTAGTTTTTCTCTAGTTGTACGTCCAAGCTTATGCGGCTAGAAATATATATTTATAAATTCCAGAAATTTAATTGAAATCAGATTGATGGATTTGATTCTATGCGTATACGGAAGAATTTGAAACCCTAAAAACAATCTAGAGTTGGGGAAAAAGAAAAGAAAAGAAAAGAAACTACATTGTGGTGTCCAATATTTGTAAAGGCTTTGTTGGTGAAATAGTTTGGGTGCAAGACCACGTGATTTGACAATATTCTCATATTAGAAAATTATGGTCACCATATACTCTGTAATACATAACATGTCACTATAACTATTACGAAACATTAAAGGTCAAAATCGAGAGTGAAACCATATCAGATTCGGCTCAAAACATACAATATTGTATTACTTTATAGAATTTGAAGTATCATATTATTGATATTAGAGTAAGTGAAATGTTGTTGTTGGGAACGTTAGAGCTCCTAAGAGAGTGATTGTTGTGACTCATCCTTGTGAAGCCTTGTGAGGGCTCAATACCAAGTGATGTGACAATAATTCCACATTAGAATATTATAATCTCGACGTGCTCTATATACGTAGCGTGTTATCTCTAATTAATACAACATGTTTTTGATTAAATTTACGAGCAAAATTATACGAGTTTCGGCCAAACACGGACAATGTTATATTACTTTGTAGAGCTTGCGATATTACATACATTCAGTTGCAGCATCTACCGCAAAGAGTGATAGATTTCAGTCACATGAGATTTAGTACTGGATTATTTTTTTTATTTGTTCATCTTTGTTCCCAAGAAATTTAATACTAAAATATGCATACCTAACCCTCTTAAACCCACTTCTTTTTTTGTTTTTAATCTCTCTCCCTCTCTCTAAAAAATTGCACAATGTTGTTAAAGATTGGAGGATCTACGGTTTATGATTGGAGGGCGCAGCTCATAAGAACTAAAGTCTGTCTCATCCAATCATTTTGATGGTCTGTTGCTAACGACTTGTTTCTAGCTTTCTCTATGCATACAAGATGCAAATTTGTATGGTTATATGCATTGTTTTTCGCCTTTTCACAACCTGAATCATGATGGAAGCAATAAACATTGATAAATGCATTGGTTATTCGTCAAAACAAGGATCTACGGTTTCTTGCACAACTATAGATAATTTTTAGACACGATCTTTATTGAGGATATAGTTTCGATCTCTCTATTTATTAGAGATTCTAGTTCACTTTTTGAGTTAAAGTGTCGGATAAAGGTTCCTAAACCCTAATTATTTATTGTTCACTTTATAATATATATATATATATATATATATATATATATATATATATATATATATATATATATATATATATATTCACTTTTTGTGGTCTAATTATATATATATATTCACTTTTTGTGGTCTAATTATTCAACTACCTAGCCAGCCAGCATATGAATGTGATTATCTTCTTACCCGTTTTTTTTCAAAGAACAATAGAAGTAACGAGAAAGCCATAGTAATTACTATCTTCAGCATGAAAAACTAATCCTTTTATTTATTAATAAAAGAAATGATACTAAAATGGCTGCGCAAAATCATGATATAAATACTTCTCAATTGAGCCAACCCCACGTAAGGAAGCCGAGTTAAGTATTCAAGGACAACTTGATGAATTTCGAACGATATTTCTCAATCTTTCTCAGCAATTCCAATGATTTACAAATGTGAGTGTAAGAACTCCTAGAGCCTCTAGAAAAAAAGGAAGAGGTGGCACAAGGAGAGGAAGAAATGATGAGGAACTTACTATGGATGGCATTGAAGAGGAAATAATTGATTTTGAAGACTTTCTAGTCCCAGGCATGGTCATAAAATTTTGACAATTTGAGACATTTAAAATTTTCCAATCCTTCATTTTAAGGTTCTAGCAATGGTGATGATTTCTTGAATTGGGTTGAAAAATTGGAAAAAAATTTTTTATTGTTACAACTATACGGAGAAGACGAAAATCAACTAACCTTCACGGAATTCTTGGGCTATGCCAATTTAGGGTGGGAGAGCTTGAAAACTCAAAGAAGACATGATGGAGATGGAGAAGTCACCACTTGGAACATTATGAAAAGCTTGATGAGAAAGAGGATTTTGCCTAGCCATTATAAGCAAGAGTTTATCTTGCAAATGGAGAGTCTCAAGCAAGAATCACTTAGCGTTGAAGATTATGCCATCGAATTTGAGACCCTAAAGATGAGAAGTAGAATTGAAGAGCCAAAGGAGCAAGCTGTTGCAAGATTTATAAAAGGCTTAGATATAGAAATTGGAGATGTCGTGGAGCTTCAACCATTTGTGCACCTCGAAGGAGTTATTCAACTATCTTTGAAGGTGGAGAGACAACAGAATAAGACCTCGAAAAATTATAGTTCTCGACCGTTATCTAAAGTTCCAAATGCATACAAACCTTAAGCCAAGCAAAGCGAAAGCTTTGTTACTAGCAATGGAGCAACCAATCTAAAGCAAGAAGAGAAGAAGATTGTTGAAACATCTTGCCCAAGATCAAAATAAATCAAATTCTTCGAGTGTCTCAGGTATGGATACAGTGCTTCTCAATGTCCAAACCAAAGGGTTATGATTCTAAGGGAATAAACTGAGATAGAAAGCGATGAAGAACTTTTGGAAGACAAACTTGAAGGAACTTCACCAGAAGAAGTGTTCTTTGCTCACGAAAGCCCTTTTCTTATGGTTATTAGAAGATCATTCACAACACAAAATCGAGAAGAGAATTGTTAAAGGGAGAACATCTTCTATGGTAGATGCTTAATTATGAATAAAGTATGCTCTTTAATTATTGATGGAGGAAGTTGTGTCAAGGTGGCTTCCAAAGACATGGTGGAATACTTTGCTTAGATACCACCTTATACCTAAATTCTTACAAATTGAGTTAGCTCAATGACAAGGAAGTCATCAAAGTCACCAAACAAGTATGAGTTCCATTCTCTGATGGTAAATATTGATGAAGTTGTTTGTGATGTGGTTCCAATGAGTGCTAGTCATATCCTTCTTGGGAGACCATGAGAATTTGATAGAAGGCTATGCATGATGGTTTCACCAATTACTACTCATTCAAGATGTGGCACGGCCGGACCAAGAAAGGACCCGTGTTAAACCCACAAAAAGATGAAAAATGTGCGCGGGTGAATGTGTAATGTAAAGAACAGAACAATATGGTAAAGATGGAAAAGAAAATGAAAACCCTAAGTGGACCTGAGAGCTATCTTATGTTATGCTCACGGATGCATGCTTTTCCGTAGGAAAACAATCACTATCGGGCGCCGGTTCGGCCCCTTCGTAGATCAAACTTTCAAGGAAGGATAATGGGGAAGGGCAATTCGAGCTTACTCTAGCAACCTTGAGCTAGTAAGCAAGGGAGACCTACTCCTTTTACGGATTGGAAAATCCGTGGCTTACCTCCATTGAAGGTAACATTGTTTCTCTCTTTGGAAAACAAAGGTAACTCATATATTGAGAAAATGACAAAAATGTTTTCTAGCCATTACAAGAGGGATGCTACATATAGACCTAGGGTTGATTAGGGTTTCCATACAAGGTGGGGGGAATGTGGGCCGTTGGATGATAAAATAGATGGAGGGTCGAGATGAATCCAAGTGGTGCCACTCCATGTGGGCCGCGGCCAAGATGATCCCATGGTGGGATTTTGCCAAGTCATTCCACCTTGAGCCTCCTCTACTTGGGTTTGCCGATGAAGCTTTAAGTTTTAGGTCTTCTTTGGGCATTTTTTCTTTGAGCCAAAGTGAAAGTAGGTTGCTCCAAAATGTTCATGGTAGAATGGGCCTCCTAGAGTGGGCCAAGTCCAAGTCTCCATATGATGCTTCTAAGTGCTCCTCTCCAAGTGCTCCAAATGCTCCAAGTGCTCCTCCATGTGATGACTCCCAAAGGTGCCAAGTAGTAACCCAAAATGGGCTAAGTAATGATGGGCCAAGTGATGGTCCCCCAAAGTGAGGGCCAAGAATGGTCAACCCGAATCAAGCCACCATACATGACTAAGTCGAAGTAGTGTAGCTAAAGTATAAACTAATGGCCTAGAGTTTGCCAAATACAAATAACGAGAGAAGAAAAAAAAAGAAAATTACAGAAGTTGTCCTCCAAAAGACAAATTCCGGCTTCTGCTACTCCAGCTGGTGCTTTAAGGGTTTTCTTTATTTGCTTCGAGCTTTCCAAAGGAATCCATGTAGCAACAATGTCTCTCGAACCAAGTTTTCATGCGCCATCAACACCTACAAAAGAAAACACGTAATAAGTAAGAAGAATAAATAAAATTTGGGCCTGTATGGGGTTTTCAATTTATTTGACCCCTAGGCATGTCATTCTCTTCGGGTGATTTGAAGATTTGACCTCAAATCCTATGATTGACTTCTTTCCAGTGATGTCCTCTCCCAAATTAGTACAAATGGTCTCAACTAAACTCTCTACGCATTTGAATTTGAACATGATGAAAGTGTAGTCCTCCATTAGGGTATATAGTTGAAATCCTTTCAACCACCAATAGTTTTCTTGATATGGTAGTTGGGTGGTCTTGACAAAAAGTTCTTTGACAAAGATGAGAGGATTGAATTCATAAACTACTTCAAAGGGCGTTTGCTGGATAGTGGAGTGAAGGTTTCGAAGGTAGCAGGATTCTAAATGTGATAGCACGATGTCCTCATTATACTCTTTTATCCAAAGAATTAGTCCTTTTAAAATTTCGACCACAAATGTAGGCTCAACATGATCGTAATCTCTACTCCATTCTATCCTCAAAAACAAAATGATCAAATGATCGAGGGGGGGGGGGGGGGGGGGGGGGGGGGGGGGGGGGGGAGGGGGAGGGGGATATCTTGTGGTTACCAAATCAACTAACTCCTTTTCCTTAGTACGATGGTAAAATTTGTAATGTCCAAATGAGAATGTTAGTTGTTTGGCTAGTTCACCTAATTGCAAGTTAGAAAATTGGATGAATACACTAGGTGTATTTATTCTATAGTCTTGAGTCGGTCCACTTTAGGTACTAGCGTCATAAAATATAGGATCTAAGGCAAACACTAATTTCTTCAAAAATCCTTTAGTAAAGGTGGAAATCTCCAAAAATTGGCTTAGAGTTGAATTGACCCTATAATATTCAAATTGGATAGAATAAGATGGACCAATGATCATATTACAAATCTCAAAGATGCTGTCTTCACTTAAATTCTTCTTTTGGAACAAGGATGTTTAGGATTCCAAGATAAGAGGTGGTTCCACTTGAGTTTGTGGTAAACTTAATAATGGAGTTTCATCCTTAAGGGTTAGGGTAGAAAGCTCATTCTTTAACTCCAAATTATAAACTTTCTTTACTTGACAGGGTATATGCCATGTTGTCACTTCTTTCAAGGGGTAGGGTTCCTTTTGACCATTCAAGTTTGATGGCTCTTCACCGAATACGAGTTGCGATTTTAAGGGTTCATCCTCTTGAGAGGAAATCTCTTCATAATCTCTTCCTATCAACTCACAATTATTGTCCTCTTTTTGTTCACAAGAATTTAAATAAGTTTTCAAGGAGTTGATCCTACAATCTAAATGTTCTTCTTGTGACACTTCTTCTTCTTCACTTACTTTTTCAACCTCTTGTCCATCAAAGCCAAATAGGGAAACTTCTTTTGGACAGAAGCTTTCTTTTAATTGTTCATCAAGCTCAAAATTTTCAATAAGGTCGTCTCCAACTCTTTCTTCATCCAGTTGATTGTCCATTACAAGAAGTGGACCTTCTTCCGAATGACAATTAACTTTTTCTAATATCTCTTCCTCCTCTTCACTTAAGCTATGTGTTTCCTCTTCGATCTCTTTATTCTCATCCTCACTTATGGATTCTTCATCAAGTGCATTAGGCTTGTTGGGCATAGGAGGTGGTGGTCTAGGGATGGTTAGTAATTTTGTAATTTTCTCCAAAGATTCTTTTCCTCTTTGTCCAAAAATTGGCTAACAACTTCTAATTTGTGTATAAGCTTATCTAGTTGTCTTACACATCTCTCATCAATCAGTTTGGAAGGTAAAATTGGTTGATGATTGATCCTATTTTTTAACCTCATTTTATCCTTTAAGTTTTCTCTATAAATGGATGGATAATCATGACTATATTGATTCTTAAAATTGGAAGAGTTAGGATAATACCTTAAGTGGTCTTCCTTAATCATTTTATCTCTTATTGAAGGAACATTTTTTTTATCCTAGAATAGCTCAATTGATATCTATTGTCATAAGTTTTTAGATATGATTGGTCATGGATGTTCTTATCCCTATAATCGACAAATAGACTATAGTTGAGTTTATCAAAATCAAATTATCCTCGGATAATTCTCTTCCCAGTGTTCACCATTTTGTTGATAAGGAATGCCTAAACTAGTGTAGGAGTTTGTGGCTTAAAGTTTTAGGATGATTTATTAGGTAAAGGTAACAACTTTAAGTTTTAGGCAAATTGGAGGGAAATTCAAAATTTGAAATTTTAATTTAATTAATTAATTTTTTTTGTTATAATTAAAGTTGTTAACTTTAGAAGGAATTAGAGATATGATTATCTAATTAAAATGTTATGAATATTTAATTAAACTAAAAAGTAATAAAAAATCTAGAAATTAAACAATTTAAGATGTTATGAATATTTAATTAAACTAAAAAGTAATAAAAAAATCTAGAAATTAAAACAACACAAAATACAAAGTAATTAATGAGCACATTTTTCCATGTAGTTGATTTGATTTTTAGCACCTTTAAGTAATTTAATTTTTACCAAAATTTCATGACTTTATGCCTTAATTAAATGATAACAATTTAGTACAAGACAATAGAGTTCAAATATAGCAAAATTATACAATAAAGTTAATAAAAATTTAGGTGATAAAAAAAGTTCAAAATCAGTTTGCTCCACAAAACAGTTTTTTTTGCTAATTTGAGAAGTTATGCAATTAAATTTATTTAAATTACCAAATGAGCAATTGAACAAGTCATATTATGCATGTATTTCGATTCTCAGGTGATGAATAGATTATAGAACGTTTAGACACTCTAATGGCAGTAACAAAAAAATAAATAAATAAAAATTATAAACAAGGCATATATAACTAATCAACCAATTTTATCAATCAATTTGTAATCTCCTTAGTGCAAATGCCTAATCGGTCTCCTTAAATGTGATACCCAAATTTTCTTAAACATGCAGCCACAATAGATCAATAATAAGTGAATATACTAGCTAGAATAATTATGAATCAACGATTAGAAGAAAAATATAACCAAAACAAATCCACAACAAATTGTAAATCTAGGTTTTAATGGGTTTCTTCTCGAGTTTGCACAATCCGATTAAACCAAGAAAGATTAATGATAAATCTCTTAAATAAGTTTGTTAGCTTAATGTTTAGATTTTATATAAGATATATAGCTTGTTGAAAATGTAAATGACCGAATAAAATAAAGAAAAGAACAACTAAAATAAAAGAAATAAAAACCATGAAGAAGAACACAAAAACCCGCAAAATAAAGACAGTATAACCGATTGTCTTTTAGTCGACTCTCACACATTTGCAACAACAACTTCAAGGGGTTAATAGATGATAATATTATGAACTAAAAGAACTAAAGAAAGGAAGAAAAAGGTGCTGGAAATCTTATGAAAAAAAATAAAAATACTGCATCTCCAAAAACAGTTTTGTGAAGAAAACCCAAATGTGCGATTAAAATAGATTTCACCCAGTTTTGTTCTTCAAATGCAGCCCGATTTTTCTAAAGATAAGAATGAGTTTTCTTAATGAAAAAATGCTCAAGGGAAGTTTCCCTAAGCTTTGATACCACTTGACACGGCCGGACCTAGAAAGGACCCGTGTTAAACCCACAAAAAGATGAAAAATGTGCGCGGGTGAATGTGTAATGTGAAGAACAGAACAATAAGGTAAAGATGGAAAATGAAATCAAAGTCCTAAGCGGACCCGAGAGCTACCTTATGTTATGCTCAAGGGTGCATGCTTTCTCGTAAGAAAACAACCACTATCGGGCACCGGTTCGGCTTCCTCGTAGATCAAACTTCCAAGGAAGGATGATGAGGAAGGGTAATACGAGCTTACTCTAGCAACCTTGAGCTAGTAAGCAAGGGAGACCTACTCCTTTCACAGATTGGAAAATCTGTGGCTTACCTCCATTGAAGGTAACATTGCTTCTCTCTTTGGAAGAGAAAGGTAACTCATATATTGAGAAAATGACAAAAAAATTTTCTAGCCATTACAAGAGGGATGCTATATATAGACCTAGGGTTGATTAGGGTTTCCATACAAGGTGAGGGGAATGTGGGCCGTTGGATGATAAAATAGATGGAGGGCTGAGATGAATCCAAGTGGTGCCACTCCATGTGGGCCACGGCCAAGATGATTCCATGGTGGGTTTTTGCCAAGTCATTCCACCTTGGGCCTCCTCTACTTGGGCTTCCTCTACTTGGGCTTGCTTAAATGAAACTTCAGGTTTTAGGTCTTCTTTGGGTCTTTTCTCTTTGGGACGAAGTGGAAGTAGGTTGCTCCAAAATGTGCATGGTAGAATGGGCCTCCTAGAGTTGGCCAAGTCCAAGTCTCCATATGATGCCTCCAAGTGCCCCTCCCCAAGTGCTCCAAATGCTCCAAGTGCTCCTCCATGTGATGACTCCCAAAGGTGCCAAGTAGTAACCCAAAAATGGGCCAAGTGATGGTCCGCCAAAGTGAGGGCCAAGAATGGTCAACCTAAATCAAGCCACCATACGTGACTAAGTCTAAGTAGTGTAGCTAAAGCATAAAATAATGTCCTAGAGTTTGCCAAATAAAAATAATGAGAGAAGAAAAAAAAAAAAGAAAATTATAGAAGTTGTCCTCTGGAAGACAAATTCCGGCTTCTGCTATTCAACTGGTGCTCTAATGGTCTTCTTCATTTGCTTCGAGCTTTCCAAAGGAATCCATGTAGCAACAATGTCACTCAAACTAAGCTTCCATGCGCCATCAACACCTACAAAAGAAAACACGTAATAAGTAAGGAGAATAAATGAAGTTTGGGTTTTTATCGGGTTTTCAAGTTATTGCACCCCTAGGCATGTCAAGATGGGAAAAAGAGCTATCAAGTTGGCTCCTCTTAGGCCGGAGCAAATTGTTTCAAACTATGAATCTATGAAGGAGAAAAAAAGGAAATAAGACCCTATACATACATTTAAGAATGAGTCGAAGAAGGAAATAACTAGTTGGGGACTATGGGGCTAATCTTATTTTGGTATAGAATTGACAGCTTGAAGTAATACCGGAGCAAGTAGTTTCTCTTCTTGAAGCATTCCAAGATGTTGTACCCAAAGATCTTCTGACACGGTAGTCCCTAGAAAAGAAACCGTGTAACCCACAAAAGGGTAAAGTACAATTTGGCCCCTATAAATAGGTGAAATGGACAATTTACACCGTAAACTTGGATAATGGGCAATTTAGCCCCTACAATTTGGGTAAAGTGCAATATGGCCCCTACCGTCACATTTTCTGTTAAAAAGTCACGTTTTTTACACGTATTCATTTTTTCTTCGAAAAATGCCCCTACCAACATTTTCTCCAACTCACTTCAATCCGCCATTTCTGGATGATTCTTCTAACAGACAGCGGGCTGTCTATTTTTGTTCATTTTCACAGTGAAGAAGAAAAGAGCCCTAGACTCTCTCCGTGCAAAGAAGAAACGCCTTCGTCGAAGAGAAAAGTGAAGCCAATCACTCGCCGCCGATAGCAAAAAGCAGATCGACCAACCCTTCGCCGCCGTTCTCTGTTCAGATTCATCGCGAAAACCCCTCTCTGTTAAGAAGACAAGCGGCATTCAGAACGCTAAACGCAGAACCATCGTCCAGTTCGCCTCTCTCGTCTGAACTCAGTTCCGATCAAACAGGGACATTTTATCGGGTGTCTCTGCATCTCAAGGTTACAGACCCTTAGCGAGAACCTGTACGATTCCTCCGTCCGGTCATCAACAGATTGAGACCTCTCTTACCTTCGCCGATCCTCCTACATCACTGAGCCTTTCCTTGCCCGGAACTGAACCGCCAGAACTCTCGAATCACGAATCTGGGTCCAATCATGCTCGGAGCTCCAGCCAGGGAGTCAACCTGCAGGAATTGAAAGCCTTTTTCACGGAGGCATCAGCATTGCATCCTCCAGGCACAGCTCAAAGCGACCAGTTCAGCGGGATGGAGCACGAGAGGCAGTTCTTCAGCGCGGAGTTTTTGGCTGTGATGCAGGAGATGATCAGAAAGGAAGTAAAAAACTACATGTCTGGGTACGAGCAAAAGGGTCTTTGCCTGCATAATGAGGCAATCAGAAACGCCGTCGTAAAACGTATAGGAATCAGCAGGATTGAGTAAAGGCGCAACCCGCGCCAAGTAATCATCTGGGTGGCAATCGCCATAACGAGAAACTTAACAAAGATGCCAGAAATTAGCCTCAGCTTCACTCTCTCTTCGTTTTTCTTAAGTTCGTTCACAATTTCACCTTCTTTGTTCTTTTTTTTTTTCCTGTGGTGGTCCTTTGGATGAAGTACAAATGATAATAATTTCAGTAGTGTACAGAGGTACAAAAATGGGAAATGGGTTTGAAAGGAGAGAGAATGTTTTTTGTTCATGCTATATTTTAGGATCATGGATTTCCGATGGTGTAAAAATTTCAGCAGTCAATTCCATTCAATTACAATTCAAAATAAGGAAATATTGGGCTGTTTACGATTATCATCTTCAAACAGAAGTCTGTTTTCCATTCCTAAGTTGCGATCAAAACAGAAGTCTATTGGAGAAGTTTGGTCAGCAGGAAAAGACATAACCGATTTTGTCTGCATTCATCCAGTTGAGAGAGCAAAATTTAAACTTGATCTTGATTGAGAGAAAGAGGGCTCAGATTCAATAATTTACAGTTGAGTAGGGCCTATCAAATTTATGGCTTGTGGAAAACAGCGGTGAATGGTGATCAGATATGGCCCTTGCGAAGTTGATTTTGTTTTCTTCAGTTTGTTTCAGAGCAAGTCGAGTTGTCTGAAGTTTCAACAAAACACCCGGAACCTCCATTATTGCTCTCAGCCGGACTGCTTCTTTCTTCAGCTCCGGTGATTAACTCAACAAACCTTGATTTTTATCTTCCCAGTAAATCCTTTTCATTTGGATCCATCACTGTCGTTGTATGAATCGAAGCAGTTTTCTAAGGTTGACCAAATGAAGCAGCCAGTTTGACATTGTCAACTAGGAAATTATTCTCTCGCAAAGGTTGGTCGATTTCCCCTTTGACAGATTCAGATTGGGGGGGGGGGGGGGGGGGTGATCGGAGAAGCCTTGCTCGGAGCATTCTATGCTACACATTTTCATGACAGAAGCATTTCAACTACTTGACGCATAGTAGGTCTCTCATCTCTATATTCCCTCAAGCATTTTACAGCAACTTTTACCAAAGCTTCCATCTTTCCCACTCTGTGGGAAAGAGTGGTTTCTGACCATCCAGAATTCAAACTCCAACGACATGGCCACTCTGCTGCTTCGTCTGCCATTGTTGTGGGGCGAGACTGTTGGGTTTTGTCTTTGCTAGTACGATTAACGAAATTCAACATAGTTTAACAGCAGGATGTTCATTGAGCGTTCTGAATGCCGCTCGTCTTCTTAACAGAGAGGGGTTTTCGCGATGGTTCTGAACAGAGAACGGCGGCGAAGGGTTGGTCGATCTGCTTTTTGCTATTGGCGGCGAGTGATTGGCTTCACTTTTCTCCTCGACGAAGGTGTTACTTCTTTGCACGGAGAGAGTCTAGGGCTCTATTCTTCTCCACTGTGAAAATGAACAAAAACAGAGAGCCATGGCGGATTGAAGAGAGTTGGAGAAATTGTTGGCAGGGGCATTTTTGAAAGAAAAAATGAACACGTGCAAAAAACGTGATTTTTTAACGGAAAATGTGACGGTAGGGGCCATATTACACTTTACCCTAGTTGTAGGGGCCAAATTGCCCATTATCCAAGTTTACGGTGTAAATTGCCAATTTCACCTAGTTGTAGGGGCCAAATTGCACTTTACCCCCCACAAAAATATGCTAATTTCTTGGGTGAGAATGAATGTGCACAAAAATTGTGAGATGGTAATGAAAAGTGTGGTGAAAATGTAACAAAATGGAAAGTAAAAAGCGAGTGAATAAAACGTGAATGAAGATGAAATAAGGTGTAAGCAAATGGATGAAAATGGAAGAACCTTTGGTGGACCCAAGAGCTATCTCATGTTAGGCTCACGGGTGCATGTTTTCTCGAGGAAAAACAATAACCTTTGGGGCTAGGTTTCTCTTCCTCAATCCTTTTATACTCTATACGAGAGAGGAGAGGGAAAAGTAAGAATTCATCGAGCAACCTTAGAGCTTAAGGAATAAATGGAGGGCTTCTCCACACGATTGAAAAATCGTGGAGAACCACTAAGGTTCTTCTAACACTTCGGCTAGGAAAATAGGCTTGTATATTGATTTTGGCAAAAAGTTCTTACAAACACCAAAGCCATGCTTTAAATAGAAAACCTAGGTTGGATGATTAGGGTTTGGTAATTAGAAGGAAGAAGTTTGAACCGTTGGATGAAGTAGGCGATCGGCGGCCATGAAACACCATCTGTGCGCGCATTTGACGACCGAGGAGAGCCGCGCCCCTTTGCTTGATCAATGGTGGATATGTGCCATGTCATTGATCATTGTGAGCATTACAAGGTGTACCTACAAATCTCTTACCTTTAGTTGGAGCTTTCTTTTGTGTCATTTCTTCATTTGAGTCCATAATATTGATGTAGCAAATCTACAAGGTCGATGCTCTTTCTCCCTTTTGTGGCCTAGTCTTCAACCCAATCATACCATCATCATACATCTAGTTCTAACCATACAATCTAATGCATTATGCAATATATATAAATTAATACAATAAGGCTAGAGTTTGCTAAAGAGAAAGAGAAACAAAAGTGCAAAACAAAGGTTACACGATTTTTGGCTCGGGAAGACAAATTCTCAGTGGGCCATGTGATGAATCCATCCGTGCATCCCAAGTAAGAATGTGTAAGGGTTGATCCATGTCCTCCAAATTAGGCTCCCATGTGATATCGCCAATGAGATCAACACTTGCAAGGAAAGCAAACTCATTAGTAACAAGGTTAAGTAAATTAAGGGATTTAATCTGTATTTTGTGATGGGCCTCCTTAGCATGTCATCCCCTCCGAGTGGCTGAGGATTTAACCTCAAATCCAATGATTCAGTCTCCTCTTCACTAACTAGATCTTCAATGTAAGGGAATAAATTTTGGACGTTGAATGTGGATGACACTCCACATTCGCCGGGTAATTCCAACTTATAAGCGTTATTATTGATTCGCTCTAGTACTTTAAAGGGGCCTTCTGCTCTAGGAAGTAGTTTAGAACGTCTCTTAGTTGGAAATCATTCTTTGCGAAGGTGTATCCTAACTAAATCTCCCTCCTTAAATATCACTTCCTTTGTTCCCTTATTGACATGTTTAGCATAATTGGCATTTTTCTTCTCGATGGCTTTGCGAATTGTTTTATGCAACTTCTTAATCTGCTTTGCTTTACTTGCCCCTGAAAGGTTTACAAGATCTTGAATAGGGAGTGGAATAAGATCTAGAGGTGATGACTGATTAAATCCATACGCTACCTCAAAGGGCATTTGCTGGGTGGTGGAGTGAAGACTTCTATTGTAACATAATTCTGTCCCAATTTGTTAAGTTCTTACCCACAACACTGCGAAGAAGTGTACCCAAGGTCCTATTAACCACTTCTGTTTAACCGTCCGTCTGGGGGTGGAATTGTAACGACCCTTACACTATTCCCTTAATTTCCCATATAAATTTTTCTTTTTAAACTTCTAATTCAAATTAAAACGTCCTTAGAACCAATTTAAGAAATACTTTAAAACAAATATTGATATTGCCTTGGAAAAGAAATTAAAAACTTTAAAAGAAATATATAAAACATCGGCCAAGGGAGTTGAGGGCAAACAGGGCATTTCGCCCGTGAAATGCCTGGCCGATCGATCGGCAGTGGCCAAAATGGGGGGGGGGGGGGGGGGGCGAACGATCGCCCCACGTGTAACACCCGAGAAAATTCGTTTTAGGAATTTCGAGCCGTAAGTTTCGAATTTTAATATTTTAAGCATTATAGAGTGTTAAATTCGTAGAAATATTAAATTTAGTCCAAATGACCAACGAGAAGTTTCGTTAGAGCCCTAAGAATAAATAGGAATATTTGGAGGAATAAGGGAATTTCGGAGAAATTAAACCGATAGCCGAAATAATGGTTTAGGTTAGGAAATCTACAAAGGGCATTTAAGTAAATGTCAAAGTCAAAATCTATTAAAAACCTAAGTCTTCTCTCTCTTTCTCACTTCTCCTCTCCACGCACGAAACCTCTCCTTTTCTCTCTTTGGCGATTTCTTCCTCCTCTCCATCGCCATTTCCATCGTTCGATTTCTCTTCCATTTTAGGCAATTTCTCCTCCAAATTTCTTCAACAAAACAACGTGCTAGGTAAGCTCTACGTTTTGGTTAAGTTTATTGGTCGTTTTGGAGTGATTTCGAGTTAGGGTTTGTAAAGAAAATTAGGGGTTTGTGTTAGAAATAGTTAGGGTTGTTATTTATCACTCATTGTTGGTGTTTAGTGTTAAATCTAAGTTGTTGGAGTTGATTAATGGTGTTGGTAGAGTTTTAATGTAAAGTTAGGTTGTTGGAAATGTGGTTGAAAGACATTAATGGAGGTTTTGAAGTTTGTGAGCACCAAGTGCTCGATAAAATGCCTAAACGAGGTGAATTAGAGTTTTTAGAAGAATTTGTCCTAGCTCGAGAAGACAAATTGTTAGATTTGATGTTCGTGAGTCGATATTAATGGTTTGTTGTTAAATGCCCTAGGTAACTCAAGCTCAAAGGACGGTGCTCGACATATTTAGGACGCCAGGTAAGTGAGCGTTAGGCTTTCCAGCCACTAAGGCCCTACGTCGTACAATGTTGATGATGTTTGTTGTGATAAAAAGGCGGGTAGTTTAAGTAGTGCCTTAGTGAATTAGGTAGTTCTCGTTCGATAGGTTTTCCTTATGTATGTTACCCCTCATGCATCATGTTTTACGAAAATGCATACGAACTATTTACGAGCATGTTTTATGAAAGGTTAAATGTATGAACGAATATGTGAATGATATATGTTTCTCACGCGTCAAAAGTATGATTCTCACGGGTATGTTTCTCACGCGTCAAATGTATGATTCTCACGTGTATGTTTCTTACGGGGCAAGACTTATGTTTCTTACGGGGCAAGACTTATGTTTCTTACGGGGCAAGACGTATGTTTCTCACGGGGCAAGAAAATGGTTTAAAGAAATGAAACGAAAAATGTTTTACAAATGTCATGCATATATATGTGATGTTATGTTTAGTACGCTCCTTACTAAGCATTAGGCTTAATGTAGCTATTGTATGATGTAGGTGACGAGAACGAAGGTGAGGAACCATACGATGATCAAGTGTAGCGGTCGATGGGTGGAGCTCGTGGCGGCGGCTTGTGTTTTGGCTAGGTTTGTGACTCACGGTTAACAGTTTTTGAGGGTCTTTAGTGACGTTTTTGAGTTAATGGTTAATCGTACAGATTTTGTAAATGTTTAGATATGTTATTAGGATGTTTGGAGACTGTATAGATGACGAAAAGTGTTTTGTAGAATGTTTTGTGGTGTTTTGATGGTTTTAAAAACAGGTAGGAAAATGTAAATGTTTTAAATGGAATCATGCGGTTCGTTTTCATGAAAGGTGGTTATGTTTTTAAATGTGTTTGAGTTAATTTACGCGTAATTAGTGAAGCCGGCAGTAGAGTGTCTATACAGTTATTGTATAGAAGTGTGATTTGTGAAATTGTAATGGTAAGCGATGAAGAAAGATGAAGGAAATGTGAATGCTGAAATGTGTATAAGTGTTGTGTGAGAAATTGGTGAGCAGGGCGTGAAAGGAAGGAAAGAAAGACATGTGGCGGGCGACTGGTCGCGGAAGGGGTAGCGACCGGTCGCTGAACTCTCGGGTTTTCTAGAGAGTTCCGCGATCAGGCGCGGAAAGAGTGGCGCCTGATCGCAGGTGGCCATCGAAGGGGCGCCCGATCGGCCAATGTTGGCCGATCGTGCGATTGTGCATGGGGCACACGAACGCCTATCCTTTGGCTTTCGGTCGCCCCTGTGTAATGGGATCGCCATCCCTGTTTTGCCCCTGCTTCGTTTGCCGATTGTTTTCTTCTGTTTATAATTGTTTTAGTGCATTGTTTTAAGTTCTAATTCAATTGTTTTTAGGTCCTAATTAAATGGTTTAACTTTTAGACTTCAACTATTCTGGGTTAAAGGTATATTTCCGCTTAAACGCTAAGTTATTAAAGTTTGTACTAAAAAAAAAAAAAAAAAATTTTATACGGGTAAAGGTCGTGACAGTTATGGTATCAGAGAGATAGAGTTTTAAAAGTGATTTTGTGATGTGCCTGCCAAACACATAGCCGTACGAGGACTCTCCATCGACTGTAAGTATTTAAGTTTAAGTATGATTCCTAGATGTTTATTGTTTTATGTTGTCTAATATGTTTAGGAACGAGAAAATGCCGAGAGCACCTAGACCGCCTCCAGAAAACCCTATGGACCGGTTCATGAATATATTGCAACAACAGTCAGATTAGATTGGGCTTTTGCTAAACAGAGAGGGAAATGGAAATGGACAAGGAAGTAATTCACAAGATCAAGGCGTAGCGGGGTTCAGGCGACTTAGGCCCCCTACCTTCGATGGTCAGTCTCCGGATCCCACTAGTGCTGAATAGTGGATTCGCAAGATAGAGAGTATGTTTGCCTATGCAAAAGTGGAGGAGGCCGACAAAGTGACATGTGCATCGTTTAATTTAGAGAAGGATGCGATGTTTTGGTGGGATACAATCAAAGCGACTACTGATGTGGGAGTTATGAGGTGGGAAAGGTTCAAAACTGTGTTCTACAACAAGTATTTCAGTCGCACTCTTCGAGCTGGTAAAAAGGGGGAGTTCATGCAGCTACGCCAAACAGGGTCGGTGGCTGAATATGTACGGAGGTTTGATTCATTATCTCGATATGCTGGGTATATGATTTATGAGGAGGAGGACAAGATTCACCAGCTCGTACAAGGTTTGAAACTGGAAATTCAGAAAGGGGTGATGACAGTGGATGATGAGGATGTACCCTACCATAAGATAGTGGAAAGAGCCCTCGGACTTGACGATATAGAGATGAAGCTTCAGCGACAAAGAGAAGCATCGAGAAGGTTTGGTAGAGATGGACGACCGCAACAACAGAATCAGGGATGACAGCCACAAGCACAACGTGGTGTCAAACGAGCCAATGAGACGCCGAGACTTCAAGATAAGGGTAAACGTCCACAAGGGGCGTCGCAAGCTCTTACATGCCCTGTTTGCCTAAAAAACCATTACGGGGAGTGCAAGTTGCACAGCGGACGATGCTTTAGATGTGATAAGACAGGCCACAAAGCTGCTGATTGCCTGGAGCCGAGTAGGAAGCCACCGGGCGGTCCCTCCCGGATCTTTTCCTTGATTGAGGCCGAGGAAGCGGCTCAGCCATCGGTTGTTACAGGTACTATTCTAGTTTGTGGAAACACGGCTCATGTTCTGATTGACACTGGGGAAACCCATTCCTTCATAGCACAGAATTATGCAGTTAAGTGGAAGTTAAATGTCGTCCCAGCTGATCATAGTTATAGTGTAATGTTGCCTTCCGGAGAGTATCTACACTCAGATCGAGCTATTGAGGGTGAAGTCATATCTGTGGGTGGTAGGTAGTTGTATGCAAACCTGATTGTTATATGCATGAAGGGGTATGATGTAATTCTGGGCATGGATTGGTTGTTCAGGCACTATGCCACAATCAATTGCAGGTCGGGAGTAGTGGGTTTTAGACCTCCGAGTGGGGAAAGTTATGATTTTACAGCGACCCTCCGATCTGGTGATATGCCTCTTGTTCTGTCAATGAGTGCCCGGTACTCCACAAAACCTCAATGTTTCAATTTTGTGGCGAGTATTGTGGAACTAAGGTTGAATAACATGGCAGTGGAAAAAAATGTTACTGAAGTATTCCTCGATGAGCTACCCAGCTTGCCAGTAAGTGCTTTGAACTCGATGAAGCACGGATGCTTTGGGTTTATAGCGAACGTGGAGGAAGTAAGCAAGCAAGAGAAGTTGAAGTTGTGTGACATTCCAGTTGTTAAAGACTTTGCGGAGGTATTTCTGGACGAATTGCCTGGCTTGCCTCCGGATCGAGAAATGGAGTTCATAATAGAGATTATTCCTGGTTCGGCGCCAGTGTCCAAGAATCCTTACAGGATGGCGCCAGTTGAACTTAGGGAATTGCAAATCCAGTTGAAAGAGCTAGTAGACAAGGGCTTTGTCCGACCGAGCGTTTCTCCATGGGGCGCTCTGGTTTTATTCGTGAAAAAGAAAGATGGCTCTTTGCGAATGTGTGTGGATTATCGCGAGTTGAATAAGCTGACTATAAAGAACAAATATCCGTTACCAAGGATAGACGATCTGTTCGACCAGTTGCAAGGGGCCACGGTATTCTCTAAGATTGATTTATGCTCTGGGTACTATCAGTTGAAGATTAGAGCTGAGGATGTACCAAAGACTGCTTTCAGAACGCGCTATGGTCACTATGAGTTTATGGTGATGTCCTTCGGTTTGACCAATGCCTCGGCCGCGTTTATGGATCTCATGAATCGAGTATTCCGGGAATTCTTGGATAAGTTCGTGATAGTATTCATTGATGACATCTTAGTATATTCCCGAAACGACGAAGAGCATGCAGAGCACTTAAAAGCAGTTATGACTACTTTGAAGCGACACCAGTTGTATGCTAAGCTTTCTAAGTGCGAATTCTGGTTGAGCCAAGTGAATTTCTTAGGCCATGTGATTTCAAAGGAAGGCGTTTCGGTGGATCCGGCCAAAATTCAAGTGGTAAAGGATTGGCCTCGACCGAGAAATGCAAGCGATGTACGAAGTTTCGTGGGCCTAGCTGGGTATTATCGGAAATTTATCCAAGGGTTTTCGGTAATTGCTAAGCCTTTGACGAACTTGACAAAGAAAGAAGTGAAGTATGAGTGGACTAAGGCGTGTGAAGAAAGCTTTCAGACCTTGAAGCGGAAGTTGACCACAGCGCCTTTATTGACTCTCCCAGTGGAAAACGGGGTGTACTGTATTTATTGTGACGCGTCCAAAGTCGGATTGGGATGCGTATTGATGCAGGAAGGAAAGGTCATTGCCTATGCTTCGAGGCAATTGAAAAGTTATGAAGAAAACTACCCAACGCATGATTTAGAACTGGCAGCGGTGGTATTCGCGTTAAAGATATGGAGACACTACCTTTACGGACAGAAATATGAAGTGTTTTCAGACCACAAAAGTTTAAAATACTTGTTTACACAAAAAGATTTGAATATGAGACAGAGGAGATGGCTCGAATTTGTAAAAGATTATGACTTCGAAATCAAATATCATCCTGGCAAGGCAAATACAGTGGCAGATGCGTTGAGCAGGATGCCTAGGACAGAGGAGTTTGTTGCTTTCAGTATGTCAGCTTCATTGAGAAAGGAGATGCAAGGGTTTGAACTCGAGATAGTTCCAGAACTTTCAGCCCTTTTAGCTGACTTGACTATACGGCCTACTCTGTTGGACTAGATAAAAGAAGCTCAACAGTTAGATACGGAGGAAAAGATGGCTATAGTAGCAAGATTATCAGTTGTGTTTCAGTTATTCAATGGATGGTACTCTGAGATTTCGAGATCGATTGTACGTCCCGAAAGATGAAGAGTTGAGGAAGTTGGTTATGTCAGAGGCACATTCATCGATGTCCTCAGTGCATCCAGGTAACACCAAGATGTACTGAGACCTGAAGACGCATTATTGGTGGCCGAATATGAAGCGTGATGTGGTCAATTACGTGCAATTTTGTGTTGTCTGCCAATAAGTGAAAGCAGAACACCAAAGACCAGGTGGGATGTTGCAACCACTACCGATTCCCGAGTGGAAGTGGGATCAAATTGCAATGGATTTCGTAGTGGGATTACCAAGAACAGTAAAGGGGCACGATAGTATATGGGTCGTTGTTGATAGATTGACAAAAGCGGCTCATTTCTTGCCTGTAAAGATGACCTACACGATGAATCAGTTTGCAGAACTTTATGTCCGGGAGATTATTCGATTGCACGGAGTCCCTATGTCGATTGTTTCAGATCGGGATCCCAGATTTACTTCAAGATTTTGGAAAAGTTTACAAAGCACTATGGGTACTAAATTGACTTTTAGCACGGCATTCCACCCACAGACAGACGGACAGTCTGAGAGAACGATTCAGATACTCGAGGATATGCTGAGAGCATGTGTATTAGAGTTTCAGTCGTCGTGGAGCCGATATTTACCTTTGATCGAATTTGCGTATAATAACAGTTATCAGTCCACGATCGGTATGGCTCCATACGAGGCGCTTTATGGCAGAAAATGTAGGTCGCCGCTGTATTGGGATGAAGTGGGCGAAGCTAGATTGATTGGCCCTGAGATTTTGCAATAATTGTCTGAGAAGGTCTCATTGATTAGACAAAGAATGGAGACCGCACAGAGTCATCAAAAGAGCTACGCTGATCGAAGAAGACGAGATTTGGAGTTTGTGATTGGTGACGAAGTGTTTTTAAAGGTTTCGCCGTTCAAAGGCGTAGTTCGTTTTGGTAAAAGAGGGAAGTTAAATCCACGGTTCGTTGGACCGTTTCAGATAACAGAAAGGATTGGAGCTACGGCTTATAGGCTTCATCTGCCATTGTCTATGGAGGGCGTACATAATGTCTTCCACGTGTCGATGTTGAGGAAGTGTATACGGGATCCTACGCACGTGGTAGAACCGGTTAATCTTGAGATACGTCCAACTTTGACCTATGAAGAAAAGCCGGTACAGATTTTGGAATCCTCAGTTAAAGTCCTGCGTAATAAATCAATCCCTCTTGTTAAAGTATTATGGAGAAATCAGAACGTAGAGGAAGCAACGTGGAAGCGACAACAGGACATGATGGACAGATATCCAGATTTGTTCAGGTACGAAATTTTGGGGACAAAATTTTAAATAAGGAGGGTAGGATATAACACCCGAGAAAATTCGTTTTAGGAATTTCGAGCCGTAAGTTTCGAATTTTAATATTTTAAGCATTATAGAGTGTTAAATTCGTAGAAATATTAAATTTAGTCCAAATGACCAACGAGAAGTTTCGTTAGAGCCCTAAGAATAAATAGGAATATTTGGAGGAATAAGGGAATTTCGGAGAAATTAAACCGATAGCCGAAATAATGGTTTAGGTTAGGAAATCTACAAAGGGCATTTAAGTAAATGTCAAAGTCAAAATCTATTAAAAACCTAAGTCTTCTCTCTCTTTCTCACTTCTCCTCTCCACGCACGAAACCTCTCCTTTTCTCTCTTTGGCGATTTCTTCCTCCTCTCCATCGCCATTTCCATCGTTCGATTTCTCTTCCATTTTAGGCGATTTCTCCTCCAAATTTCTTCAACAAAACAATGTGCTAGGTAAGCTCTACGTTTTGGTTAAGTTTATTTGTCGTTTTGGAGTGATTTCGAGTTAGGGTTTGTAAAGAAAATTAGGGGTTTGTGTTAGAAATAGTTAGGGTTGTTATTTATCACTCATTGTTGGTGTTTAGTGTTAAATCTAAGTTGTTGGAGTTGATTAATGGTGTTGGTAGAGTTTTAATGTAAAGTTAGGTTGTTGGAAATGTGGTTGAAAGACATTAATGGAGGTTTTGAAGTTTGTGAGCACCAAGTGCTCGATAAAATGCCTAAACGAGGTGAATTAGAGTTTTTAGAAGAATTTGTCCTAGCTCGAGAAGACAAATTGTTAGATTTGATGTTCGTGAGTCGATATTAATGGTTTGTTGTTAAATGCCCTAGGTAACTCAAGCTCAAAGGACGGTGCTCGGCATATTTAGGACGCCAGATAAGTGAGCGTTAGGCTTTCCGGCCACTAAGGCCCTACGTCGTACAATGTTGATGATGTTTGTTGTGATAAAAAGGCGGGTAGTTTAAGTAGTGCCTTAGTGAATTAGGTAGTGCTCGTTCGATAGGTTTTCCTTATGTATGTTACCTCTCATGCATCATGTTTTACAAAAATGCATACGAACTATTTACGAGCATGTTTTATGAAAGGTTAAATGAGTGAACGAATATGTGAATGATATATGTTTCTCACGCGTCAAAAGTATGATTCTCACGGGTATGTTTCTCACGCGTCAAATGTATGATTCTCACGTGTATGTTTCTTACGGGGCAAGACTTATGTTTCTTACGGGGCAAGACTTATGTTTCTTACGGGGCAAGACTTATGTTTCTTACGGGGCAAGACGTATGTTTCTCACGGGGCAAGAAAATGGTTTAAAGAAATGAAACGAAAAATGTTTTACAAATGTCATGCATATATATGTGATGTTATGTTTAGTACGCTCCTTACTAAGCATTAGGCTTAATGTAGCTATTGTATGATGTAGGTGACGAGAACGAAGGTGAGGAACCACCTTACGATGATCAAGTGTAGCGGTCGATGGGTGGAGCTCGTGGCGGCGGCTTGTGTTTTGGCTAGGTTTGTGACTCACGGTTAACAGTTTTTGAGGGTCTTTAGTGACGTTTTTGAGTTAATGGTTAATCGTACAGATTTTGTAAATGTTTAGATATGTTATTAGGATGTTTGGAGACTGTATAGATGACGAAAAGTGTTTTGTAGAATGTTTTGTGGTGTTTTGATGGTTTTAAAAACAGGTAGGAAAATGTAAATGTTTTAAATGGAACCATGCGGTTCGTTTTCATGAAAGGTGGTTATGTTTTTAAATGTGTTTGAGTTAATTTACGCGTAATTAGTGAAGCCGGTAGTAGAGTGTCTATACAGTTATTGTATAGAAGTGTGATTTGTGAAATTGTAATGGTAAGCGATGAAGAAAGATGAAGGAAATGTGAATGCTGAAATGTGTACAGGTGTTGTGTGAGAAATTAGTGAGCAGGGCGTGAAAGGAAGGAAAGAAAGACATGTGGCGGGCGACTGGTCGCGGAAGGGGTAGCGACTGGTCGCTGAACTCTCGGGTTTTCCAGAGAGTTCCGCGATCGGGCGCGGAAAAAGTGGCGCCCGATCGCAGGTGGCCATCGAAGGGGCGCCCGATCGGCCAATGTTGGCCGATCGTGCGGTTGTGCATGGGGCGCACGAACGCCTATCCTTTGGCGTTCGGTCGCCCCTGTGTAATGGGATCGCCATCCCTGTTTTGCCCCTGCTTCGTTGGCCGATTGTTTTCTTCTGTTTATAATTGTTTTAGTGCATTGTTTTAAGTTCTAATTCAATTGTTTTTAGGTCCTAATTAAATGGTTTAACTTTTAGACTTCAATTGTTCTGGGTTAAAGGTATATTTTCGCTTAAACGCTAAGTTATTAAAGTTTGTACTAAAAAAAAAAAAAAAAAAAATTTATACGGGTAAGGGTCGTGACACCACGTGTGGGCGATCGATCGCCCATTAATTTTCCACCAGCCGATCGATCGCCCCCTTGTGGGCGATCGGTCGGCACATGCTCTGGAATTTCTTCCAGAGCATGATCCCCTTCTGCCGATTGATCGCATCTCCTTGCGATTGGTCGGCAATCTCTCTGGATTTTGGAATCCAGAGAGCTGCTCCCTTCTTTCTCTTTTTCTTCCTTCACCCTTTTCATCGTTACCCTGCACACAACTCACATAACGCTTCACCCATTTTCCTCATCAAATCACCACTAACATTTTATAAAAACTTCTACATAATAACACTACCACCCACGTACATTTCACTCGCTACCTATCAACCGTTCACCGACTCAAAACACATTTAAAATATAACCAAATTTCATAAAAACGAACTGCGTGGTTTCGTTTAAAAGTTTAACATTTCCTCCTGTTTGAAAATATCAAAACATTACAAAATACTTTCAATTTTCCCAAAAACACTATATATTATCTATCCAGATCCAAGCATTCTAAAATGTTTAACTATATACTTTCCTATATCCTATCTATCAATTTCCCAAAACGTTTACCTACGTCCTCACGGGTCAAAATCACGCACCGACTGCCAGCGCACTCCCACGGGCTATCCTCCTTCAACGTGCTCATACTTCAGGCGGAGGGATGTCTTCCTCACCTGTCTCAAAATCACCTACACCATAGAATTAAAAATATGAGCTAGAGGCTCAGTAAATCTACGTGAATGCACGTGAATGTCAATGCTATGCATGTACAGTTCATAAATCATGCGTCTTACCTTTTCGCTAATCATTTCATTCATGTCACCGGGGCTTCACTTTCGCTAGATAGGAGCGACACATCCGTCGATTGGATAGCCCCTCGTATCTAACCGGGGGGAAAACATGCTTCACTTGACAGTCATGTCTGAACCACCGCCACCAACGTGACCTTTATTACATTCATTTACCTTTTCATTTGTAAAACATGCATAAAATTTTCTTTTCATGCTCTTTTCGAAAACAATGATGCGTGAACAGATATTATGCCATGAACGAAATAAAAACAAATAAAAACATACAAACAATAAACTTAACAATTAACAACCTAACTAAACCTAAAACTAACTACCCGTTCTAACTACCCAAACGCAATATATCTCCAATTCCTCAATTTAACGTACATTCTTATGGTGTAGGCCAAGACGGCCAAACAAATCACGAAGACTTACCTCGCGTCCGTTGAACACCGAGCTCCGTCCACGAGCGTTGTTTACCTAAGGCAATACACAACATTTGTCATTTAAACCAATTCTAAACTATCGAGTTTAGAAAATTACAAACTCCTAGCTAAAGAAAATCTCCTAAACTCTAAAACACCTCTCACGGGCATTTCATCGAGCAATTTGTGCTCGAGAACTTCCCAAACCTCCATTAATAGAGCATTTAAAACTTCCAACCACTCAAAACCTCAATAACCTTAATTAATTCAACTAACTTTTATCAACAATCATAAATACGCCCATTAGAGCCATAAATACGGTTAACCTATCGATTTCAAACTCTATTTTACGTTTTTAACGAAAATCCTAACAAACCCTAACCATTTTAAACCCTAGAAATCAAAATCTAAAGCTCCAAAACTATAGATTCATACCTAGAGTTGAGGAAGGAGAAGGAAACGTGAAGGAAACGTGAAGAAATCGTTGTGATCGGAGGAGGAGAAATCGTCGGAAGAGAGAGAGCCGCGTGAGGAGAGGAAATCGCGCAAGGAGAGGAGAGAAATTTCTTGCTGGAGGAGAAATCGTGTAGAGGAGAGAAAGAGTTATGGCATTTTATAATTTTTGGCTTGTCAAATGACTAAATTGCCCTTCCATTTGATTTCCATTTGTTTCGTTAGCTATTTCGTTATTTAACTAACAATTCGTTTTCTCCATAATTTTATATTTCACCATAAATTCTAATTTATTATTAGGACTTCGTTAAAACTTTCCGTTCGTAAAACGGACTTAATTTGACGTATTTACAAAAATACCATTTATATTGGAATAATTCAAATCCCGTAAAGCCGGATGTCACAAGAATGAAGTGCTAAAACACAATTTAGTCCCCAGTCTCTTCCATAAGATCTTCCAAAAAATGCTTAAAAACTTGGTGTCTCGATCAGACACTATTGACTGTGGCACTCCATGGAGTCTAACAATTTCTTTGAAGAAGAGGTCAGCTATAACAGCAGAGTCATCGGTTTTGGTGCATGCGATAAAATGTGCCATCTTGGAGAAATAGTCCATGACTACCATAACAGAGTCCTTACTGCTGCCAATTCCTGGTAACCCTAGAACAAAGTCCATACTGATCTCTACCCATGAGTGAGTAGAAACTGGTAAAGGTAAGTATAGTCCTTGGGGAAGAACTTTACTCTTGGCCTTCTTACACACGATGCATTTTTCAATGAAGTGGTGCACATCTTTTGTCATGTGTGGCCAGTAGAATCGTTCTTTCAGCAATTTCTTTTCCCTAAAGTGACCCGATAATCCCCCACTATGGGCTTCCGTGACAAGGCATTATCTTAGGCTACTTTCGGGTATACATAACTTACCTCCTTTCACCAGAAAGCCATCTATTATATTATTTCCTTCTTCTGCCTTATCTTGGCATTAAAGGTGTGGTATCCCAAAATCTTTGTCAGATTCATAAATCTTCTTTATCCAATCAAATCCGAAGAATCTAACACCTAGTTAGTTAAAAGGATTCTCTTTCGGGATAACGCATCGGCAATGGTGTTGTCTGATCCTTAAGTTTTTTAAAGTGTATGAAAATCTCTCCAAGAATTTCACCTACTTTGCGTGTCCCTTATTCAGTTTGTGCTGACTCTTGATGTGTTTGAGTGATTGATGGTCAGAATGTATCACAAACTCTTTGGATAAAAGATAATGTTGCCAGTGCTCAATAGCTCGTATGACTGCATAAAACTCCTTGTCATACGTGGAGTAGTTAAGTGCAGCTCCTTTTAGCTTTTCACTGAAGTATGCAAGTGGTTTACCTTTTTGCATCAATACAACTCCAATGCCAACTCCAGAGGCGTCACTTTTAGTCTCAAATACCTTGTTGAAATTTGGTAGTGCCAATACTGGGGATTAACAAAGTTTTTCTTTAATCAGCTCAAAGCTACTTTGACAAGCAAGGTCCAAACAAAATCTACTCGCTTCATTGTGAGATCCGTGATGGGAGCTACTATCGAGCTGAAGTCTTTGATAAACCTTCTACAGAAAGAGGATAGTCTATGAAACTACAAACCTCAGATATTCCGTTAGGTGTGGGCCATTCCTTAATGGCTTTAACCTTGTCCTCGTCAGCTTATAGTTCGTCCTTTGAAATTATAAACCCTAGAAAATATGCATTTTCTTGTGCGAAGGAACATTTACTTAAATTGCCAAATAATTTAGCGTTCCAGAGAGTTTGAAAAAGGATCTCGAGGTGGTTGAGGTGTTGGGGAAGGTCGAGACTGTACACCAAGGTGTTATCAAAGTAGACGACAACAAACTTTCCAAAAAAGTCCTTGAGAACATGGTGCATCAACCTCATGAAGGTACTCGGGGCATTAGTAAGTCCGAATGACATAACCATCCACTCAAACAATCTGTATTTCGTCCTGAAGGCAGTTTTCCACTCATCACCTTCTCTCATGCGAATTTGGTGATAACCACTCTTCAAGTCTACTTTGGAGAATATGAACGCTCCACTAAGTTCGTCCAGCATATTCTCAAGCCTAGGAATCTGAAACTTGTACTTGATAGTAATTTGATTAATAGCACAGCTATCGAAACACATCATCATGGTGCCATCTTTCTTTGGGACAAGTAGGGTAGGAACAGCACAGAGACTCATTGATTCTCTAATATATCCCTAGCCTAACAGCTCTTGTACTTGGTCTTGTAATTCCTTAGCCTCTTCAGGTCTCATCCTATAGGCTGGTCTGTTAGGTAGCATGGTTCCAGGTTAGAAGTCAATCTGATGTTCAATACCTCGTATAGGTGGTAAGCCAGGTGGCAGTTCTTTAGGAAAAACGTCTTGGTAAGTCTTAAGGAGGTTTTGGACCAATGGAGGTATCTCGCCAAGTTCCATCACGTGGTCTCTAAATAGAACTAGGATCAGCGTCTCTCCTTTGATCACTGCAGATCTCATCCCTCGCTTGGACAAGAGAAGGCTTTCCTTGAACGTCTCTTCTTTTTTAATAACATCATCCTTGCCCACTTGCTCGGGAGTCATAGGTATTAGCTTGATTAATCTACCATCAAGTTTTAAGGTATAGTTGTTGAGGAACCCATCATCGTGCACCTTTCGGTCATATTGTCATGGTCGTTCTAACAGAAGATGACTCACATTCATTGGAATAACATCGTAAAGAACTGTGTCTTTGTACTTACCAATAGTGAAATCAACGGTTACTTGCTTGGTTACCTTGATGTCATTTCTATCATCCAACCATCTTAATTTGTATAGCTTCGGGTGGTTAGTGGTCTCCAACCGTAGTTTACTAACCATTTCTTGTGAAGCTATGTTAACGCAACATCCACTGTCAATAATTATCGAGCAAATTTTTTCATTGACTACACAACGACTTTGGAAGATATTCTTCCATTGACAGTTTTCTTGGAAATCAAGGCTCGCCTTATGACCATTAGTAGAGGTTCTTTTTGAGCCGTACGGTCATCGACTTTTTGGTCACTTTCCTCTACTTTCTCTTCTTCACCCTCGTTGTATTGTCCTTCATCATTTTTGTTTTCTCATTTGCCAGTCAATTCTTTAATTATCATCAGACGACGGTTAGAGAATTCATTGGCATAATGTCCTTTTCTGAGACATTTATAACATTGTATGTCACAGTCTCTTTGTCCATTAGATTGGTTTACTTGGGTTTTGTTTACTGGTGGGGGTTTGTTAGTACTACCTGCTCCTTTTGGGGGCCAATTACGGTTAACCGACCTCTTGTCTTTAGTCCTCGAGGTAGTCTTTTCGTGATCTTGGTTTCTAGGTAGGAATTTAATAGGCTACACTTTCTCTTGAACTGCCTTTCTATAGTGAGTGCCAATTGTACGACCATGTCCATGGTTTCTAATTGTTGCATCTCAACTGCGTCTCCTATATCGCGGTTTAGACCTCGAATAAACCAGGTGATGAGTTGTTCCTCTATAGCACAATGCATATTAAGTGTCTAAAATTCGGTGAGGTATTCATCAATAGTAAGGCTGTTTTGTCTTAGGTTGTGAAGTTGTTGGAAAAGCTCGTGTTTGTAGTGTCGAGGTACGAATCTCTTTTGCATGAGATCCTTCATGGAGTTCCATGTTGTGACAGGGTAACCTATGGTCCACATTCGTTGGGCTTTCAGGTTAGACCACCAGAGTGCTGCATGGCTCGTCAATTCAAGTGATGTTAACTAGATCTTCACTCTTTCAGATTAATCATGGATGTCGAAGACTCGCTCGACTTTGTCTACCCAGTCTAGGAAGGTATGACCATCATAGGTTCCATTGAAAGGGAGAATGATTATCTTGACGTTTCCAAGGTCATCGTTGTTCTTACGACGATTTGGACAGTATTGCTCTTCTTCATCCAAGGGCCAGTGTTCATCCTCTGAGGAAACATAGTTTTGGACCCTTCTACCTTGGGGCTCGATCCATTCGTCATCCTCAAAGGGTCTTTGGTTAGGGTTTCTACGTCTAGGACGTTCTGGTCTAATCCTTGATGAGGTTTCTTAGGAGGTTCCTATTTCGTTGGGTTCTCGATGGGGGTTGTGTCTCATGTGTTTCCTAATTTGGGTCATCTCAAGAGACACATCTTTAAGTCGTTGTGAGAGCGTATCAACAAATCTCATTAAGGCATTGAGTTTTTCTTACATGCTACCTTGCATGCTTGATTCATCCTCTTGACGAGTGTGTTCCGATGAAGGCAATTCCTTAACTCGGTTAGGCTCTTGGTTCTGTGGTAGGTCACGTGATATTCTGCTCCTATTCGTCATCTCTAAGTATTAGGACAGTATTTAGGTCAAAGTTTTTAAATTTTGTCGTTTCAAATTTTAGGTTTTACTTTTAGCCCTTTAGCTAAGGTTAGTGTGGTGATTATTTAATTAGTGTCTTAGGTAAGTTTTAGGCACCTAAGTGTAATACCTAAATAAGATAAAACTAGTGGGGAATTTAATCAAACACTTTGCAAACTTTAACTATTGAGCAATTGAAAATAGCTTAGTAATTTTATTAAACACCTTGCGAGCACCTTATGAAAACAGTTTTTCAACAACGCTTGCAACCTCAAAATAGATCCAAACCCAAACAATTTGATAATTTTATGGAAGATTCAACTACTATAATCTTAGTACAAGCAATACAACTAAAAGACAGCAAAGATACAAAAATAAAGTCACAAAATTTTAGGGTTTAAACATGCATAATTTTGGTTTGCAATAAGATAGATTTGTACACTAGAAATACCTAAACAAGATGCAATAAGAGTAACAAATGGATGCAACAATGCTTAAGATGTAAATAATAAAATCAAATAGATGAAATAAGTGAGTTAACTTGCTGCAAAAGGCAAAACAAAAAAGAACCGAAAATATAAGTGAAAAACGAGAAGAGAAGACGGAAAACCGAAAGCTTACCTTGGCCGACTCTCATGCAATGTGTGCAACAAATGAAATCGATTTATAATGTTTATTTTCCGAGTATGAAAGACTACAAAACACTAAAAAGCTTGCTGCAACTGTTAGGTTAATCGATGTTAAACTATAGCAGCAAAAACACAACCGAAAATTGCACAAAGTAAGCGGCCAACTCGGTTTTTGTGTTATGCAATGTGGCTTGCTAAACTTTGTAAAAAGGCTGAGCCAAATGCATTAAAAACACTCAGAGGAAGCACCATATGCTCTGATACCACTTGACACGGTAGTCCCTAGAAAATGAACCGTGAAACCCACAAAAAGATGCTAAGTGCTCGGGTGAGAATGAATGTGCACAAAAATCGTGAGATGTTGATGAAAAGTGTGGTGAAAATGTAAAGAAATGGAAAGTGAAAAGTGAGTGAATAGAACCGTGAATGAAGATGAAATAAGGTGTATGCAAATGGATGAAAATGGACGAACCCTTGGCGGACCCGAGAGCTATCTCACGTTAGGCTCACAAGTGCATATTTTCCCGAGGAAAAACAATCACCTTTGGGGCTAGGTTTCTCGTCCTCAATCCTTTTAGACTCTATACGAGAGAGGAGAGGGAAAAGTAAGAATTCACTAAGCAACCATAGAGGTTGAGGAATAATGGAGGGTTTCTCCACATGATTGAAAAATCGTGGAGAACCACTAAGGTTGTACATTAAGGAAAAATTCTCGGGTGTTACAAAGGTTCTTCTAACACTTCGGCTAGGAAAATAGGCTTGTATATTGATTTTGTCAAAAAGTTCTTACAAACACCAAAGCCATGCTTTAAATAGACAACCTAGGGTGGATGATTAGAGTTTGATAATTGGAAGGAAGAAGTTTGAACCGTTGGATGAAGTAGGCGATCGGCAGCCATGAAACACCATCCGCGCGCGCATCCGATAACCGAGGAGAACCACGCCCCTTTGCTTGATCAATGGTGGATATGTGTCATGTCATTGATCCTTGTGAGCATTACAAGGTGTACCTACTAATCTCTTACCTTTATTAAGAGTTTTCTTTTGGGTCATTTCTTCATTTGAGTCTATAATATTGATGTAGCAAATCTACAAGGTCGATGCTCTTTCTTCCTTCTGTGGCCGAGTCTTCAACCCAATCATACCACCATCCTACATCTAGTTCTAACCACACAATCTAATATATGATGCAATATATATAAGTTCATACAATAAGATTAGAGTTTACCAAAGAGAAAAAAGAAACAAAAGTTCAAAACAATGGTTACACGGTTTATGGGCCAGGAAGACAAATTTCCACCGGGCCATGAGATGAATCCAACCGTGCATCCCAAGTAAGAATGTGTAAGGGTTGATCCATGTCCTCCAAATTAGGCTCCCATGTGATATTGCCAATGAGATCGACACCTGGAAGAAAAATAGACTCGTTAGTAAAAAAGTTAAGTAAATTAAGGGATTTAATCTTTGATCTTGTGATGGGCCTCCTTGGCATGTCATCTTCCTCAAGGGTTACCTCTCTTGCGAGATATTAACATCAAATTAACCTCTTCCTGGGGGTAAATCTTTCAAACAAGCCCTCTTACCGAATGAATCCCGAAGAAGCCAAAGATCTACATGGACAAGTCACGGAGCTATTGGAGACAGGGTACATCTGAGAATCTTTTAGACCTTGTGCTGCTCCTACATTATTGGTGCCAAAGAAAGATGGGTCAATGAGGATGTGCGTAAATAGCTGGGTCATCAACAAAATCACTATCAAGTATAGATTTCTCATTACGAGGCTTGAAGATATGTTTGATGAATTAAGTAGAGCGTCTATATTTTCCAAAGGTGATCTTAAAGTGGCTACCATTAAATCCGAATGAAGGAGGGAGACAAATGGAAGACGACTGTCAAAACCAAATATGGTCTCTATGAGTGGCGAGTAATGTCTTTCGATCTTTCTAATGCTCATAGCATTTTTATGAGACTCATGCCTCATGTTTTGGAAGATTTCTTGAGAAAAGTTTTGGTAGTTTACTTTAATGATATCGTAGTCTATAGTGCCAATTTGAATCAACACTTGGACCATCTTAAAATGTTATTTGAGACATGATAAGCCAAATTGTATGGTAATCTCAAGAAGTGGTCTTTTGTGCAAGACAATGTGAATTTTCTTCTATTTGTGATTTCAAGCCAAGACATGGAAGTGGATGAGAAAAAAATCATAGCTATTAAGGAGTAGGAGATTCCAAGACACGTGTCAGAAGTCAGAAGTTTTCACGACCTTGCTTCATTCTACCAAAGGTTTGTGAGCAATTTTAGTATCATCATATCTCCCATTACAGATCGTACAAAAAATGGGATAGACTTCCATTGCACTAATGAATGCCAAACAAGTTTTGAAAAAATTAAGGAAAAGCTATGCAATGCACCAATCCTAACTTTATCTGATTTCAATAAATTTTTTGAAGTGGAGTGTGATGCTTCAAAAATGGGAATAAGAGCTATACTTATGCAAGAAAGAAGACCAATTGCACATTTTAGTGAAAAACTAAAAGTTCTTGAATTACTCAACTTACGACAAAGAATTTTATGTCGTGGTAAGAGAATTAAAGGTATGACAATATTGTTTACTCCCAAACGAATTTATCATCCACAGTGATCATCAAACTCTCAAATTTATCAATAGTTAAGGAAAACTCAATACAAGACATGATAAGTGGGTGAAATTCATTGAAGGATATCCATATGTGATCAAATTCAAAAAGGGAGAAAGCAATTTTGTAGTGGATGCTTTATCGAGAAGGTATTCTTTATTAATCGAATTGAATAATAGACTTCTTGGTTTTGAATATAAATGATGCATATGATTCTTATAAAATGGAATTACATAAGATGTGGTACTAAAAAAGTTTAACATTGGGTAAAGTGCAATTTTAAGGCAATGGAATTACATAAAATGTTGTACCGAAAGAGTTCAGCATTGGGTAAAGTTGAATTTTAAGGTCTAATAATGACATTTATGTCACGTATCGATACTTGATTCACTATTTGGACTATTGAAGTTTTGGACTTTAGACGGGGGAAAACCAAATTGCGATAGAGGTTTGTTTTTATATCCAACATTGCATAATTTTCTAAATCATTATTTTGCGACGTGATCTCATATAAAATAACGTGTACATTTTGATGGCTTGTCGATTTTTTTATATTATATTATATACATATATTTCACTGGACATGTTTTATTTGACCATGCACATTACTTTTTTGATCATCTTAATCGTGTGAACCATGTTTGATCGACTCATGTGGGAGTCTTGTTTTGTTAAGAACATCCGACCGTTTGAAGATATGTTTGTTTGTTTGTTTGTTTGTTTGTTAACTAAAGTAATGAGACAACAATATCTCGTGTTGTTGACTGCAAAATCCTAAACTTGATTAAGGTCATTCGTGACTTTGTAATATTCGAGTACTGTTTCTATTATTGTTTGTGTCTATGATATGATGTGCTTGGAGTTCATGAGTACTTTCATTTTCACTGAGATTTTCTTATTTTCCAATAGATGTCTATTTTACGTATTACCACATTATAGTGGAAGTTTTCGACACTTACTCTATTGTTTGTTTTCTACTTAGTTTTATCAAACATTTTATACATGACATGCTCACATATTCTTTTCAAACATTTATGCTGAATGTAAAATTCTGCACCCACTGAGTTTAGTCAACTTATTCCAATAATTGTCTTCTTTTTAGGATTTTAGACAAGAAGATCCTCAACAATGGCGCAAGAGTAGGCTTGAGTTTCATTTTTCTTAGCTTATTTTATTTTTAGAGTTTTTTTAGACTACCTATCGTTAGAGATTTACTTTTTTAGACTCTCTTATTAGTTTATTTGTAGAACAATTATTTGACCTTTGCTATTAAACTAAATAATTTCACTATTGGATCTAGTTTAAGGCCAACGTTATTGAGTCATCACCTAAGTTTATATTTGACTATAGTAAGACTTCTACTTGTAATATTAAATAACCAATGTTAAAGGTTAGACAATTTGTTTATCTCCTGGACCATTTTATTTCCTATTTCGTCTCAAGTCCCTCTTAGCTTGTGACAGAATTTTCAGTGTCAAAGCCAAGTTGACAGATTAAAAGTGACATCATTAAGATAGATAATGTGATATCCCTAACCACAACTCATCCTCTGATTCTCCAACATCAGTCAGTTCGGATCTCCACTTAGTTTCACCCGAGCTTCATCCTTGTCATGGATAAATCACCAAGGTTCGAGTCCATAAGAAATGGCAATTGCCTTGTGAAGACTCGCTTTTGCTACGACTTTGGTGGGTTCCCTTAACCAAACTACTGTCTATGGGTTGCCGGCTCATTCTTCAACAAACACGCGGTCAGAGTCCTGGTCTCCTCCCACTTGCCTCCCCTCAAGAAATAGAACTGTCTAATCCTAAGACAAAGAGTCAAGAAACTCAATGCCACTATTCACTATTCTTGAACAACTTGGAATTTAACCTTCCTTCTTTTCGCACTATTACATATACGAAAATGAAAATAATGAAAAAAATGAGATTTGATCTAAATGCTCAAGGATATAATACTAAGACCTTATTTGAGTTGACAAATAATTCTTATCTTCTATGGAAGTTGGGTATTTACATAAATAGATTAGTCATAGGCTATTAGTTTTGTTAGAGTTCAGTATGCTCTGAATTCTAGTTGGGCTAGGTCGTGTATATTATCAATATTAAAATTTTTTACTTTATTTATATATTGATGTCTGAATTGCAAAACTCAATTATACATTCATTTCTAATTAGCGAATTTATTCTCTGTTTGGATTTTTTCTCCTGAAAAAGTTTTTCATGTAAATTTTGGTCTCTGTCTTCTAGTTTTCTTTTTCTGATTATTATTGTTTGATTGTCAACAATTGATTTCATAGCAAGGTTGACAGTTTTGTACTCACATCGAACAACTTAGGGGATTGCATTCTTTGTGAAAATTGTAATTTGGAAACATTAATTAAAAAAAAGAAATTTTTAATTTCTCAGTCGTTGTCGCTATTTTTTTCATCGTGAAGGAAGAAGAGATATTCATCCTGCCGCCGTCGCCGATCAGGAGATAAGATCGCCAACAAAGTAGCAGCCAAAATGCCATTGTTGAGTAGGAAGCTCGCGGCCGACGAGCTGTTCAGCCATCCCTTTGTCGAATGCTCACTGCGAACCAAGAGTAGAAGTCGACGCCGACCGAACAGAAAAGGCGAGCACACCTGACGAGCTGGCGCGATTTCGTTGCCTTGTCTCTGCCTGTCGTTCTGCTCAGTCCCTTCTCGCCGCCTTTAGTTTAGAACGATTCGACTCCGTCTACGAAAAGATCGATGAAGCTTAGCCCTCCGGATCTGCACTCTCAGACGTAGAGAACGCCAATAAAATTTCCACACAGGACACTGCTTCGTTTGTCTCGCGGCTTGACAGATAAGGAGGAGATTGTTGTTGCATAGTTCATACCCATCCTCTCTGCAATCTGATATTGGTCGAACAATGAAATTCAAGGCAAAGCTTGAAATTTTATTGGTTTGGAAATATTTGGACTCTAATTTTTTGGGTCACTTGATTATGTTGGGTTATCTTGAATGTCTGAAGTTTGGGCGATTTGTGAATTTTCGGCAGATATATTCTTAAATTATCTGTGAGCTGATTTTTGGTTGAGATATTATTTTTGGGCTTCAAATATGTAGAAATGCATATTCTTGATTGGATATTCTGTTGAAGTCGTTATTTTGAGAGATGGTGTAGTTCAAGTTTAATATCTCATTATTGAATCGGAAAACAAGGTTTCTATTATGGCAAGTGAAGATGCATAATGTACTCTCACATATGGATTTAGATGACGCGTTGTTAGGGCTAGATAAAATACTCTTAACTTGGAGTGAAAATGAGAAAATACTGAAGGATCAAAAAACTCTATTTATGATATGTCTGCATTTACCAAATTAAATCTTACAGGACATTCTAAACTAGAAAAGTGTCTCAAATTTATAGGTAAAATTGGAGCAGTAGTGTATGAACAAAACCTTGACGAGTAAGCTCCATCTAAAGTAGTGTTTATATTCTCATCAGTTGATTGAAGTTAGTTCAGTTGAAAACACTTGGCTGCGTTCAAGGAATTAGATTTGGATTTGGAGGCTATAGAATGCACGTGCGATGAGGAGGATTTAAGTATATGGTGCCTTGTTATCAAACAAGTATATGGTGCCTTATTATAAAAGGAGAAGGTAAAATAGATTGTTACTAGATCCGAGTCTCACGGAGAGGGACTTGTCGTTTGTGGTAGAACTAGAGAGTCAAATAACAAAAGCAATGATGGTATTCAGGGTTCAAAGGACAGAGCAAAGTCAAAGAACCATGATAGAACATTTAATTCTGTTAAAAGAAAAGGCACATTAAATCTGAGTGAAGTTATTGCTGAGATAAGAAAAACAACCGATGACGTCCGATGAAGTTGTTGACACAGAAGAAGAACATTACAGTGAAACAGATCTTCTAGTTGTGTCAGAGAGAAACTCAAAGCCAAACAAGGTTTGGATTCTAGATTTATCTTATTCGTTTCATGTGTTTTAACCGGAGTTTGTTTTCGACATATAATATTGTTTCAGAGGGTGTTATGTTAATGGGCAACAACACACCTTGTAAGATAACTAGTATTGGTACCATCATAATTAGGATGTTTAATGGAGTTGTGAGGACACTGGGTAATGTGCAACATATTCTTGAGTTGAAGAAAAATATGATCTCGCATAGTATTATACATGTAAAAGGGTACAAGTACAGTGTTGTAGGTGAAGTTGTGAAGATCAGTAGAGGTGCTCTCATCATGTTAAAGGGACACATGAGGTATGCAAATTTGTTTGTGTTACAAGGTTCTACAGTTACATGTAATAACGTTGCTAAGTTTGTAAATTCAACTTTTAAATGGGTGTTTGAGAAGATTCAGTAGAAGTCAGGTTCTCAGATAAAGTTCAAGTTAGGATCTGTGAGTATAACAAAGCCAATGAGTCAACTTATTACAGATACTCAGTCACTAGTTTAAGTTTCATGTCAGAGTGGTATAGAATAGGAAGAACTAAGTGGAAGATTAAAGTTTGGTGGCGTTATGGTGAAACTAGTTCAATAGGTTATGCGTTGAATGTGTTCGAGGGGTAACAATTCCAGTGGCGAGTCTTCAATATCTTTAGATGCACTTTGTTGTGACAACTGTGATAGTTCAATGATACCATGTTGGAGATGTGATTTCCTCTTGAGTATGCCTTTCAGTGGCGTAAACTTGATCGGTATTGGTTGCTGAGTTGACCCATCAGCGGTCTTTGTGGAAGAGGAAGTTATTTTTAATTGAGTTTTGCAGAATTTTTTCCTTGCACCAGAATTTCTTTTAAGATTGCGATTGTTAGAGTTTAGTGTTTTGGATTCATTTTTGGTTATGCTGAGTACCCTATGTTAGATCTCTCATATAGAATTTGTGTCAATGTAGAGATTATTAGAGTTCGATGTAACCCGAATTGTAGTTGGGCTAGGTCGGGCCAGTATATCAATATTAAAGTTTTATATTTTTTTTATATAGTGATGCTTGAGTCAGAAAGCTCAATTATACATTAATTTATGATTAGTAAATTTCTCTTCTACCCATAATTTTTCTCCGAAAGGGTTTCCAAGTAAATTTCAGTTTCTCTATTTTTGCATTTATTTTTTTTCTTTTTTATATTATTATTGTTTGATTCTCAACAGATTAATTTATAACCATGAGAGTTGATCTACTGATTGTCTAAAGAGGATAGGGAGAAGGACATCTACAGACCTATCTTCTAATTGTAACGTTATCGAGGTTAACTTCACTTCTCCTAGCCCAAGTTTATTGAAGATATATAATGGCATCAAATTAATTGACGCTCTCGAATCGCACAAGGTTTTGTCGATTGATGAGTTCCCAATGGTGTACGGTAAGGTAAAACTTATAGAATCCTTTAACTTCTGAGGAAGTTTCCTTTGCAATATTACATTGCATTTTGTAATTAACTTTACAATCTCAAATTCTTCAAGTCTCTTCTTCTTTGACATCATATTTTTCATGAATTTAGTATAATTCAGCAGAGGGGATGTTGATGTGAATCTTCTTAAAAATTTATAGAAATTTGCAAAATTAATCATCAATTTTCCTTTTATATAAGCGTTAAGGGAATGGAAGTGCATGTTGTAGAATTGGAGGATTGTCAAGAAAACAGATTGATTTGGGTTTAGAAGCCTTCTTTTTGAGTTTAGCATTCTTTTCATTTTCCTCAACTTCTAGTGAATCCTCTTCCTTATCAGCAGAAAACTTTGTAACTTGTCGTTAATCTCGAGCCTTTGGTGATGGCAATACCGTCTCGCTTCTTATGTTATTACATGACATTGTTGTCTTGTATTTTTCTCAGTGTTACTCGAGAAAGCTCCCGTGTTTGGATTTTTTATGGCATTAGCTAATTGTCCAATTTGAGTCTTCAATGACTTGGTAGATGCATTCATTTTAACCAAGTGAATCTCGTAATTGTCAAGTCGGTCTTCATTCTTTGTTGATCTTCGCCCTAGTTTCTATCACGGAGGTGCTTAGTAAATCTTCAAATGAGGGTTTCTTTTTGTTTGCTTGAGTGTAACGACCCCAAGTTTTTCCCAAACTCAGGTCACTACTTCACTCGCTCTGATACCACACTGTAGCGCCCTCAATCTTTTCCCCAAACTCAGATCACTACTCACACTACTCATCTTGTACTTCAAAACGCGTGAAAAATTCAAAACTTTACTCATCGACTTAAAAACAAATTCATTTAAGACAATTAAATTATTGCAGCGGAAAACTACTTTAAAACACGTTGGAAAACGCACGTTGGAATTTGGAAATCAAAGGGTGAAAATTCAAAAATCCTTAAAAAGCTCGCACAGGGGAAACCGGTCGACACCTAAACGCTTCGGTCGACAACCATTCCTCTCTTGTTTTAACCCTTCTCAACTTTGGTCGATACTTCAACCAACCAGTCGACACTTCTCATGGCTTAACCTCCTTAGGGGTCGACACCTGCACACTCTGGTCAACACCCCGCTGCCTCTATTTTCAGTATGCACAAAGACTGGTCGACAACCACACTCTCGAGTCGACACCTGAAGGAAAGGGGTCGACACCTGAACGCTTTGATCGACACCCATTCCTCTCAAGTTTCAACCCTTCGCAATTTCGGTCGACACCTCAACCAACTGGTCGACACTTCGACCCCCATCCATACAAAAGGGGTCGACACCTATGCTAATCGGTCGACATTTCCTTCGCTAACTACTACAAATCCTTCAAAATTTTGACAGCATAACGTTTAAATCTCTTAACCCTCAAAACCTACATTTTCAAATCAAAACTTCTTGCTTTTTCAAACCATCACAAAAGACTACCATCAAAACAAATCCACTTTCATTTCAAAATACATTTGTACATCAAATCTACTTTTAACGTTCAAAACATCCACTACACACCAACTATACGGTTTTCATCCTAAAATTTCCAATTCAAAATACAATCTCCCAAACCCTTTTCAAAATATAAATCCCCCTTTGCCCTCATACCAAAACGCAGCCACACGCACACCGGGTCAAACTGCCCTAACAATCATTTGCTTCGTCGCACGGGGTACTCCTCTAACCACCCTACTCCTGGGCACGCTCTGGGAGCTCACCTGTCAAATTGTCGTCACCTACATCACAGAACTCATCTATTAGACTAGCGCTAAGCAAGTAATGCAACAATCAATACAAACACTTCACATCTCAACAGATGCAACGTCCTACCTTCTCCTACCAAACCCACACTCGTTTCGTTCTAGTATTCGTTCTCGTTCAATTCATTCATTCTCTTTCTTCTTACCCTTCAGCCCAAGTCCAACCCGGGATTCGTGGAGCATACCACTCTCCGGCCCGAGTCCCACCCAGAATTCGCGGAGCACATCACCTCCGGCCTTAGTCTAACACGGAATTCACAGAGCACATCACCCCCTGGCCCGAGTCTCACCTAGAATTCACGGAGTACATCACCCTCCGGCCCTAGTCCCACTCGGAATTCATGGAGTACACATCACGTCTCTTAGTTAATTACGTACGTTAGGATTTGTTCTCTTCTCACTATACCATGCCACTTATAAACATACTACAAACACGCCCTACAACAAACTACAACGAACTCAACAAACACACCGCAACATACACAACAAACATACCACACATACACGTACCATTAAACAACATCAAAGCAATCCTACCGAACTATGATATAGGCCCGAAGGCAAAGCACAATCAAACATTACTTACCTAGCCTCCTTAGCTAAGCGCGTACATGTACACTATGCCGAAAGCTCGTTCAAACCTAGAAACAACAACACCATACATAAATTAATCTAACCCAAGCATCCACTCTCAAAAGAAAGCAAAAAACCTACTCACAACCTCAAGACCCGAAATTCCTTAATTTCGGCCAAACTTCAGAATCGCGCAACTAATCCTACAATCGTCTGTTTTGGACGATTCGAGGCTCAATGGATTCCTTAGGACGCCTACTATCTAAAAAGTCAGGACTGCTCAGCAAATAATGCAAATGACTCGGTCGTTTCCCATAATAACCGGATCTGCCCTGTCATCAAATTTTCAAGATTTTTGGAATCTATCAAAAATCAAACCAATCATCTATACTATCCCTTAATCATCCATAATCATTCAAAAATCAAAGAACACTAAATAGAAATTCCAAATTTTCGTGGAACCCTCATCTACCACAAAACCCTAACTCAAAACTCATCCAAACCCACACCAATATTCTCCTCCAGCTTAATTACTAACAACCCATGAAAATTTGAAGAAAACTTACCTTGAATGAAGAATCGGCTGAAGAAAATGACGAAGGAAGAGAGGGAGTGCGGTTTTGGTCTTCGCCGAGAGAGAGAGATAAGGGGGAGAGGAAGAAAAGTGGGTTTGTCCTTTTGTGTTTCACGTAAATCCCCTCCTCTTTAACTTTTCTTTTATTTTATTAACTCCAATTACAATTATATCCTTTAGCTTAATTAAATTTTACACTTAACATTATTTCGCCCACTTTTCCTAAATCCATATTTTCTATTCACATCATTTCTCGTAAATTTGTAATTTCAGTGTACATTCACCATTATTCCTTACAAAAAAAAAATTCGAGCCGCTAAATTGCTGGGAGCTACAATCTACCCTCCTTGCAAAAATTCTGTCCCCAAAATTTGCTCAATCGAATAGCTCGGAGTATCGGCCCATCATATCTTGCTGACGTTCCCAGGTTACCTCTTCCACGTTGTGGTTGCACCACAAAACCTTCACAAGTGGAATTTCTTTATTGCCCAAAATCTTCACGGCATAGTCCATAATCCGCACGGCTTCTCTTCATATGCCATTGTTGGTTGAACTTCGACATCCTGCTGCTCCACATCATGTGAGGGATCACGCATACACTTCTTTAATATAGATACATGAAATACGTTGTGAATCTCATCTATAGAAGCAGGCAATTGCAACTGATAAGCTGCTCGTCCAATCTGCCTGACAATAGGAAAGGGGCCAACATATCTTGGACTCAACTTGCCCCTTTTTCCGAACCTCATCACGCCATTGAATGATGAGATCTTCAAAAAAACTTCATCACCCGTTTAAACTCCAATTCCCTTCGCCTTCGATCCGCATAACTCTTCTGTCGACTTTGCGTTGTCAAGATTCGTTGCTGAATAAATGCAACCTTCTCTACTGTCTATTGCACAACGTTCGAACCTGTAAATCTAGCCTCACCGACTTCGTCCCAATACAGAAGAAACCTGCACTTCCGCCCATAAAGAGCCTCGTAAGGAGCCATATCTATCGTGGCTTGGTAATTGTTATTGTACAAAAACTCCACCAATGGTAGGTACTTGCTCTATGAACCTTGAAACTCCAGTACATAAGCTCGAAGCATATCCTCTAATGTTTGAATAGTCCTTTCAGACTGTCTGTCAGTCTGAGGATGAAACGCCGTACTAAAACTGAGCTGCGTACCCATAGTCTTGTACAAACTCTTCCAAAACTTTGATGTAAACCTTGGATCTCTGTCTGACACGATCGAAGTTGAAACTCCATGTAGACACAAAATCTTCTGTATAAACAGTTCTGCGAACTGGTCCATCGAGTATGTCATCTTCACCGGTAAAAAATGGGCTGATTTGGTTAGCCGGTCCACAATCACCCATATTCCATCATAGCCCTTAGCAGCTCGCGGTAATCCAACTACAAAATCCATGGAGATCTGCTCCCATTTTCACTCTGGAATTGGCAAAGGTTGTAACTTTCTCGCTGGCCTTTGGTGTTGTGCCTTGACTTGCTGACAGATCAAGCATGTCTCCACGTATTTTGCCACTTCTCTTTTCATGTTAGGCCACCAGAAATGTGTCTTAAAGTCCATGTACATCTTTGTGCTTCCTGGGTGCACAAAGAACTTAGAAGAGTGGGCTTCATATAAGATCTCCTTCTGAAGCTCCTCATTATTCGACACGTACCATCTATTTCGAAACTTCAAAACTCCATTGTCCAAACAACTGAACTCAGTCCTATCATTAGAAGCCATGCTCAACTTGAACTCATCACATGCCGAATCATTCTTCTGAGCATTCTTAATTTTATCCAAAATAGTTGGCGTCAGTGACAAAGCAGAAAGCACTGTTGTTAAGTCTGAAACTACCTCCATACAAAAGTTCTGGATCTCTATACTTTAAGGCTTACGGCACTCCTAGCATCATAGATGAAACAGATGTTGTCACTCTTCTCAAAGCATCTGCCACTACATTCGCCTTGCCAGGGTGGTACTTGATCTCAAAATCATAGTCTTTGACGAACTCTAGCCACCTCCGTTATCTCATGTTCAGCTCCTTCTAAGTGAAAATATATTTCAGACTTTTGTGGTTCGAAAATATCTCACACGGCTGTCTATATAAGTAATGCCTCTAAAATTTTAGCCCGAACACAACCGCCGCTAATTCCAAGTCGTGGGTCGGATAATTTTGCTCATAAGTCTTCAGTTGCCTTGAAGCATAGACAATGACTTTTCCACTCTGCATCAGAACATGAACCAACCCAACTCTGGACGCATCGCAATAAATGCTAAACTTCTCATCCTCAACTGGAAGTGTCAAGAGCAGAGCAGTAGTCAACTTCTGCTTTAAAGTCTGAAAACTATGCTGACAGTCATCTGACCATAAATACTTCACATTCTTCCTTCTTAATCGGGTTAGAGGCGTTGCAATCCTTGAAAATCCCTCAATGAACCTTCTGTAATAGCCTGTCTGTAACACCCGACAACTTCAACCAGGTGACTTCCTAACTGAATTAACGGCCATGATTATTCGATCTTCATGATTTAGAATTTTATGCTAAGCTTAATTAATTACATGTGGATTTAAACTAGATTGTGTGGCAAAGTTGTAATAATGGAAGATTGAGGCCTGTATTTAAAGAAAATGGAAAGGATTCAAACCTCATTTAAAACCACTGTAGCCGTCATCTCTTACTCTCGGCGATTTCCCCTCCCGAGCTCTCGCTCTCTGTCGGCAGGAAATCCCTCCTTTGACGATCGTTTCCTTGTTGCTTCTCGGCTACTTTGTGCTCAAGGTACGAGTTTCGCAATGTAGCTAACTTTTAGTCGTTAAGCTCTGTTTTCAGCTTTGTGTTGAGGTTTTGGACTCTTCAATGGCCGAGTATTAGTAAGAGTATTTTAAAATCTGGAAGTGGTAATGTCATTCCGAATCGATTTTGGACATTAAACAACCAACCCTGAGTTATCGCTAATCGAATCTGTCTGTTTTGGGTTTTGGATTTCAAACTGCACAGAGAACTATACTAAGGATTCGGGAGTGACTATAGCTATTAGATCCTAGGATGACTTGTGATTAGAACTAATAGGATTTTGTTTTAACTGCTGCAATGTAAATGTTTTAGGTGAAGAAGTTTGAAGAGAAAGGAGCTCAAATTGCTAAGGAGACCAGGTAAGTGAATGTGTAGATTTCTTGGTCATTAGGACCCTACATCAAAGGATGCTGGGTAGAAACTCATACGATGATTAGAAGTTTCCCTTATGTTACTATCTAATGTTTATGCTGATGATTAGCTCAATGGTAAGGTTTCATGTCGAATGGAGCTCTGTTCTGTAGCTTGATGATTTAAGAATCTTCATGTTCATGCATCATGAATGTTTTATGCAAATGAAAATTTTTTAAGAGTATACTTCATGAACAAGATAAGAATATAAAACTTATGCAACGTGAATTAAGCGAGGGTTGGGGGCGGTTTGACGTATGTCACTGTCCAAAAGAAGAACCATGATACGACCCGTAAGGGAACTATGTGCACTCTCACTATCAAACCCCCTTTACCGGCACAAATCCTCCCTTAATCCACACAACGTGAACGAAGAATATGAACGATGAACATGAATGATGTATATGAATGATGATTATGAACAATGAATATGAACAATGAACATTAATGATGTATATGAATGATGATTATGAATAATGAATATGAATGATGAACAAGAATGAAGACTTTGAGTATGAATATGAATAAGAAAAGATTCATGAGCATTAGTTTTGCTCAAATGAGCAGTCATGCATACTTATTAGTATTGCATTCCTTACTAAGCATTAGGCTTATAGTTTAACCTTATGATGTAGGTGACGAGTTTTCAGGTGAGGACCTTTAAGCTACCGGATGATGAGAGTGCTATTTTGTCATCTAGTGATCGGTAGATGTAGTGCGTTTAAGCTACCGGATGATGAGAGTGCTATTTTGTCATCTAGTGATCGGTAGAGGTAGTGCGTTTAAGCTACCGGATGATGAGAGTGCTATTTTGTCATCTAGTGATCGGTAGAGGTAGTGCGTTTAAGCTATCGGATGATGGGAGTGTTATTTTGTCATCTAGTGATCGGTAGAGGTAGTGCGTTTAAGCTACCGGATGATGAGAGTGCTATTTTGTCATCTAGTGATCGGTAGAGGTAGTGCGTTTAAGCTACCGGATGATGAGAGTGCTATTTTGTCATCTAGTGATCGGTAGATGTAGTGCGTTTAAGCTACCGGATGATGAGAGTGCTATTTTGTCATCTAGTGATCGGTAGAGGTAGTGCGTTTAAGCTACCGGATGATGAGAGTGCTATTTTGTCATCTAGTGATCGGTAGATGTAGTGCGTTTAAGCTACCGGATGATGAGAGTGCTATTTTGTCATCTAGTGATCGGTAGAGGTAGTGCGTTTAAGCTACCGGATGATGAGAGTGCTATTTTGTCATCTAGTGATCGGTAGATGTAGTGCGTTTAAGCTATCGGATGATGGGAGTGTTATTTTGTCATCTAGTGATCGGTAGATGTAGTGCGTTTAAGCTACCGGATGATGAGAGTGCTATTTTGTCATCTAGTGATCGGTAGATGTAGTGCGTTTAAGCTACCGGATGATGAGAGTGCTATTTTGTCATCTAGTGATCGGTAGATGTAGTGCGTTTAAGCTATCGGATGATGGGAGTGTTATTTTGTCATCTAGTGATCGGTAGAGGTAGTGCGTTTAAGCTACCGGATGATGAGAGTGCTATTTTGTCATCTAGTGATCGGTAGATGTAGTGCGTTTAAGCTACCGGATGATGAGAGTGCTATTTTGTCATCTAGTGATCGGTAGATGTAGTGCGTTTAAGCTACCGGATGATGAGAGTGCTATTTTGTCATCTAGTGATCGGTAGATGTAGTGCGTTTAAGCTACCGGATGATGAGAGTGCTATTTTGTCATCTAGTGATCGGTAGATGTAGTGCGTTTAAGCTATCGGATGATGGGAGTGTTATTTTGTCATCTAGTGATCGGTAGATGTAGTGCGTTTAAGCTACCGGATGATGAGAGTGCTATTTTGTCATCTAGTGATCGGTAGATGTAGTGCGTTTAAGCTACCGGATGATGAGAGTGCTATTTTGTCATCTAGTGATCGGTAGATGTAGTGCGTTTAAGCTACCGGATGATGAGAGTGCTATTTTGTCATCTAGTGATCGGTAGATGTAGTGCGTTTAAGCTACCGGATGATGAGAGTGCTATTTTGTCATCTAGTGATCGGTAGATGTAGTGCGTTTAAGCTACCGGATGATGAGAGTGCTATTTTGTCATCTAGTGATCGGTAGATGTAGTGCGTTTAAGCTATCGGATGATGGGAGTGTTATTTTGTCATCTAGTGATCGGTAGATGTAGTGCGTTTAAGCTACCGGATGATGAGAGTGCTATTTTGTCATCTAGTGATCGGTAGATGTAGTGCGTTTAAGCTACCGGATGATGAGAGTGCTATTTTGTCATCTAGTGATCGGTAGAGGTAGTGCGTTTAAGCTACCGGATGATGAGAGTGCTATTTGTCATCTAGTGATCGGTAGAGGTAGTGCGTTTAAGCTACCGGATGATGAGAGTGCTATTTGTCATCTAGTGATCGGTAGAGGTAGTGCGTTTAAGCTATCGGATGATGGGAGTGTTATTTTGTCATCTAGTGATCGGTAGATGTAGTGCGTTTAAGCTACCGGATGATGAGAGTGCTATTTTGTCATCTAGTGATCGGTAGATGTAGTGCGTTTAAGCTATCGGATGATGAGAGTGCTATTTGTCATCTAGTGATCGGTAGAGGTAGTGCGTTTAAGCTACCGGATGATGAGAGTGCTATTTGTCATCTAGTGATCGGTAGAGGTAGTGCGTTTAAGCTATCGGATGATGGGAGTGTTATTTTGTCATCTAGTGATCGGTAGATGTAGTGCGTTTAAGCTACCGGATGATGAGAGTGCTATTTTGTCATCTAGTGATCGGTAGATGTAGTGCGTTTAAGCTACCGGATGATGAGAGTGCTATTTGTCATCTAGTGATCGGTAGATGTAGTGCGTTTAAGCTATCGGATGATGGGAGTGTTATTTTGTCATCTAGTGATCGGTAGATGTAGTGCGTTTAAGCTATCGGATGATGGGAGTGTTATTTTGTCATCTAGTGATCGGTAGAGGTAGTGCGTTTAAGCTACCGGATGATGAGAGTGCTATTTTGTCATCTAGTGATCGGTAGATGTAGTGCGTTTAAGTTGTCGGATGATGGGAGTGTTATTTTGTCATCTAGTGATCGGTAGAGGTAGTGCGTTTAAGCTACCGGATGATGAGAGTGCTATTTTGTCATCTAGTGATCGGTAGATGTAGTGCGTTTAAGCTATCGGATGATAGGAGTGTTATTTTGTCATCTAGTGATCGGTAGAGGTAGTGCGTTTAAGCTACCGGATGATGAGAGTGCTATTTTGTCATCTAATGATCGGTAGATGTAGTGCATTTAAGCTATCGGATGATGGGAGTGTTATTTTGTCATCTAGTGATCGATAAAGGTTGTGCGTTTAAGCTATCAGATGATAAGAGTGCTATTTTGTCTTCTAGTGATCGATAAATGTAGTGCGTTTAAGCTATCGGATGATGAGAGTGTTATTTTGTCATCTAGTGATCGGTAGAGGTAGTGCGTTTAAGCTACCGGATGATGAGAGTGCTATTTTGTCATCTAGTGATCGGTAGATGTAGTGCGTTTAAGCTATCGGATGATGGGAGTGTTATTTTCTCATCTAGTGATCGGTAGAGGTAGTGCGTTTAAGCTACCGGATGATGAGAGTGCTATTTTGTCATCTAGTGATCGGTAGATGTAGTGCGTTTAAGCTATCGGATGATGGGAGTATTATTTTGTCATCTAGTGATCGGTAGAGGTAGTGCGTTTAAGCTACCGGATGATGAGAGTGCTATTTTGTCATCTAGTGATTGGTAGATGTAGTGCGTTTAAGCTATCAGATGATATCTCCTATCTAGTGAAGTTTTAAAGGGTCACGTGTTAAGCTCGTGCTCACCGGAAGATGTCCTCTATTAGGCGGTGATAAGTGAGTCACGCGAGCTTCACGTGAGAATCGGATGATGAAATCTTTCTCTATCGGAAGATGTGAACTCCATGCTTGTCGTTTAGCGACCGGCAGGAGTAAGTAATTAAGTATAGAAATCTGTTGGGGTATGATCCGCAGATGCAAGTTTTTTTCTCCATCGTTAGGTGCAGCTTAAGAGCTGAAGTCTTTTATCGGATGGAGCATTTTACCCTGCCCGCCAGCAGATGTATAATGTACTCCTCTGCCGAGCGATGTCTATTGAATCGTGCGTGACATCTTGAGCTAAGTTATGTTTCAAAAAAAAATATATTACCAAAAATGAATAGTGTGTGAGTAATAAGAATTAAATGATTAAGAAAGTCATGATTTACGTGGTGATCCCTCTAGGGTCGTTACAATTATGATATCAAAGCAAAACCGGATTCTAAAATCGATTCTGCAGACTGCCACCCAGTACAGATTGCCATCTGAGCACAGTCTAGCAACTGTAAGTATTTATGATTTCAGTAAATGTCATTAAGTTAAGATGTATCCATAATTATTTGTCTAGGAATCCCAAAATGGTTAGAGGTCAGCAGAGAGACCAATGAGGATAGCAATGCCATTGCTCAGTTGACAGAGTTGGTCATGCGCCAATCTCGCCAGATCGAACAGCTGATGATTGCTAGAGAGGAAGAAGGCAACTCCAGTACTAATGCAACTCATGATCATGGGGGTGAGCGTTTCCACCGGCTTCGACCCTCGGTATTTAATGGACATGTTTCAGATCCTATTTATGCTGAGGAATGGGTTCGAAAGATAGAGGATATGTTTAAGTACGCAAAGGTTGATGAAGGAGATAAGGTCACATATGCTGTCTTTTATTTAGAATTGAGTGCAAGGCATTGGTGGGATTCAATCCAGAACACCGCTAATGCAGGAGCTATGACCTGGGAAATGTTTAAGACTGCCTTCTTTGACAAGTACTTCAGTAGGACTGTTCGGGCCAACAAGAAGAAGGAGTTCATGAATCTGCGACAAACTGGCTCTGTGACGGATTACATATGCAAATTTGATGGTTTATCACGGTTTGCTCCCCGAATGATTGAGGATGATGAGGACAGGATTTACCAATTTGTTCAAGGACTGAAGCCGAGTTTGTACATGAAAGTAAAGACTGCTGGGATACACAATGTACCTTATGGTGAAGTGACGACTAAGGCCTTGGAGCTGGAAGAGGCTGAAATGACAGCATATGCACAGCGTGAGCAGCCAAGAAAATTCACGAAGGAAACTCAGCCGCCACCACGTCAGAACAAAGGATGGCAGCCGCAACAGAACAGGGGACCACAACAACAACAACAACAACAAGGTATAAAGAGACCCTTCAATCCAAATGATGATCAGGAAAAAGGAAAGCGACCAATGGCCCCTCTATGCCCCACCTGTCAGAAGAACTATCCCGGCGAATGCAAGTTACTTTCTGGCCGCTGTTTTAGATGTGACAAGGTCGGACATGTAGTCAGAGACTGCCCCATGCCACCTGACCCAAACCGAGCAAGAGTAATGCCCCGAGTCTTTGCTATGATGGAAGATGAGGATACCATGCAGCATACGGTCATAACAGGTACAATTATGATCAGTGGTATTTCTGCTTATACACTTATAGACACGGGAGCCACACACTCATTTATTGCAACCTTGTTTGCGTGTAAGCATAAGTTAGAACACTTACCCGCTGATAGGCCATATAGTGTGATGTTACCATCATGAAAGTCCTTGTATTCTGAGCAGATATTGAAAGGCGATATTGTGTCCCTAGGAGATAAGAAGTTATATGCAGAACTGATTGTAGTTCACATGAAGGGATATGAAGTTATATTAGGAATGGATTGGTTATCCAGACATTATGCCACGATAAGTTGTAGGTCTGGATTAGTCGAGTTTCGACCCCCTAATAGAGATCGATATACCTTCCAAGCTATACAAAAAATAAGTAACATACCGATTATATCCTCGTTAGAGGCTCAGCGGTTATTGAAAGATGGTTGTGAGAGTTATCTAGCTAGTGTGATCGATATTCGAGTAAAGAACAAAGTAGAGCTGCAAGATATTTCTATAATTAAAGAGTTTCCTGATGTGTTTATGGATGATTTGTCAGGATTACCACCCGATAGAGAAATAGAATTTGTAATTGATACGTATCCCGAGGCATTACCCGTATCTAAGAATCCTTATCGCATGGCACCTGTTGAACTAAAGGAGTTAAAATTCCAACTATAGGAATTAGTAGACAAGGGATTCATACGCTCTAGTAGTTCTCCCTGGGGTGCACCTGTGTTATTCGTTAAGAAGAAAGATGGTTCCCTAAGGATGTGCATAGATTACCGAGAACTGAACAAGTTGACAATTAAGAATAAATACCCCTTGCCCCGAATTGACGACTTGTTTGACCAATTGCAAGGAGCTAAAGTGTTTTCAAAGATTGACTTACGTTCGGGGTACTACCAACTGAAGGTTAAGGAAAGTGATATACCTAAGACAGCTTTTAGGACCCGTTATGGACATTATGAATTCCTTGTGATGTCGTTTTGGTTAACCAATGCACCTGCAACTTTTATGGATTTGATGAATCGAGTGTTTCGTGATTACTTTGACAAGTTTGTGATTGTATTCATAGATGATATTCTCATATACTCACAGACTGAAACTGACCACGAAGAACACCTAAGAATGGTTTTGACAACCCTGAAACTGCAACAACTTTATGCCAAGTTGTCCAAGTGTGAATTTTGGTTGGATAAGGTTAACTTTTTAGGCCATGTCATTTCTGTTGAGGGTATATCAGTAGATCCAATTAAGATTCAGGCTGTTAAGGACTGGCCACAGCCGAGGAATGTCAGTGAAGTTTGTAGTTTTCTTGGTTTGGCAGGCTATTATAGGAAGTTTATTAAAGGATTTTCTATGATAGCTAAGCCTTTAACTAGTTTGACAAAGAAGGACACCAAGTACTCTTGGACCGAAGCTTGTGAAGATGGCTTCCAGACACTCAAGCAGAAGTTAACGACAGCCCCACTTTTGACTCTCCCAACTAAAGGAGGAAAGTTTAGTGTTTATTGTGATGCATCCAAAGTTGGACTGGGGTGTGTTTTGATGCAAGAAGGCAAGGTTATAGCGTATGCCTCTAGGCAGCTAAAGAGTTATGAACAGAACTACCCCACTCACGATTTGGAATTAGCCGCAGTTGTGTTTGCATTAAAGATTTAGAGACATTATCTGTATGGACAATAGTGTGAGGTATTTTCCGACCATAAAAGCCTGAAGTACCTCTTTACTCAAAAGGAATTAAACATGAGACAAAGACGTTGGTTAGAATTTGTTTAAGACTATGACTTCGAAATTAAGTATCATCCAGGCAAGGCTAATGCTGTAGCCGATGCTTTAAGCAGAATGTCAACGACAATGCAACCCGCGTTATCAACCATGTCTATACCTTTGAGGAAGGAAGTTCAGAGGTTCGAATTGAAAATAGTTCCCGAGCTGTCATTTTTACTGGCTGGTTTATCTATCCGACCAACTATTTTGGACAGGATCAAGGAGGCACAACGAAAGGATTCGAAGGAGAATAGTAGCATGACGAGTAAGTTAAAGGACGCCTCCTCCGAGTTCAGTCTCTCTAATGATGGTATTTTGAAATTTAAGAACCGATGGTACATTCCGAATGATAAGGAGTTGCGTGAGTTGATCTTGGCTGAAGCTCATTCATCTTCCTTTTCTGTGCATCCTGGTAGCACCAAGATGTATCGGGATTTAAGGTTACATTATTGGTGGCCAAATATGAAGAGGGATGTTGCTATGTGTGTGGAGTCATGTTTGGTATGCCAACAGGTTAAAGCAGAACACCAACGCCCATGAGGTACTCTTCAACCCCTACCAATCCCTGAATGGAAGAGGGAAAACATTGCCATGGATTTTGTTGTAGGTTTGCCAAAGACAACTAAAGGACATGATAGTATTTGGGTCGTGGTTGATAGAATGAAAAAATCGGCACACTTTATACCTGTAAGAATGACTTTCACAATGGACCAGCTTGCTGATCTGTATGTCCAAGAAATCATCAGATTGCATGGAATTCCTTTATCTATTGTATCCGATCGTGATCCTAGGTTCACCTCAAGATTTTGGCAAAGTTTGCAAGGCACGTTAGGATCAAAGTTATCTTTCAGCACTGCCTTCCACCCACAAACCGATGGACAATCTGAACGGACAATTCAAATACTCGAGGATATGTTGAGGGCATGTGTGCTTGAGTTCCAGGCGTCGTGGCGTCGATACCTGCCCTTGGTTGAATTCTCTTACAACAATAGTTACCAGTCCACCATAGGTATGACACCTTATGAAGCACTTTATGACAGAAAGTGCAGGTCACCTTTGTACTGGGATGAGGTCGGTGAAGCAAAACTCCTAGATCCAGAGATCTTGCAACAGATGTTAGACAAGATTGCCACTATTAAGAAAAGAATGATAACAGCACAGAGCCGACAGAAGAGTTATGCAGACCAGAGGAGAAGAGACCTTGAGTTTTCTGTTGATGATGAAGTTTTCCTGAGGATTTCACCATTTAAAGAAGTCCTGAGATTTGGTAAGAAAGGAAAGCTAAGCCCACGATTTATTGGACCATTCCCTGTCTTAGAAAGGATTGGCAGTACGGCTTATAGGTTGAAATTGCCTCCATCATTGGAAAGGGTTCACAATGTCTTTCACGTGTCAATGTTAAGAAAATGCATACGGGACCCTACACAAGTTGTTAAACCAGTGGATTTTGAGATTGAGCCGACACTAACGTATGAAGAGAAACCAGTACGAATTTTGGAATCTGCAGTGAAAACTCTGAGGAATAAGGAAATCCCCCTTGTGAAAGTTTTATGGATGAATCATGGTATTGAGGAAGCCACATGGGAAAGACGGCAGGACATGATGGACAAATATCCAGAACTCTTCGCTTGATCAATTTTCGGGGACGAAAATTTTGTTTAAGGAGGGGTGGATGTAACACCCGACAACTTCAACCAGGTGACTTCCTAACTGAATTAACGGCCATGATTATTCGATCTTCATGATTTAGAATTTTATGCTAAGCTTAATTAATTACATGTGGATTTAAACTAGATTGTGTGGCAAAGTTGTAATAATGGAGGATTGAGGCCTGTATTTAAAGAAAATGGAAAGGATTCAAACCTCATTTAAAACCACTGTAGCCGTCATCTCTTACTCTCGGCGATTTCCCCTCCCGAGCTCTCGCTCTCTGTCGGCAGGAAATCCCTCCTTTGACGATCGTTTCCTTGTTGCTTCTAGGCTACTTTGTGCTCAAGGTACGAGTTTGGCAATGTAGCTAACTTTTAGTCGTTAAGCTCTGTTTTCAGCTTTGTGTTGAGGTTTTGGACTCTTCAATGGCCGAGTATTAGTAAGAGTATTTTAAAATCTGGAAGTGGTAATGTCATTCCGAATCGATTTTGGACATTAAACAACCAACCCTGAGTTATCGCTAATCGAATCTGTCTGTTTTGGGTTTTGGATTTCAAACTGTACAGAGAACTATACTAAGGATTCGGGAGTGACTATAGCTATTAGATCCTAGGATGGCTTGTGATTAGAACTAATAGGATTTTGTTTTAACTGCTGCAATGTAAATGTTTTAGGTGAAGAAGTTTGAAGAGAAAGGAGCTCAAATTGCTAAGGAGACCAGGTAGGTGAATGTGTAGGTTTCTCGGTCATTAGGACCCTACATCAAAGGATGCTAGGTAGAAACTCATACGATGATTAGAAGTTTCCCTTATGTTACTGTCTAATGTTTATGCTGATGATTAGCTCAATGGTAAGGTTTCATGTCGAATGGAGCTCTGTTCTGTAGCTTGATGATTTAAGAATCTTCATGTTCATGCATCATGAATGTTTTATGCATATGAAAATGTTTTAAGAGTATACTTTCTCATGAACAAGATAAGAATATAAAACTTATGCAACGTGAATTAAGCGAGGGTTGGGGGCGGTTTGGCGTATGTCACTGTCCAAAAGAAGGACCATGATACGACCCGTAAAGGAACTATGTGCACTCTCACTGTCAAACCCCCTTTACCGGCACAAATCCTCCCTTAATCCACAAAACGTGAACGAAGAATATGAACGATGAACATGAATGATGTATATGAATGATCATTATGAACAATGAATATGAACGATGAACATGAATGATGTATATGAATGATGATTATGAACAATGAATATGAACGATGAACATGAATGATGTATATGAATGATGATTATGAACAATGAATATGAATGATGAACAAGAATGAAGACTTTGAGTATGAATATGAATAAGAAAAGATTCATGAGCATTGTTTTCTCAAAATGAGCATTCATGCATACTTATTAATGTATTGCATATTCCTTACTAAGCATTAGGCTTATAGTTTTAAGCTACCGGATGATGAGAGTGCTATTTTGTCATCTAGTGATCGGTTAGAGGTAGTGCGTTTAAGCTACCGGATGATGAGAGTGCTATTTTGTCATCTAGTGATCGGTAGAGTAGTGCGTTTAAGCTATCGGATGATGGGAGTGTTATTTTGTCATCTAGTGATCGGTAGAGTAGTGCGTTTAAGCTACCGGATGATGAGAGTGCTATTTTGTCATCTAGTGATCGGTAGATGTAGTGCGTTTAAGCTACCGGATGATGAGAGTGCTATTTTGTCATCTAGTGATCGGTAGAGTAGTGCGTTTAAGCTATCGGATGATGGGAGTGTTATTTTGTCATCTAGTGATCGGTAGAGTAGTGCGTTTAAGCTATCGGATGATGGGAGTGTTATTTTGTCATCTAGTGATCGGTAGATGTAGTGCGTTTAAGCTATCGGATGATGAGAGTGCTATTTTGTCATCTAGTGATCGGTAGATGTAGTGCGTTTAAGCTATCGGATGATGGGAGTGTTATTTTGTCATCTAGTGATCGGTAGATGTAGTGCGTTTAAGCTATCGGATGATGGGAGTGTTATTTTGTCATCTAGTGATCGGTAGAGGTAGTGCGTTTAAGCTACCGGATGATGAGAGTGCTATTTTGTCATCTAGTGATCGGTAGATGTAGTGCGTTTAAGCTACCGGATGATGAGAGTGCTATTTTGTCATCTAGTGATCGGTAGATGTAGTGCGTTTAAGCTACCGGATGATGAGAGTGCTATTTTGTCATCTAGTGATCGGTAGATGTAGTGCGTTTAAGCTACCGGATGATGAGAGTGCTATTTTGTCATCTAGTGATCGGTAGATGTAGTGCGTTTAAGCTATCGGATGATGGGAGTGTTATTTTGTCATCTAGTGATCGGTAGATGTAGTGCGTTTAAGCTACCGGATGATGAGAGTGCTATTTTGTCATCTAGTGATCGGTAGAGTAGTGCGTTTAAGCTACCGGATGATGAGAGTGCTATTTTGTCATCTAGTGATCGGTAGATGTAGTGCGTTTAAGCTACCGGATGATGAGAGTGCTATTTTGTCATCTAGTGATCGGTTAGAGGTAGTGCGTTTAAGCTATCGGATGATGGGAGTGTTATTTTGTCATCTAGTGATCGGTTAGAGGTAGTGCGTTTAAGCTACCGGATGATGAGAGTGCTATTTTGTCATCTAGTGATCGGTAGATGTAGTGCGTTTAAGCTATCGGATGATGGGAGTGTTATTTTGTCATCTAGTGATCGGTAGATGTAGTGCGTTTAAGCTACCGGATGATGAGAGTGCTATTTTGTCATCTAGTGATCGGTAGAGTAGTGCGTTTAAGCTATCGGATGATGAGAGTGCTATTTTGTCATCTAGTGATCGGTAGATGTAGTGCGTTTAAGCTATCGGATGATGGGAGTGTTATTTTGTCATCTAGTGATCGGTTAGAGGTAGTGCGTTTAAGCTATCGGATGATGGGAGTGTTATTTTGTCATCTAGTGATCGGTTAGAGGTAGTGCGTTTAAGCTATCGGATGATGGGAGTGTTATTTTGTCATCTAGTGATCGGTAGAGTAGTGCGTTTAAGCTACCGGATGATGAGAGTGCTATTTTGTCATCTAGTGATCGGTAGATGTAGTGCGTTTAAGCTGTCGGATGATGGGAGTGTTATTTTGTCATCTAGTGATCGGTAGAGGTAGTGCGTTTAAGCTACCGGATGATGAGAGTGCTATTTTGTCATCTAGTGATCGGATGATAGGAGTGTTATTTTGTCATCTAGTGATCGGTAGAGGTAGTGCGTTTAAGCTACCGGATGATGAGAGTGCTATTTTGTCATCTAGTGATCGGTAGATGTAGTGCGTTTAAGCTATCGGATGATGGGAGTGTTATTTTGTCATCTAGTGATCGGTTAGAGGTAGTGCGTTTAAGCTACCGGATGATGAGAGTGCTATTTTGTCATCTAGTGATCGGTAGATGTAGTGCGTTTAAGCTATCGGATGATGGGAGTGTTATTTTGTCATCTAGTGATCGGTTAGAGGTAGTGCGTTTAAGCTACCGGATGATGAGAGTGCTATTTTGTCATCTAGTGATCGGTAGATGTAGTGCGTTTAAGCTATCGGATGATGGGAGTGTTATTTTGTCATCTAGTGATCGGTTAGAGGTAGTGCGTTTAAGCTACCGGATGATGAGAGTGCTATTTTGTCATCTAGTGATCGGTAGATGTAGTGCGTTTAAGCTATCGGATGATGGGAGTGTTATTTTGTCATCTAGTGATCGGTAGAGGTAGTGCGTTTAAGCTACCGGATGATGAGAGTGCTATTTTGTCATCTAGTGATCGGTAGATGTAGTGCGTTTAAGCTATCGGATGATATCTCCTATCTAGTGAAGTTTTAAAGGGTCACGTGTTAAGCTCTTGCTCACCGGAAGATGTCCTTTATTAGGCGGTGATAAGTGAGTCACGCGAGCTTCACGTGACGAATCGGATGATGAAATCTTTCTCAACCGGAAGATGTGAACTCCATGCTTGTCGTTTAGCGACCGACAGGAGTAAGTAATTAAGTATAGAAATCTGTTGGGGTATGATCGGCAGATGCAAGTTTATTTCTCCATCGTTAGGTGCAGCTTAAGAGCTGAAGTCTTTTATCAGATGGAGCATTTTACCCTGCCCGCCGGCAGATGTATAATGTACTCCTCTGCCGAGCGATGTCTATTGAATTGTTCATGACATCTTGAGCTTAGTTATGTTTAAAAAAAAAAAATATTACCAAAAATGAATAGCGTGTGAGTAATAAGAATTAAATGATTTAGAAAGTCATGATTTACGTGGTGATCCCTCTGGGGTCGTTATACTGTCAAACCTAGAAAACTCCAAATCTCACTGACATTTCTTGGCTTCGACCACTCTTTCACAGCTTGAATCTTTGCTGGGTCCACAGCTATACCATCTCCAGAAACCACGTGACCCAGAAAGTGGATCATGTCCAACCGGAACTCACACTTAGAAAACTTTGCATACAGTTGGCATCTCCTCAAAGTCTCCAATACCAACCTCAAATGCTCCATATGCTCGACTTTGGTGCGAGAGTAGACCAAAATATCATCGATAAACACTATATAAAATTTATTCGAGATATTCGTGGAATATCATCGATAAACACTATATAAAATTTATTCGAGATATTCGTGGAACACTCTGTTCATTAAGTCCATGAAAGTCGTTGGAGCATTTGTCAATCCGAACGGCATCACTAAGAACTCGTAATGCCCGTACCGCATTCAGAAAGTCGTCTTACGAATATCTTTGGACCTGACCTTCAACTGGTAGTAGCCCGATCTCAGATCGATCTTTGTGAAAACTTGTGCACCTTCTAGTTGATCGAATAGATATTCGATCCTTGGCAAATGATACTTATTCTTGACGGTCAATTTATTCAACTCCCGGTAATCAATGCACATACGCAAAGATCCGTCCTTCTTCTTGACAAAAAGGACCGGTGCGCCCCACAGTGAAAAACTAGGGCGTAAAAACCCCTTTTCCAACAACTCCTCAAGCTGCTTCTTCAGCTCTTTCAGTTCCGTCGGTGCTAACCTATACGGATTCTTTGATACAGGCTCGGTGCCTGTATACACATTAACTACAAACTCGATCTCCCTATCCAGTAGCAAGCCGAGTAGATCGTCCAGAAATACTTTTGAAAAATCTCGAACAACAATACATCCTGGGGCTTTGTTTCCACTAACATACGAGTATCTACAATGCTCGCAAGAAAGCTCAAAGACTCACCATACGCATAATGCCGAGCTCTGACGGATGCCATAACAGATAGCTTCCTTGTGTTCTTCAGGGCTTGCAGAATATGTTTCTCGCCATCTGGGGGTTGAAAACTCACTATTCTCGATCTGCAGTCTATCGTTACATGATGCTTGAACTGCCAGTCCATCCCCAGAATCACATCATAACCATAACCCCCATCATGATCAAGTCAGCTGGTGGGCTCTTGCTTCCCACTGACACCATACTATCACACACCACTTGATTATAGTGCATGCGATCACCATAGGGTAACGATACACATGCTCAGTTGACGTAGGCCACAAATTTATTTTGACGGCGAACACCGTTGCTATAAAGGAGCGTGTTGCTCATGAATCAATTAAAGTATACGCAAGCACCGTATTAATCAGCATAGTACCTGACACTACGGCAGGTGGTCGTAGTCTCTGGACTCGATTATAGCGAAAACTCTTGGTGCCACCCTAGTTGGGCTCTTCTTTATAGTTGGATAATCTCTAGCTATGTGCCCAACCTCGTTGCAGTTGAAACACCGGGTCACCTTCGGCTTTGGACAATCTCTGGAAATATGCCCGACTTCATTGCAGTTGAAACACCAGCCTGAATTCGTTCGGCACTTGCCTGGGTGAAACCTCATAAACTTCTGACACTACGAAAACTTCCCGGACTCTTGAGGATGTTTGTCGCTTCTTTGACCGCTAAGGTTATCGCCCGGCCTCTTCGTGCCCCTCTGTTGTTGTTGCGGTGTGATGTCCCTGAAAAATCTCTTGGGAGCTTCACGCTGCCTGACACACTTGAGATCTGCCTCTTCCACCTCCAATGCTTTCTCCACCACCTGACTATACGGCACTCCCTTGGTGCCTTCTATCTTCAATCCCTTGTAAATTTTCGGTTTCAGCCCTTGCATGAACTGAATAATCTTGTTCTCCACCTTACTGACCAAGTGACTAACAAACCGTGACAAGGCTTCGAACTGTCGGATATAGTCAGATACGGAGCCCGTCTGCTTTAGTTGCAAGAACTCCATTATCTTAGTCGCGTGTACCGTACTTCTCGTACAAAGTATCTTTAAACTCTTTCCATCTCATAGCTTGAACATCGACGGTGGCCTCTACCGTGTCCCACCAGTATTTGGCATCCTTAGCCAAGTAGAAAACTGCCAAATCAACCTTGTCTGCCTCATCTGATGATTGCCCTTCAAACGTTAGTGGTCTCAGCCTTCGAAATCTTTCGCCACCATTATTATGATGACCCGGATGTGTAAGTATGTGTACGACAATTGTACGAACTGGAACCCGAATGGCGGTACGTGTGCGCGGGCGAACCAGAAGGTGACGGGTCGTAAAAAAGGGGTCATCACAATCCCACATCGCTTGGAAAAGTATGTGGAAATGAAACATATGTAAAAGAGACCCTCCCAAGATAGCAAGACGCGTTTTAGAGCACAATTGACAACGGATCCCATAAGAACTCCGAAGTTAAAAGTACTTCGGCGAGTGTAACACCCGGCATTTTGCCATGTAATAGTTTTCCTGGATCATTTAATCGGGATTAATATCATATTAATACAAAGGACTGTTTTGGTGGAACTGTTGGAATAATTGTGGAGAACTAAACTAATGTGTAACTAAACAAACATTAAGTTTAAAATGCATGGAAGGGCAATTTGGAGAGAAATTAAGGTTGGTGGGAGTGAGCCAATGGTTGAATGACATCTGGCGACTTGATGAAGAAGCTAAGTCTTCCTCCTACGTGAAACCCTCACTTCTCATCTGTTTCTTCCCACTGCTCTTTGTTTTCTCTTCCTGGCGATTTTGACAAAGCACCAACACTTTGTTTCCTCGTTTTTCTTCTATTTCCCTCAACCTAGGTAATCATCTACGGAAGTTATTGATTTTGGACAAGTTTAATGCGAGTTTTCACTGGAGTTTAGGGTTATTAATTCCGTGAAAACTCACTGTTTTGGATGAAAATACGTTAGTGTGTTTTCCTAAAGAGTTGAAATGAGCTTGCTGCATATTCTACAACTTATTTGTTAGCATTTGCAGCTTGTTTATTTTCTGAACGTACATGTACAGGTTCTAACATTTCTGAGACTTTCCGGCTAACTGCATCGAGGATAACAAGTAAGTTCATAACCGTAGGTTGGCCCTTAAGGCCCTACATCACAGAGGTATTAGGTTTCCTGTTCTGTCGGGTTGTTTCGGGTAGAAAGGTTATAGTTATGTTCTGAGTTGTCTATGTCCTGTTTCACCGTATGTTCTGTTATTTCTGTCATCTACTCTCTGCCTGCTTAAGTTCAAGCACTGTTCATGCATACACGTTTTCTCTGAAAGTCATGCAAAACCGATTTCTGTACACCGCTTGAAACTAAACAAGATAAAATCCGACTGAAATGTACCAGGTTAAGTGCGAGACGGGGACTGGCCCCAGAACTGTTTACTGTACTGTATCCCTGAATGTGCCTGATAGTGCACCCTCCCCCTCCTCCACTGTTTGCAAGTTCCCCTATAAGCTCAACTTAATTCTACTGCCACTGTAACTTAATGCTCTGTACTGTCACCGTATTTCTGAAAAACTGCATGCATAGCATTTTGCATCACTGCATTCTGATTATGTCTTTACTGAGTTTTAGACTCATAGGTGAACTCTCTGATGTAGATACTGAACCTGAAACCGAGGACCTTGTTCCTCAAAATGAGGATCTAATGTAATTGGTGGGTCGAGCTCACAGGGTGGTTGCTGCAGGTAGACATAATTCTGTTCTGAGGTTCAAGCTTTTAAAATATAGTTTATATTGTAAAGTTTTTATGAAATTCTGGTCTTTGTGTTAAAAGCCCTGTAGAAAACTTCTGTTTTGGGAGTTTCTGTAAATCTATGTTAAGTTTTGTACTGTCTTTGAAATTTTGAAACAATGCATAGATTCTGTTTCAATATTTAAAACCGCTGTATTTGACAGTTAAGTTTGTATTCTAGAGTATTCTGGAATTTGTTTGGGATATTCTCTGATAATCTGTGCATGGATTGTCTCTGGTTTTGGAATAATCCATGCAGTTGTTTTCTTAATCTTCTGTTAGGTTTTCTAACTTCTGTCATGTTCCCATGCATGTTTTAAAACTGTGTTTAGAATCGGGTTTGAAGGTCTGAAACCTGTACGCCTTCTGTTGTGCTCGAGAACCATGCTTTGAATTGGTTTGAGAATCTGAGACTTTCATGTTTTCTGTTCTTTAAGTTCTCTGTCTATATGTTTTCTGTTGAAAGTTGTCAAATTTTTCCCTTTTAAACTGCATCTTCCGATCACGTTTAATGCATCCACCGATAGTCACTGTTCACATTTTGTCTTATCTCATTCACCGGTAAACAGTTGATTTCATCAGTCTTAGTTACTTCTGCCGGTTTCATCTGTCTCTCAGTTTAACTTCATCTTCCGACGACGTCATCTCCTCTTCCGATGACGTCACCATAGCTTTTCTTCTGCCGATTATGTTTACTGCCTTTATCTACCGATGACGTCATCACATCTTTCGATGACGTCATCACATAATCCGATTTCGTTTAATGCTTGCATCTACCGTCTGACGTCATCTCCTCTTCCGATGACGTCATCCACCGTTTACATCTCCTGCCGATTTCGTTTAATGCCTACATCTTCCGATGACGTCATCTATCTTCTGATGATGTCATCACCTTCTGCCGATTTCGTTTACTATCTGTATCTGCTGATGACGTCTTCACATCTTCCGGTTGACGCCATCCATCTTCCGTCTGACGTCATCACCTTCTGCCGATTTCGTTTACTATCTGTATCTGCCGATGACGTCTTCAAATCTTCCGGTTGACGCCATCCATCTTCCGGCTGACGTCATCACCTCATCCGATCTCAGCTGCTGTCTGTTCCTTCCGGCTGACGTCATCTCCGCTTCTGCCTTTGCATTTATATCTTCCGGCGGACGTCATTCAAGTCTTTCGCCCAGTTTTAAACTAAGTTTTCCGCCAGATTTCTGCCTATGCCTTCCAACTTCATTCCCTGTTTTTTCTGCTGATATTTATACTCTGTTACTCACTGTAGTTTCTCCCCTCTGTAAAGCTATGCTCTTTTAGGGTTTGCACTGACAGTGCATGTTTTCTGTCATTCGGTTCTGTTTTCCGTTAAAGTTTTAAAAGTTCAGTTGGCTTTCATAACGTTGTCTGTTCTGTTTATGTCAAAAAAAAAAAAAAATTAGTCACCATTTTCCGTCCACTGTCCCGGAGTGATGGCTCCGATCCCGGACTCCGATCGGGTTCAGTTTTGGGTCGTCACAACGAGAGTATTACCAGGTTGGGTGACCGTTTGGGAAGTCATCGCCAAACAAAGCCGTGAGGGGAGGATATTGGGCTACGACCCAATCCCCAGAGCGGACAATATATTGCTGGGAAAAGGGGTGGTTACAATTATCGCTCGAGGAGCTAGCCCCCGAATTCCCTTGGCCGTCGCGATTTAATAGAATGCTCAACTGTTGCGACTGCCTAGTCACCAACTCTGACAACTGCCTCGTTGTCATCGGCTCGTCCTCGTTCCTTACATTAGTCGTTTCTCTAGGTACTCTCAGACGTCCTGGTTGTCTCGGCATCGTGCTAGCTCTGTACAAGTTCGATACAACACATAAACATCTACTAACTAAACAAATTACAACCACTTGCAGTTGTTGGAGCACTTCCATGACGCGATCGGCGTTGTGGGGTAATCTTCTGAACGGTTTAACACATTGGCTCTAATACCACGTTGTAGCGCCCCTAAGTTTTTCCCCAAACTCAGGTCACTACTTCACTCGCTCTGATACCACACTGTAGCGCCCCATAGTTTTACCCCAAACTTAGGTCACTACTCACACTACTCATATCGTACTTTAAAACACGTGAAAAATTCAAAACTTTACTCATCGACTTAAAAACAACTTCTGTGACGACCCCGACCCCAAATCGGTGCCGCCACGACCTATATCGTGACCTACGTACATGTTGCCCTCGCCCGTTCACAAAAACTCCTTCATTTCATTATTTGTTTCCTTACATTTACATTTGTTAGTGAACGGACTCAGGCTGTACCACACCTAATTCCTATCCCTTACTTTCCCGTAGAAATTTTTCATTCTATACCATTAAGTAAATTTCGACTTCAAATGCATTAAATGAAAGCCTAAATCGTTGAAATCATTTTCAAAAACATTTAAAGAAACATACCAAATAAAGAAAACCGTAGGCCAAACTTAGCGAGGGCAAAAAGGGCATTTTGCGTGTAAAAGCACAGTTGATTGATCGGCCATTTTCAGCCGATCGATCGTGTAGCGACCCTAATACTGTACCCCAATTCTCGTACATATTTTTTTCATTTTACTTTCTTTTATCTCTATACTTTAAATAAACTCTAAGCGGAATTTAAACCGGAATCGGAATTGAAGTCTATATTTTTTTTTTTAAACCAGTTAAAAACCAACACAAAACTAATTAAATATAATTTTAAAACTTTTAATAAAACAATTAATCAATCGGCCGAAAAGGGGAGGGCATATTCGTCTTCTGGCGACCAAAATGAAGAGGCGATCGATTGCTGAGGCTATAGCCCCAGTAGTGATCGATCGCTGACCTCAGCAGCGATCGATCGCTGCAGCCATCGATCGCGCCAGCGATCGATCGCTGCATTGGCAACAGGGAGGGGCGATCAGTCGCCCCTCGCACCCGCGCCCGATCGCCTAACTCCACTTCTTCTTTGTCTATAATTTATCATGCAATGCTCTCTGGAATCTGAAATTCCAAAGAGCAAACTCTAAGTTTCTTTCACTATCTTTGCACACCACACACTTCACAAATAACATGTTCTTCAACACTTCAACACCATTTTTAAACATAACTAGTTTTCCTAAAAACAAACCGCGTGGATATATTTAAAACTATACTGTTCCTCCTGTTTTAAAATGTCCAAGCAGTTTATAAATTAGATTTTTAAAACGTTTAAAACATGTAAACATAAACCTATCAACTATCAGTTCCAAAAATCCTACAATGTTCTAACTATACATAATTTATCCAAAATAACCAAATTCCCTCAAAATACGCACATACTTCCCCACGGGTCGGTTAAGCATCGACTGCGCCAGCACACCCACGCGAGCCGTCCTTCGTCAACTGCATCATTCCTCAGGTGGAGGGATCTCGTCCTCACCTATATCGAGGTCACCTACACCATACAGACACACTATGAGATAAAAATCTCAGTAAGCTCTACGTAAATGCCTATGCATGATCGTGTATGCTCGATGCTATGAAAACAGTCCATGTCAGTTCATATACCAGTACGTGTCAGTCTATGGTTATCGGAAATGCTCGACAGATAGATAAGGCACGTCCAGTGGTTAGACAGCCCACATCATCTGAAAGGAGGGAAACCCGCTCACCACGGAACGCCAGGTCTGAACCTTATCCCTGATAACCCCATGTCATGGTTGTTTACTATGATACTTGCCTTTACATGCATGTTCTTTTCATGAAATCCGTGTGTAAATTCATTTTCATGACGTTTTAAAACCATGATGCGTGAACAGTTCAATATAACATAAGTAAACAATCACATATGTACCATCAAGACGATAAACAAACAACATATAAAAACAACTAATCCTAACTACCCAAACCCAAAACGATTTAAACAAACAAATCCTCAAAGTTCCTCGAGACGACTTCGACGTACGGTGTAGGCCAATCGGCCAGAGTAAGTCACGAGAACTTACCTCGTGTCCGTTGCAGCTCAAGCTCCGTCCACGAGCGTTGTTTGTTTGAGGCAAAACACAATATTCGCCGTTAAAACTAATTTCAGCTACTAAACGTCCAAATTAACAAAACCTTAACTAAACAAATTTCTTATAGCTTTAATCAAATTCATTGAGCTATTTTATAGAGCAATTACACGCTCGACACCTCAAATCCCTAATTACGAGCTTTTCCTAAATGTTAAATTTTCACAAAATTTAACATTCGTCCTAAATCGATTAAGTTCGTCCAATGACGCTTAATACGTTCAATACATCCATAAACTATGACAACTTATCGAATTCGAACCCTAAATCTTGATTTTTATGATAACCCTAAACGAAAACCTAAATGTATAACTTTCTAAAAATCGAAAACTAACGCTCTAAAACTATAGATTCATATCTAGAGCGTCGATTGGAGGAGGAAACGTGAAGAACGGAAGACGAACGGAGGAAAAACGGAGGTCGGCGTGGAGAAAACGCCGCGGGCAGAGAGGAAGAAATCGCCTCTGGAAAAAAAAAAGAGGAAATGAAAATTGCAGAGTGTTCTGGAGAGAGGAGAGGTTTTTGTTTTTAAATTAAAATTGACTTGGCAAAAGACCGTTTTGCCCTTGCATTGTTTTTATATTAGTTTCGTCCTTTGTTTCGTTAATTAACTAGCTATTCACTTTCACCAAATCTCCTTATTTCACCTATAATTCTAACTTATTATTTGGGTTCTATTAAAACTGTCCGTTTGCAAATCAGACTTCTTTTACTATTTTTACTAAAACGTCATTTATATTACGAGAAACGTAATTACTCGAAATATAGCGTTATTATTCCGAAAATTCTCGAAAATTTCTTAAAATTTCCATTAATCGCTAGGATCGTAATAAAGCTCTCCGTTTGCAAAACAGACTTGATTTGACATATTTACAAAAATGCCATCAAATATTATAATATAAAAATCCCGTAAAGCCCGGTATTACATTCCATCCACCTTATTTAGAATTTTGTCCACAAAATTTAACTATACAAATAGCTCAGGATACTTAGCCATCATATCCTACTGTCGTTCCCACGTAGCTTCTTCCACCTAGTGGTTCCGCCACAAAACTTTGACCAGCGAAATCTCTTTATTGCGCAATACCTTGATGGAAGATTCCAAAATGCGTACGGGCCTCTCCTCGTAAGTCAAGGTAGGCTGTACCTCGATCTCTCTAGCCTCGACGATATGCGATGGATAGCGCAAACACTTCCGAAGCATAGATACATGGAATACATCGTGGATACCCTCCATAGAAGTCGGAAGCTCTAATCTGTACGCCATCTTCCCGATTCTCTTCAGATAGGAAAGGGCCCCACATAACGAGGGTTTAACTTGCCCCTCCTTCCAAATCTCATAACGCCTTTGAACGGAGAAACTTTAAGGTAAACCTCGTCGCCTTCTTCGAACTTTAGTTCTCTCCGTCTTGTGTCTGCATAGCTCTTCTGTCTGCTCTGAGCTACCTCAATACGCTGTCGAATAATGGCAATCTTCTCTGCCGTTTGCTGTAGAATCTCTGGACCAACGATGCTGGTCTCGCCAACCTCGTCCTAATACAACGGAGACCTACACTTCCGACCATACAGCGCCTCATACGGAGCCATGCCAATCGTAGCCTGGAAGCTGTTATTGTACGAGAACTCAATCAGAGGCAAATATCGGCTCCACGAGCCCTGAAACTCCAGCACACAAGCTCTGAGCATATCCTCAAGAATCTGATTCATCCTTTCTGTCTGACCATCAGTCTGAGGATGAAATGCCGTGCTGAAATTGAGCTGAGTCCCCATAGCTTTATGCAGGCTCTTCCAGAACTTCAACGTAAATCTCGGATCACGATCTGAGACTATAGAAACTGGCACTCCATGCAGTCTAACAATCTCCTGCACGTAAAGCTCGGCGAGCTGATCCATAGAAGATGTCATCCTCACAGATAAGAAGTGGGCCGACTTTGTCAATCGGTCTACGATCACCCAAACACCATCATAGCCCTTCGTTGTCCTCGGGAGCCCCACAATAAAATCCATAGAGATCTGCTCCCATTTCCACTCCGGAATCGGCAGTGGCTGTAATATTCCGGCCGGTCTCTGGTGCTCTGCCTTTACTTGTTGACACACTAAACAGGTCTCAACGTACTTGGCAACCTCTCTCTTCATGTTCGGCCACCAGAAGTGTTGCTTTAAATCCCGGTACATCTTAGTACTTCCCGGGTGTACAGAATACGCCGAAGAATGTGCCTCGGTCAGTATCTCCTTCTTCAGATCCTCGTTGTTAGGCAAGTACCACCTATGCCTGAACTTCAGAATACAATCATCTGACAAGTGGAAATCCGACGAGTCACCCAACATCATACTCGATCGAAGCTCCTCACACTCCGTATCATTCTGCTGAGCTTCGCGTATCCTATCCAGAATAGTCGGCCTGAGAGAAATGTTGGTGAGCATACTGGACAACTCTGCCACTATCTCCACATCGAACCTCTCAATCTCAGACCGCAGCGTAACTGACATCACTGCTAGTGAAGGCTGACTCGTAGAAGGCGCTCTACTCAAAGCATCAACAACCTTGTTCGCCTTTCCTGGATGATACTTGATATCAAAATCATAATCTTTGACGAACTCAAGCCACCTTCTCTGTTGCATATTCAGCTCCTTTTGCGTAAATAAATACTTCAGGCTCTTGTGGTCGGAAAATATCTCGCACTGCTGCCCATATAAATAATGTCTCCATATCTTCAGTGCGAAGAACACGGTTGCTAACTCAAGGTCGTGCGTAGGGTAATTCTGCTCGTACGGATTCAGCTGCCGAGAAGCATAAGCAATAACTCTCCTCTCCTGCATCAATACACAACCGAGTCCAACTCCAGACGCATCACAATAAATACTATACTTGTCACCTTCAACAGGTAGCGCCAATACTGGAGCGGTGGTCAATCTCTGCTTTAACTCCATAAAACTGTCGTCACAAGCAGCCGACCATATAAACTTCTCGTTCTTCCGAGTCAATCGTGAAAGAGGAACTGCGATCTTCGAAAATCCCTCTATAAACTTCCGATAATAATCGGCTAATCTGAGAAATCCACGCACCTCTCGTACGTTCTTCGGCTGTGGCCAATCTTTGACCACCTGAATTTGGCTCGGATCCACAGAAACTCCATCCTACGATATAATATGGCCAAGGAAGCTCACTCTGTCTAGCCAAAACTCGCATTTAGAGAACTTGGGATAAAGCTGGTGTCGTCGCAAAATTCCGAGAACAATCCTCAATTGCTCTTCATGCTCCTCTTCCGTCTTAGAGTAAATCAGAATATCGTCGATGAAAACCACCACGAACTTGTCCAAGTACTCCTTGAACACACGGTTCATCAAATCCATGAACGCTGCAGGGGCATTAGTAAGCCCAAAAGACATAACTAGGAACTCATAATGCCTGTACCTCGTTGGAAATGCCGTTTTCTGCACATCTTCCTTCCGGACCTTCAACTGATAGTAACCCGAGTGTAGATCAATCCTCGAAAATACTCGGGCACCTTGCAGCTGATCAAATAAATCGTCAATGAGAGGTAGTGGATACTTATTATTCACTGTAAGCTTGTTCAGCTCTCTGTAATCCACGCACATCCTGAGAGTCCCGTCTTTCTTCTTAACAAATAGAACGGGCGCACCCTAGGGTGAAAAGCTGAGTCGAATGAAACCCTTATCTAACAACTCCTCAAGCTGAATCTTCAGCTCTCTCAACTCAGCAGGCGCCAATCTATATACATTCTTCGACACTGGCGCCGAACTCGGATAAACATCGATGACAAATTCGATCTCTCTGTCCGGCGGTAATCCGGGAAGATCGTCAAGGAATATCTCAGAGAACTCTCTGACAATAGGAATGTCACTCGGCTTCGCTCCGCTGAGCAACTGAATATCAAATATTGAGGCTAAATAAATAGAGCATGCACCTTTAAACTGCTCGTTGACCTTCATGGAATAAGAAATAGGCGATCCACTCAATCGGTTCATCGCCTGATAAGAAAACTCGGCTTTACCCGGGGGTCGAAAGGTCACGATTTCGGATCGACAATCGATGGCGGCTAAATGTTGTGAAAGCCAATCCATCCCTAAGATAAGATCATACCGCTCTATGCTCATAACTATCAAACGAGCATAGAGGGTAATATCCCCCACTGAGACGACATTGCCCTGGAGAATACGATCCGACTGCATATGCTCTCCCGAAGGCAACATCACTCTATACTAATACCCTGATAGCTCAGACTCTAACCCCAGTCTAGACATGCAAGCAGTCGATATAAAGGAGTGCGTAGCTTCTGTATCCATCAAAGTAAATACAACTGTGCCCATAATCAATATAGTACCTGCTATCACAGAAGGATGAGCCTCGTCGTCGACATCACCAGGCTCTATAAATGCAAATATCATCGGGGTCACTCTCCTCTGATCGGTAGCCGCCCTCGGACACTTCTGAGCAAAATGGCCGACCTCTCCACATCGGTAACAACTGTTTGTGCCCAGTCGGCAAGCGCCGTAGTGTTCCTTCTGGCACGTAGGACAAACAGGCTTCTGTGTAGCCCCTTGAACTTGCTTTCTCTTACCCCGATCATTACCTCCCTCAAGAGGTCTTTTAACACCCCTCTGCTGCTGCTGGGGCTGTGTTCTAGGCTGCCAACCTCGGATCTGTGACTGAGGTCGGATCTCGTGGAAGAAGCCCTTAGCTGGCTCCCTCGGTCTGACAGAATCTCTATCAACTGCCTCAATCTCAAGTGCCCTGGCCACAATTTCGTTATAGGATACATTTCGTACCCCTGATATAGTAAGGCTCCTCCGAAACTCCTGACTAAGCCCTTGCAAAAATCTGCGTACCTTGTCCTCGTTAACACTGACCTGACGTGGCGCGAATCGGGACAGTGCTTCAAACTTCCTCACATACTCGGCAATAGAACTAACCTGCCGCAACTGCATAAACTCAACCATCTTCGCCTCTCGTACGGTATGGCTAAAATACTTATCATAAAATAACATCTTAAATATCTCCCATCCCATAATCGTCACATCGGTGGTCGTCTTGATGGAATCCCACCAAAATCGAGCATCTAACGCTAGGTGGTAAGTCACCAACGCCACCTTCTCTCCGTCTTCAATGCTCGCATAGGCCAGCATGTCCTCCATGGTGCGAATCCATTCCTCAGCTGAAGAATGATCCGTAGACTGTCCGTTAAATATAGGGGGCTAGAGCTTCTGAAATCTCTCCATCCCACGGTTGCCCGAAATAGCTGTCTCCCGAGCTCTAACGCCCTCTCGGTCTATCAGAGTACCCAGCTGCTGAGACTGTCGCTCCATTTGCTGAGCCTGTCGCTCCATATGCTGGGACTGCTGAGCAATGAAGTCCTTAAGGGTATCTATCGTATCGTCTCGGTCATCTCAATCGTTTCCTCGACGCACCATAGTTCTATAAGTCCTATATAGGTTAAAACACACAACTCTAAGAAAATAGAAATCAAATAAAGCCATAAACATACTTACAGTTGATGAAGAATGTCCGCGTAGTGGCTGTGCAGTCGAGCAGTCTACAGAACCGATTTTAAAACCCGGGGGCTCTGATACCATAAATGTAGCGACCCTAATACTGTACCCCAATTCCCGTACATATTTTTTTCATTTTACTTTCTTTTATCCCTATACATTAAATAAATTCTAAGGGGAATTTAAACTGGAATCGGAATTGAAGTCTATATATATATTTTTTAAACCATTTAAAAACCAACAAAAAACTAATTAAATATAATTTTAAAACTTTTAATAAAACAATTAATCAATCGGCCGAAAAAGGGAGGGCATATTCGTCTTCTGGCAACCAAAATGAAGAGGCGATCGATCGCTGAGGCTAGCAGTGATCGATCGCTGAGGCTATAGCCCTAGCAGCGATCGATCGCGGACCTCAGTAGCAATCGATCGCTGCAGTCATCGATCGCTGCATTGGCAACAGGGAGGGGCAATCAGTCGCCCCTCGCACCAGCGCCCGATCGCCTAACTCCACTTCTCCTTTCTCTATAATTTATCATGCAATGCTCTCTGGAATCTGAAATTCCAGAGAGCAAACTCTAAGTTTCTTTCACTATCTTTGCACACCACACACTTCACAAATAACATGTTCTTCAACACTTCCACTACATTTTTAAACATAGCTAGTTTTCCTAAAAACAAACCGCGCGGATATATTTAAAACTATACTGTTCCTCCTGTTTTAAAATGTCCAAGCAGTTTATAAATCAGATTTTTAAAACGTTTAAAACATGTAAACATAAACCTATCAACTATCAGTTCCAAAAATCCTACAATGTTCTAACTATACATAATTTATCCAAAATAACCTAATACCCTCAAAATATGCACATACTTCCCCACGGGTCGGTTAAACATCGACTGCGCCAGCACACCCACACGAGCTGTCCTTCGTCAACTGCATCATTCCTCAGGTGGAGGGATCTCGTCCTCACCTATATCGAGGTCACCTACACCATACAGACACACTATGAGATAAAAATCTCAGTAAGCTCTACGTAAATGCCTATGCATGATCGTGTATGCTCGATGCTATGAAAACAGTCCATGTCAGTTCATATACCAGTACGTGTCAGTCTATGGTTATCGGAAACGCTCGACAGATAGATAAGGCACGTCCAGCGGTTAGACAGCCCACACCATCTGAAGGGAGGGAAACCCGCTCACCACGGAATGCCAGGTCTGAACCTCATCCCCGATAACCCCATGTCATGGTTGTTTACTATGATACTTTACTTGCCTTTACATGCATGTTCTTTTCATGAAATCCGTGCGTAAATTCATTTTCATGACGTTTTAAAACCATGATGCGTGAACAGATCAATATAACATAAGTAAACAATCACATATGTACCATCAAAACGATAAACAAACACATATGTACTATCAAGACGATAAACAAACAACATATAAAAACAACTAATCCTAACTACCCAAACCCAAAACGATTTAAACAAACAAATCCTCAAGGTTCCTCGAGACGACTTCGACGTACGGTGTAGGCCAATCGGCCAGAGTAAGTCACGAGAACTTACCTCGTGTCCGTTGCAGCTCAAACTCCGTCCACGAGCGTTGTTTGTCTGAGGCAAAACACAATATTCGCCGTTAAAACTAATTTCAGCTACTAAACGTCTAAATTAACAAAACCTTAACTAAAGAAATTTCCTATAGCTTTAATCAAATTCATAGAGCAATTACACGCTCGGCACCTCAAATCCCTAATTACGAGCTTTTCCTAAATCTCAAATTTTCACAAAATTTAACATTAGTCCTAAATCGATTAAGTTCGTCCAATGACGCTTACTACGTTCAATACATCCATAAACTATGACAACTTATCGAATTCGAACCCTAAATCTTGATTTTTACGATAACCCTAAACGAAAACCTAAATGTATAACTTTCTAAAAATCGAAAACTAACGCTCTAAAACTATAGATTCATACCTAGAGCATCGATTGGAGGAGGAAATGTAAGAACGAAAGACGAACAGAGGAAAAACGGAGGTCGGTGTGGAGAAAACGCCGCGGGCAGAGAGGAAGAAATTCCCTCTGGAAAAAAAAAAGAGGAAATGAAAATCGCAGAGTGTTCTGGAGAGAGGAGAGGTTTTTGTTTTTAAATTAAAATTGACTTGGCAAAAGACCGTTTGCCCTTGCATTGTTTTTATATTAGTTTCGTCCTTTGTTTCGTTAATTAACTAGCTATTCAGTTTCACCAATCTCCTTATTTCATATATAATCCAACTTATTATTTGGGTTCTATTAAAACTGTCTGTTTTGCAAAATCGGACCTCTTTACTATTGTTT
>CM039504.1:26165602-26236652 GCA_022432975.1 Begonia masoniana
CCTTAAAGGTTTATCTACATGCTTTTCTTTTATTTGAAGCAAGTAAAAATACATGTACCAGAGTAATCATCATGAAAGAGGATAGAAGTATTTACAGGACTAGTTGCGTCCATAATAGATACACATATCGTATGATCTCTATATTTCTAAACTCCTCTTTGCACCTTTCTTAGACTTCTTAGGTGTTTCTTTGCAGTCCAAACAGTGTCAAATTAGTAAAATCGAAGATACTATTTTTTTTTTTTTTTTTTTTTTTTTTTTTTTTCGGAAAAAGTGCTGTATCCTAAGAATTTTTAGGCTAATATAGCGATTTGAACTCTGTAATATGCACTGTATTTAGTTAGTCTCCTTGTACTAAAAAGATGGCAACCAAAACCCTGTTTACCTGTGGTCCGTTTTACACCTTTCTATCAACAATTTCATTAAATTATCATTTAAAAAAATTATCAAATGAATGATTTAGTAAATTTTTAATCACATGTTCATTACTAATGAGAAGACATTTGACAATTTTTGTGATATTTTTTAACACAGTACGATTTATTGTATTGTATTTAGTACTTTATAACAATATTATAATAACTCATATAAATTTTAGAAAATCACGAAATTTTTTTTATATCTACCCATGATAAGTTGAACATGTGAAAAATTTTCAACAATACTCAAATCTCGTTTGGGTAATTTTTTAAAACAAAATTAATTTATAAGTAAAGAAGAAACTGAGATTAATTGAAAAAAAATACCAAAAAATATTGAAGTTATTTGAAACTTTTTCCACATATATCACTATATCCATAGGTAGATAATAGAAAATTTTTCGTATTTTATAAAATTCTAGATTTTTATAATATTTTATAAATAATAAAATAAAATTACCAATAAATTGTAGCATGTGTTTAAAAAGAATAAAATTCTATTACGTAGTGGAAACATGTGGTTAAAAATTTCAGGAATCTAATGATTTTTAGTAAATTTTAAATGAGGGTTTCAACGAAAACTATGATAGAAGGTCAAAACTAATAACAGAATCAAATGTACAGAGTTCGATTGCAGGACAGTCAGAGTACAAAGGAAGTAATTGAAAAAAAGTTCGAGGTATATGATTAAAATCGATAATTACCCTAATTTTCATGACTTTATCTTGATTTTTTAAAAAGTAGAATCAAATTTGAGAAGTGTAAATTCAAAGATTCCGCCAAGTACTTCTCCAATAATCTGAAATTATCCACAAACTTCTTAAAGAGAGACATGTCCTATTTTTCTTCTAAGAAGTAAAGAATAAAATGTTTAAAAAATTAGGGTTTTTTAAAAAAACCCTAAAGTAGGGTTGGTTTTTAAACAAAATTCTTAAAAGATACTGTAATCGAGAAAAACTTAAATATTAAAAATCTGGCAATTTCAACCTCCAGGGGGGGTGGGGAGGCCGTCCTCAAAGATCGAAGTACGGCCGGTCGATGGGACCGGCCGATCGACTCCCTCTGCAATTTTTGCTCTAAAAATAAAGTGGAGGAAAGACGGGTCCCAACAGTACTCCATGGTAAAACCAGCGACTTTGGTCACGGGTTTTGTCATTGTAGGGGCGAATATAGCCGGTCGATTGAACCAGCTTGTACTCAGAGGGAACAACTCGTGACAAAAGTCAGTGGTTCTGTCTCTAATGGGTCGAGTACGACCGAATCCAGTCGACCGGCCGGTACTCGACTCCCTATGTAAAGCCTCTAATCACAATTCAATTATCTCAATTCTCTCCCCGTTTTCAATTTCGCCGATATTTCTCCGTGGTCATCTACCGGACGACTGTTGTTTTTACACATTTACTTTCGATATTTTAAAAAAATTATATAGCCGTACGTGAAGCGCCATGCCACGCATCTGATAAACAGCATTCACCTGGGCACCGCGCCCTTGCAAGTTTGTCAATGCTAATTTAGCAGACCTAAACAGATATTATATATAGCGCCTCAAACGCTTAGTCTTAGGTGAGCAAAAAAACGAGAACCGAAGAACCGGACCCAGAACCGACGGTTTGGTCCGGTTGCTGGGCGGTTTGCCTTACAAAATTATAGACTTCGTTCTTTTTTTCAAGAAACCGCCGTTTTGGTGCGGTTCTGGGCTAAAGAGGAGAAGACCACTGAAAGGACCGGTCCATCATATATTATAACCCTAAATCCCTAATTCACTTTCCAGTTTCCCATATGCATCTGACGATGCCCTTCTCTTCGACGACAGACGGACTCTTCTAAGACGAAAAGAGTTATTCCCTCGTCTGCTCTTCTCTTCGACAGACAATCGTAAGTTTCTCGACCTCGTCGTACATATCCTCCGTCGCACACTTCTGGTTATCTTGTTTCTTTGATTTTTAAGGTTCGCCAAAATGGCCCCTCCTCTGTTTCAGTCGTTTTTAACCTGTTTGGGGTTATTTCTTCTGAGTTTTGGGGTACTCCTCGGCTTAACCGGAAAGAGTACCGACCCTCTGTTTTCTGCTTCTGCTCGCGTACAGACCCGCCTTTGGGGTTCTCTGTTAACCGATGCGGTTCATGTTTAATTGAGCATATTTTGTGTTTTGTTGTGTTTTTTGTTTTAATTGACACACAAATTGCTGGCATTTGTTTAGTATTAGATGTGTAAATTAAGTTTTAGCAATGTTGTGTATTTTTTGTTCGTTGGCACGTATGTTTCTTCTACAGGGAAATGCGAAGTATGAAATTAAAAAAAAACACTAATACGGGAAGACCAGAAGACCGGACCAGAACGAGACCAGAACTCTGGGTCCGGTTCTGGTCTGGTCGTAGAATTTTTTTTTAGAGTATTGGTACCAAAAATTTAAAAACAGAAAGAATTGTAGTGGTCCGGTATTAATTTCGTCCAAAAAAACCGGACCGACCCGGACCAGATCACCCTACTTACGTCGCTCTTGATAGTCGTCGGTAATCGAGAAAAAAATATTAGAAATATTTAAATAAATTAAAATATTCATACGTTTAGAAATTTGATAGAAAATTTTTAAAACTATTAGAATTGTCTTTGTTGTTAATTTACTTAGAAATTTAAGAACATTTGATACAGATGTTAAACGAGATTAATGTTTTTTGAAGTATGTTTATCATATTTTTATTTTAAAAACTTTCTATCAAAATTCGAAACGTAATGAATATTTTAATTGATTTAAATATTCTAATTTGTTTCGCGGGATTTACGATGACTATCAAGACGACGTAAGCGTTAGTGACGTGATAATGATAAAATATCTCAGTTAGGGTGCTAATATTAGCACTGAAAAACTTGCAAGGGTCGCGTGCGCAATGTGAATGCTGTTATATCAAGCGGCGGCCGTGCGCTTCACGTACTGATATATGAATTTTTTTAAAATATCTCAAGTAAATGTTTAAAAAAAACATTCGTACCTGATAGATTGAACACGGAGAAATATCGTCGAAAGTGAAAACGAGGAGAGAAATGAGGGGGGGGGTGATAATTGAAGTGTGATAAGGCTCTTTAAATAGGAGAGTCGAGTACCCGGCCGGTTTGACTGGATGGTCGTACTGAACCATTAGCGGAAGAACTGGACTTGTGTCATGAGTTTGTTCCCTTGAGTACAGATGGTTCAATCGGACCGGCCATATTCGCCTAAAATGACAAAACCTGTGGGACAAAAATCGCGGGTTTTACCATTGGAGACGGTTGGCCAAGGACAACCTGTCTCCAAAGTTGGAGTACGGCCTCCCACGGAGAGGCCCGTACTCTCAACAAATGGGAGTACGGGGCCCTCTCCAGCTGGAAAGGGCGTACTCTAAACAAAGGAGTACGGCTCTCCACTGGAGAGGGCCGTAATCCAACTTTATTTTTGGCAAAAGTTGCAAAGGGAGTCGAGTACGGCATCCGCAACTCCCCCTGCGAGGTTGAAATGCGAATTTTCAATAGTTAAGGTTTTCTCGGAGGAACCGTATATTTTAAGGGTTTTTTTAAAAAACCAACCATACTTTAGGGTTTTTTTTTAAAAAAAACCCAAAAATTAATCTGCTGTTGTTGTCTTTTCATTGCATGGGGAGGGGATTTCTCATCCTTTTTACGTGGGCAATTAATTTGCAGACTTGCTTCTGCTTTCCTCACTGCCTTCTTTCTGTCTTCGTCCTACTTTTCTCTCTCTGCTCTGCGATTTCTTCTCGTTGACTTTGTGCTCCCTGCGTCAGTTTCCTCCCTTTTGTTTCTTCTCTCTCTCTTGTTGAGGGCTGCGATGATTTCCTCTTCGCGTCGGCCATTCATCCCCTGTTCAGTTTTGTCTACGGTCATTGCTGTCTTTGCATTTGGTCAGGTGTGGGATTTTGTCGGGGTTTTAGTTCTTTAGTTTTGGGTGGTGTTTCATTTTTTTATTTCTGTTTTCTAATTGTCTAGATTATGAAGTGAACATCCTAGATATGCATTCCACCTGTGTTTTTGGGATATACGTTCCATATGTGTGGATGTTATTATTATTTTAATTGCAGGGACTTATTGCAATACCTTGGAGATACTAGGTACTTGGTCCTTATGTTGTACATAAGTTGGTGAGAGATAAGGTAATCTTTTTATGAAATTAGTAATTTAGAACGCACATGCCTGGTCGAGGCATGATAAAGCGTGATGCGATTTTTCGTTGGTCTATAGGTGGAATGGCCCACTTGAGAATGCTTCTGTTGCAGCTAAAATGGGATGAAGTTTTAGTTCCTTTGCGATAGAGATTTCCACGGCATCTAAGTTAAGGGAGATTTGGGGCAGGTGTTAAATTTGTGTAATATATGATGAAGAAGCTGTTTGGGGAATTCTCTGAGGTATAAACTCAATATCTTAAATCAAACTCAAATTTTAGTGTACCGAGTGTTTATGTTTAAATTAGTCAACTTGAATTACTTAATTCTTAGAGTTCTTCAATTGCACTGCTTAAAGGGTCTGATAACAAATTCGTATTTTTAGACAATGAGTAATCAATGATGTGGGATGCATTTTTTAAATTTTCTTTCAATTCATTTTAATGTTGTGTAGACGAGTACAACGAGGTTGAGAGTCATTTAAGGAAAAATTTGTGTGAAACAACACGCGTGAAGAGAAATACTGGACTCTTGATGTGTCGCTTGCTCTAATTTCAGTCTTTGTCGATAAAAAATAGGACTTCTTTTAATTGTGAAATCCCGATAATAAGTAGCGGAAATTTCATGTGCTTTAAAAATTATAATTTTTTTTTTTTGTGTCTTGTATTCTTCTAAACTTCATAAAAAACTTTTCATTGTTAGTCATAAATTCATTTCCAATAGTTAGTAATATCATATAAATACAAGTTCATAAAAAAAAAAATTCGTACCTGGTAGATGAACACGGGATGAATAGCGTCGAAATGAAAACGAAGAGAGAATTGAGTAATTGAAGTGTGATTAAGGCTTAATAGATGAGAGTCGAGTACGGCGGTTTGGACTGGACGGTCGTACTCGAACCCATTAGAGGAAAGAAACGTGATTTGTCCATGAGTTGTCCCCTTGGTACAGTGGTTCAACGGACCGGCATTATTCGCCCCTAAAATGACAAAACCCGTGACAAAAAATCGCGTGGGTACTATGAGGACGGTTGGCCCAAGACCAGCCTGTCTCCAAAGTTGGGAGTAGGGCCTCTCCACTGGAGAGGCCGTACTCTCAACAATGGAGTACGCTCTCCAGTGGAAAGGCGTATCTCAACAATGGAGTACGGACTCTCCAGGGGAAAGGCGGGGGGGGGGCGTACTTCAACAAAGGAGTACGGCCTCTCCACTGGAGAGGCCGTACTCCAACTTTATTTTTGGCAAAAGTTTGCAAGGAGTCGAGTACGGGCCCTCCCACTCCCTGCGAGGTTGAAATTGCGAAATTTTTCAATAGTTTAAGGTTTTCCGCTGAACAGTATATTTAAGGGTTTTTTTAACCAACCCAATACTTTAGGTTTTTTTTTAAAAAAAAACCAAAAATAATCGCGGTTGTTGTCTTTCCTTGCATGGGGAGATGGATTATCATTTTTTTTTTTTTTTCCCCCAATTTTTTTACCCCCCCCCCAGGGTGCAAATTAAATTCAGACTTGTCTCTTTCCCTCATACTTTCCTCCTTTCTGTCTTCGTCTCGCTTTCTCTCTTGCTCTGCGATTCTTCTCGTGCTTTTGCTTCCTGGCTCACTGTGCTCCCCTTTTTGTTTATTATCTCTTCATATGTTGAGGGCTGCGATGAGTCCTCTTCGCATCGGCCCATCCGCCTGTTCGAGTTTTGTTACTTTCCTTGTTCTTTGATTTTTTGTTTTGGTATAAGTGTGGATTTTCGGGTTTTAGTTTCTTTTAGTTTTGGGTGTGTTTCCTTTTTTCAGTTCTGTTTTTCTAAGTTTCTAGATTATGAAGCTGAACATCCGAGTATAGGATCCACCTTGGTGTTTTTGGGGATTTACGTTCCATTATGATGTGTTGTGATGTTTATATCTTATAATGCAGTGAATTATTGCAAAACTACTTGGAGCTACAGGTACTTGGTCGCTAGTTGCTACACAACTTGGGGAGAGATTAATGGTAATTTTTTATGAAATAGTCATTTAGAGATACACATGACATTGAGAGGCCATTATAATAGCGTGATTGCGATTTCGTTTGGCTAATAGCTTGGCATGCAACACTCTGCTAATGCTTCTGGGCAGCTAAAAATGGCGATGCAAACATTTTGTCAATTGATTTGTCCACGAACCGATGTCAGTTAAAGTATTGGTGCACTGAATGTATGACCTTAGATGTGAGGAATTGTTCTTTTGAAAACAATTTTAAATTTAAAACTGCTAATCTGTTGGTCTCTGTTCCTATGTGTATTTTGCGTTAATATCAAACATTGGCAAGACTCTTATTTACTTGCGATTGTCATAATATGCAGCCACTAAATCATCTCAATAAGCCTACAAGGAACAACAATATAGCTCATAGAAATGCTGAAACAAGTTGGCAGTGTTAAATTTTTGTCTTAAAACTCACAACTGTTAGAATTAGCATCAATTTCAGCCTATTGTCCAACACACCTTAGTCTCCAATGAACACTAATTATTAATTACTGCCATCGCGAACCACCCAGCCTTATTCTTCATTTTTATAATTCCTTCGTTTTCTTCAGATGGAGATATCGAGGGACAATGTAATTATCGGGAAGAAGATTAAGGTGCTTGTGGGCTTTTAGTGCGATCAGATCCTTGTATGCTGTGGATGCCAATTTAGGGAAATTACCAAGAAAAGTAAGTGAAACATTAGCTTGCACAATTGATCTATACGTGAGGAAAAGTAACTTTTGGATTCTTAAACTAGACAAAAGACCTCTTGTATTTGCCTGGATTGAATCATCCCATGTGCTTCTATGGAGTCAATGCATTTTTTGGAGGAACACACAAAAGTAAGTCAATACACCCTAAAGGGAAACATTTCTAAGCCAATATGTGTAATGCTCAGAACTTATGCGTTAGAAATGAAATAATTGTTTCATTACTAAGAAAAGTTCAATCAACTCTCGAAATGTAAATACATCATTTTCATAAATATCTTATTTCAATAGAAGTTTTATCGTAGAATTATCCTTACTCGAAATATTCCTATTTCCCATTATAATGGCTTGCAGGTAATAACAAGATTTTTATCCCATTTATAGGCACTCTCGTTTCTCGTCATGATGGAATGAACCTTCTAGCTACCATGAATCACCTTGTTGTATCATAATTGCTAATATAAAAATTGTTATGAGTACAATAATTAAATTACCATCAGATCATCATTTTAATATTTTTATCATGGATTGCGAACAAATTTCAGGACTAACGGGAAGGTGCAGAGCTGGATAATTCCGATTCCGCCATTTCATCTTGGCGACTTTATGCTCTTAGTGTTTGGCACTGAAAGACGTCTTTCTCTGGCAAGTTTCCTCTCGCTATCTCTCTCTCTCCAATTGTGTTTTTCTGATTGGAAGTTATCATCCTCGGAGTTATTTTTCATTGGCCAAATTTCAATTTTTTTTTTTGACCTGCTTGAAACTATGCTTTTATGGAAGTGGCAGTAATGGATCAATAAGGGGCAGCAAATATGTTAATATGAAAATTAGTGTTCGTGGGCAATGTCAGAAATAAGGATTAAGATGCAGCATTAGATAGCGTGGTTATGATGTTACCTGTTTGAGAATCTAGATTGATAGTTAAATGAATAAGTATAGTTATTTTGACAGTTTTATGGCTAAATCATAAAATGTTTTTTTGTTGTCTTTGTATTCTTCCTTAAACTTCATAAAAACTTTTTTCAATGTTTATCATAAATCTTTTCCAATATGTAGTAATAAATATCAATAAAAGTTAATAAAATATCTACGATCATTGAATTGGTAAAATACTCGGAAATATTCGACGCGCCTTTCATTGTTGTGTATAGTGAATGCAAACACTTTTGTCAATTGATTTGTCCCAACCGATTGTCAGTTAGTATTGGTGCCTAATTTAGGACCATTATATGTAGCGAATGTTCTTTTGAAAACAATTTTAAATTTAAAACTGCTACCTACCTGTTTTCCTCCTGTGTTCCATATGTTTATTTTGCGTTTAATATCAACCTGGCAAGACGCTTATTTACGGCGATTGTCATTAACTATGGCAGCCCCTAATCAAGCTCAATAAGCATACAGAACAACAATATAGCTCATAGAACGCTGAAACAAGTTTGTTTGCAGTAAATTTTTTTTCTTAAAACTCACCAACGGTAATATTTAGCTCACTTTCAGCCTCTTGTCCAACACACCTTATGTCTCCACATGCATAATTATTAATTACGCCATCCCGAACCCGCTATTCTTCATTTTTTATAATTATTCTGTTTTCTTCAGATGGAGATATCGAGACAATGTATATCGGGAAAGACGATTAATGTGCTTGTGGCTTTTAGTGATAATCAGATCCTTGTTATGCTGGGATGCAATTTAGTGAAACTACAAAGAACGAATGACATTTAGCTGCACAATTGGTCGATCCGTTGATAGAAAGCTATTGGATTCTTAAACTAGAAAGACCCCTTGTCTTGTGCCCTGATTGAATCAATCCCCATTTGCTCTCTCTAGAATCAATTGATTTTTATGGAGGAACAAAAAAAGTAAGTCAAATCACACCAATAAGGGAAACCTTTCTTAAGCCATATGCTTTTAATGCTTTCAGAACTTAGGCTTATAAAGACATACTTTGTTTCATTACCTACGAACTTATCAACTAGAACTGTAAATTACATCATTTTTCATAAATATCTTTATTTCATAGAAGTTTCTCGTAGAATTACTCTACTACTCTGAAGATTCCTATTTCCATTAGAATGCTTGCAGTTAATAACAAGATTTTTATCTCTCCATTTCTATAGGCAAACTCTCTGTTTCCCTCCTTCATGATTGAATAACCTCTTAGCTACCCATGATCAACCTTTGTTTTCATCATATTGATAATATCAAAATTTGTTATGATACATTTAAATACCATCATTCGATCATTTGTAATATTTTGTATCATTGGATGGCGAACAAATTTTCAGGACTAACGGGAAGGTGTTAGCAGCTTGATATTCCCGATTCCGCCATTGTTTCATCTTGGGCGACTTCTAATGCTCCTAGTGTGTCCACTGCAAGCGTTCTTTCTCTGTCAAGTTCCTCTCTCTCTCTCTCTCTCTCTCCTCTTGTGTTTTTCCTGATTGGAAGTTTACCATCTCTGAGTTTATTCTCTGCATTTTGCCAAATTTCAATTTTTTTTTTTTTTGACTGCGTTGAACTATTTTTTCTGGAATTGTCGTCCATGGATCAATAAGGGACAAATTGTTGGATAAAATGAGTGTTCTTGGAAATTACCTAATGATAAGATTGTGCACATATTAGCGTGGTTAATGATGTTTTACATGTTTTGATACTCTATATTGAATCTTTAAAATGAATACGTCTGTTATGTTTTTGACATTTTAATGGCTAATCTAAAATTGTTTTTTTTTATTACATCAATAATGTTCATATTCTTATCTTTCCACATGGGGAGATCATTTTCTTATTAGATCTCCGCCACATGAATATGGCTTACGTTGAAAATTGAGATCTAAAAATAAATTTTTGCCTAGATGACTTGGGTTCAGTCAAGGAAGTGGTAGATTCGCTGATTCAAAGGAGTTTATAGATGCTTTTCGTTTTCTTGAAATTTTAATTTTTTTAAGAATCATACTTATGACTTTTGTTGAAGGTTTTTGGTTTGTTATTTTTGTCTTTGGCTTCAATATGTTCTAAAAGTGCCAATGTTTTCTGATTCTTTGTGTTGTACATTCATTTTAGTCGGGTCCCACAGTTTTTGTATTTGTTATCAAATGAAGAAAATTTTATACTTTGTCGCTTTTTTATGTAACGTCTTCATCACTTTTGAATAGCACTTTAGCATAATTTTTTTTAAGGCTGCTCGCATGGGGAAAAATGATATTCCATGTAGATCTGTTTTTATTTCGTTTTTTTCAAGAGCAAGACTTGAGACATGCATTTCTCAAGTTTCAGCCGTTAGATCATCTTGAAAATTTGAATGTTATTAGAATATATAGAGTACCTTCTAACGATGAGAGTGTCTTATCCTGTCTTTAAGACTGTCCGTTTTATGAACAAACGAGGACTGCAATGTAGATATTGTTTTGGGGAATTGGGTCGTTTTGGGAGAACGGTGTTGGTTTGTAATCATGACTATCGTAAAATATTCTCTTCAGTCGATTAGTATTCAATTGACGGGAAAAACTCTTCGTATTGGAGCTATGTTCATTAAAATTTCTTGTGGGTGCAAACCGAGGGGATAAATATTTTGCTCGTGTTCGCCTGCAGACCCAATGTCAGAGATTGTGTTAATTTTCTTGATATTTGTGAGGCTGATAATAGTTGGTAAAATAATCTGTGCACACTCCATCAGAGCTCAGTACATATGAGACTGCAAGTAGTTGGGATCATTTGGCTCGTTTTGTACCCAATCTACATTTTGCAAAATATCTCAATGGAAGTGAACATTCTCGTTTTTCCCGCAAATGATACAGTGTTTCGGATTTGTATTCTCCATCGGCTTGTGGATGCAATTAGGCTAATAGAGTCCTCTTGATCTATGGTATTCTTACTGTATGTCGCCGTAGAGAAGAACAATGCTTTGTTCTTTTCGATGGCACTTTTGCATGACTTTGAGGGGTTGTGTGAGACTATAATCCATCCGTATCTTCACCTTCTGTTGAGTTAGTGTGAACGAGTGTTAGCCGAGAGAGTTGACTCAATGTCCCAAATTGATAAGGGGCTATCACACCGATACTCCATATGTTTTTTTTGTGGCAATTCAGGTTAATACCCAACATGACGATCTCGAAGATTTTCCATATGATGTGTATTTGCAAGCAAAAGGGTTCACTGGAAGGCTCAATGTCCGCTATTTGTTGGCAACGAAAATCACAGCACTCAAACGACTCAAATTTTTTGTGGGAAAACATCTAGTAATTTATCTCACACAATGGACATAGCGAACCTTCTCAATCCACATGTAGTGGACACTCCGTCCTTGGATTCATCTTACTTGAGCATTCACATTCCTCTTCTTCACAGCCTCAATGCTATGTCACTGTTTCTCATATAGGGTTATCATCCTCTGATGCACCGATCTATCTTCCTTTCTTGTGGATCGTAGATTCTGGAGCTTCTCATCATATGTCACCAAACTGTCATCTTTGTCTGTCCATAATACTCTTATTTGTTGTACTGCTGATGATACTCAATGCATTAGTAGGTTTAGGTTCTGTTAATAACACATTGTTTGTTACTATCCTGTGTCTATTATTTCCTATTCTTCCAATCAATCTCGTTTCTGTTAAGCCAGTGGTGTGATCTGAATATTCAAGTTTCTTTTCTTTATCCAATTGTTGTGTGCCGGACCCGCAATCTCAGAATGTGATTGAGACATGCCGTAGGAAAGGGGTCTTTATGTCTTATTAGATCAACTTCAACTACCTGATTTTGCATCTTTTAGTGTCGATTTGTTATCATTCATTTGAGTCTTTGTCTTCTGATTTTTACTTATGCATACCTCGTGGTCATGTTTATCAGTATCCAATTACAATTTTTTTATAGCTTCGTCTGAAGCGATTAGGAACTTTAAAAAGTCATGAGCTTTCTGATTGTAGTGGTTTGCAAACTGGCAAAATTATCTGCGTTACCTTTCAATAAAAGCCTATCTTTGTCTCAGTATTCCATTCTGATGGTGTTTGGGTCTTCTCTATTCTACAAAAAGGGATCACAATATTAGTGTCTTTTATGGATATTGTCCCTCTGTCTTTATTTGGATTTCTTATGATTCGGAGTATCTGTACCATCCTTCAATAACTTAAGCTCTTGTCCAAACTCATCATTCGACTGTTATGTGTTTTTCGTTGTAATCTAAGAGATGAGTACACTTCTAATGTTCTTTTTTCCATTTACTTCGTAATGAAGTACTATTCCAAACCTCGTGTCGAATAACACTTTAACAAATGGGGGGTTGCAGAGAGAAGCAAGACATCTTGTTGTTGATATAGTGCCTGTTCTTTTTTTATGGTCTGCGGAGTTCCTAGTGTCTTTTAGAGGATGAATGGCGGTCCTTACTGCTACTCACTGATCATAGGATACCACTTCTCAAAATTCAGTTTGTTCTCTCTTTCCAAAAACATATGGTCCTCGTGCTCCTGACTATTCTTCTTTACGTGTTTTTTTTGGTTGTACTGTTTTGTTCTCTGACCACAAACACATTGCATGATAAATTGTCCTTTCGATCTGCTTTATGTGTAATTTCTTGATTATGTATTGGTCAAAAGGGATCCGTTGTTTTGATCCAGTCCATCCCAAGTTGTTATGTCTCTAGTCCAGTGTGTATTTCTTGTAACAGATTCATTTATTCCCGTACCCCCGCCTAGCAATGCACAACATCACTCATGCAAATCTTATACGCATTGATCCCTTTAGTACCGACCATGACGAATTTCCCCTCGCCTCCCCACGACTATTTCTCCTCATGGAGCAGCCCACCTGAATCGATACTTGATTCCTTGGACATTTGCAACTTCTCCCCTCTTGAAATACTCCATCATCTCGAGAGATTGCAGCACATCCTATCGTCATCTACTCGTCTTGTAATTCAACTAACTACCTGATTTGCATATTCTTGTTATTCTCTTTTGCATATGTTGTTACTCTAGTTCATCAATCTTTCTGAGTCTTTGTTCTATAAAGATGGTAACCCGACCTTTCGGCCAGTTGATTTTCTGACCATTCTCATTGTTACCCTTTATTTAACCTTTATGATTAAATTTAATATTGAGGCAAATTCATTACAAGTTGAGTAAAACTAGGTTGAGTGGCAATTTTGTAATAAAGATTGAAGGATTAGGTATAAATAGAAAATGGGAACCTTAAATCTCATTTAAACCTCACTGCAGCCGACATTTCCTCTCGGCGAAATCCTTCTTCTCTGGAACTTCTTCCTCCCCAGCAACTGTTTTTCAGCCTCCACTCCGATACCCCGCATTCTAGGTAAGATTTTGACAATGTAGATGCCGGGTAGTCATTTAGAACTCTGTTTTCAGTTGAACTTGTACTTCGGGCTCTTCAATGGCTGAGTCAGTTTGGTATCGTCTTAGCTCCATGTGGTATGCCACCTTTAAATCGATTCTGGACCTTTTATACTACGACACCGGGTTTGGTTTTGGTTTTTTAACAACCTCGATAGCTATATCTAGCTGTTTCGGTTTTGGATTTCAGACTGTACAGAGAACCTTAGCTGTTAGATTCTAGGATGACTTTCGATTAGAACTTTTAGGACTTTATTTTAACTACTGTAATGTGAAATGTGTTAGGTGAAGAAGTTGAAGAGAAGGTGATTCAAGTTGCTAAGGAATCCAGGTAAGTGAATGTATTAAGTTTCCGGCCAATAGGGCCCTACATCAAAGGATTAGAATAGACTTTATGACCTTTTTTTTTTTTTTTTTTTTTTTTTTTTTTTTTTTTTTTTTTTTTTTTTTTTTTTTTTTTTTTTTTTTTTTTTTTTTTTTTTTTTTTTTTTTTTTTTTTTTTTTTTTTTTTTTTTTTTTTTTTTTTTTTTTTTTTTTTTTTTTTTTTTTTTTTTTTTTTTTTTTTTTTTTTTTTTTTTTTTTTTTTTTTTTTTTTTTTTTTTTTTTTTTTTTTTTTTTTTTTTTTTTTTTTTTTTTTTTTTTTTTTTTTTTTTTTTTTTTTTTTTTTTTTTTTTTTTTTTTTTTTTTTTTTTTTTTTTTTTTTTTTTTTTTTTTTTTTTTTTTTTTTTTTTTTTTTTTTTTTTTTTTTTTTTTTTTTTTTTTTTTTTTTTTTTTTTTTTTTTTTTTTTTTTTTTTTTTTTTTTTTTTTTTTTTTTTTTTTTTTTTTTTTTTTTTTTTTTTTTTTTTTTTTTTTTTTTTTTTTTTTTTTTTTTTTTTTTTTTTTTTTTTTTTTTTTTTTTTTTTTTTTTTTTTTTTTTTTTTTTTTTTTTTTTTTTTTTTTTTTTTTTTTTTTTTTTTTTTTTTTTTTTTTTTTTTTTTTTTTTTTTTTTTTTTTTTTTTTTTTTTTTTTTTTTTTTTTTTTTTTTTTTTTTTTTTTTTTTTTTTTTTTTTTTTTTTTTTTTTTTTTTTTTTTTTTTTTTTTTTTTTTTTTTTTTTTTTTTTTTTTTTTTTTTTTTTTTTTTTTTTTTTTTTTTTTTTTTTTTTTTTTTTTTTTTTTTTTTTTTTTTTTTTTTTTTTTTTTTTTTTTTTTTTTTTTTTTTTTTTTTTTTTTTTTTTTTTTTTTTTTTTTTTTTTTTTTTTTTTTTTTTTTTTTTTTTTTTTTTTTTTTTTTTTTTTTTTTTTTTTTTTTTTTTTTTTTTTTTTTTTTTTTTTTTTTTTTTTTTTTTTTTTTTTTTTTTTTTTTTTTTTTTTTTTTTTTTTTTTTTTTTTTTTTTTTTTTTTTTTTTTTTTTTTTTTTTTTTTTTTTTTTTTTTTTTTTTTTTTTTTTTTTTTTTTTTTTTTTTTTTTTTTTTTTTTTTTTTTTTTTTTTTTTTTTTTTTTTTTTTTTTTTTTTTTTTTTTTTTTTTTTTTTTTTTTTTTTTTTTTTTTTTTTTTTTTTTTTTTTTTTTTTTTTTTTTTTTTTTTTTTTTTTTTTTTTTTTTTTTTTTTTTTTTTTTTTTTTTTTTTTTTTTTTTTTTTTTTTTTTTTTTTTTTTTTTTTTTTTTTTTTTTTTTTTTTTTTTTTTTTTTTTTTTTTTTTTTTTTTTTTTTTTTTTTTTTTTTTTTTTTTTTTTTTTTTTTTTTTTTTTTTTTTTTTTTTTTTTTTTTTTTTTTTTTTTTTTTTTTTTTTTTTTTTTTTTTTTTTTTTTTTTTTTTTTTTTTTTTTTTTTTTTTTTTTTTTTTTTTTTTTTTTTTTTTTTTTTTTTTTTTTTTTTTTTTTTTTTTTTTTTTTTTTTTTTTTTTTTTTTTTTTTTTTTTTTTTTTTTTTTTTTTTTTTTTTTTTTTTTTTTTTTTTTTTTTTTTTTTTTTTTTTTTTTTTTTTTTTTTTTTTTTTTTTTTTTTTTTTTTTTTTTTTTTTTTTTTTTTTTTTTTTTTTTTTTTTTTTTTTTTTTTTTTTTTTTTTTTTTTTTTTTTTTTTTTTTTTTTTTTTTTTTTTTTTTTTTTTTTTTTTTTTTTTTTTTTTTTTTTTTTTTTTTTTTTTTTTTTTTTTTTTTTTTTTTTTTTTTTTTTTTTTTTTTTTTTTTTTTTTTTTTTTTTTTTTTTTTTTTTTTTTTTTTTTTTTTTTTTTTTTTTTTTTTTTTTTTTTTTATGTTGGTTGTCCCGGTATTAAGTTTGAAGTTATGATGTTTGTGCTGCCGGTAGACGAAATGTATTTGTCTATCGGAAGATGTAGTGCCACGTCATCGGCAGATGATGTGAGTTAATCTATCGGAAGATGTAGTGCCACGTCATCGGCAGATGATGTGAGTTAATCTATCGGAAGATGTAGTGCCACGTCATCGGCAGATGATGTGAGTTAATCTATCGGAAGATGTAGTGCCACGTCATCGGCAGATGATGTGAGTTAATCTACCAGAAGATGTAGTGCCACGTCATCGGCAGATGATGTGAGTTAATCTATCGGAAGATGTAGTGCCACGTCATCGGCAGATGATGTGAGTTAATCTATCGGAAGATGTAGTGCCACGTCATCGGCAGATGATGTGAGTTAATCTACCAGAAGATGTAGTGCCACGTCATCGGCAGATGATGTGAGTTAATCTATCGGAAGATGTAGTGCCACGTCATCGGCAGATGATGTGAGTTAATCTACCAGAAGATGTAGTGCCACGTCATCGGCAGATGATGTGAGTTAATCTACCAGAAGATGTAGTGCCACGTCATCGGCAGATGATGTGAGTTAATCTATCGGAAGATGTAGTGCCACGTCATCGGCAGATGATGTGAGTTAATCTACCAGAAGATGTAGTGCCACGTCATCGGCAGATGATGTGAGTTAATCTACCAGAAGATGTAGTGCCACGTCATCGGCAGATGATGTGAGTTAATCTACCAGAAGATGTAGTGCCACGTCATCGGCAGATGATGTGAGTTAATCTACCAGAAGATGTAGTGCCACGTCATCGGCAGATGATGTGAGTTAATCTATCGGAAGATGTAGTGCCACGTCATCGGCAGATGATGTGAGTTAATCTATCGGAAGATGTAGTGCCACGTCATCGGCAGATGATGTGAGTTAATCTATCGGAAGATGTAGTGCCACGTCATCGGCAGATGATGTGAGTTAATCTATCGGAAGATGTAGTGCCACGTCATCGGCAGATGATGTGAGTTAATCTATCGGAAGATGTAGTGCCACGTCATCGGCAGATGATGTGAGTTAATCTATCGGAAGATGTAGTGCCACGTCATCGGCAGATGATGTGAGTTAATCTACCAGAAGATGTAGTGCCACGTCATCGGCAGATGATGTGAGTTAATCTACCAGAAGATGTAGTGCCACGTCATCGGCAGATGTTGTGTGTTGCCATCGGCAGATGTTGTGTGTTGCCATCGGCAGATGATGTGAGTTAATCTATCGGAAGATGTAGTGCCACGTCATCGGCAGATGATGTGAGTTAATCTACCAGAAGATGTAGTGCCACGTCATCGGCAGATGATGTGAGTTAATCTATCGGAAGATGTAGTGCCACGTCATCGGCAGATGATGTGAGTTAATCTACCAGAAGATGTAGTGCCACGTCATCGGCAGATGATGTGAGTTAATCTACCAGAAGATGTAGTGCCACGTCATCGGCAGATGATGTGAGTTAATCTATCGGAAGATGTAGTGCCACGTCATCGGCAGATGATGTGAGTTAATCTACCAGAAGATGTAGTGCCACGTCATCGGCAGATGATGTGAGTTAATCTACCAGAAGATGTAGTGCCACGTCATCGGCAGATGATGTGAGTTAATCTACCAGAAGATGTAGTGCCACGTCATCGGCAGATGATGTGAGTTAATCTATCGGAAGATGTAGTGCCACGTCATCGGCAGATGATGTGAGTTAATCTATCGGAAGATGTAGTGCCACGTCATCGGCAGATGATGTGAGTTAATCTATCGGAAGATGTAGTGCCACGTCATGGCAGATGATGTGAGTTAATCTACCAGAAGATGTAGTGCCACGTCATCGGCAGATGATGTGAGTTAATCTACCAGAAGATGTAGTGCCACGTCATCGGCAGATGATGTGAGTTAATCTATCGGAAGATGTAGTATAAATGCCATCGGCAGATGTTGTGTGTTGCCATCGGCAGATGGAGTGCCTTGTCATCGGTAGATAAGTCAGTCTTTTGTCGTTGTAATTGAGTGATGATTTAATTGGTCACGCGTGATGCACGTGACCGTCGGCAGATGCAAATATGTGTGCCTGCCGATAGATGTCTAATGAATCATGTGAGATGCACGTGCAGGCCGGTAGAACAACTGGATGTTTGTCGTTTAGCGACCGGCAGGAGTGAAAGCTAAATGTGGTTGTTCAGCGAACTTAAGTTAAGTTAGAATGAGATTTGATATATATATAAAAAAAAAATATATACACCGATTACAGAGGTATAAAAGTACGGATAAGTTTAAAGGAAAGTCATGACACGTGACGATCCTCCACGGGTCGTTACAATTATGGTATCAGAGATAAACCAGGTTCTAAAATCGGTTCTGTAGACTGCCTTCCAGCACAGATTGCCACCTGAGTACTCTCCAACAACTGTAAGTGTTTACGATTCTAGTGATGTCATTATGTTAAGATGTGTTTCTATTATTGTTTAGGAATCTCAAGATGGTAAGAGGTCAACAGAGGGAAGACAACGTTGATAGTACCACCGTTGCTCAGCTAATAGAATTAGTTAATCGCCAATCACGACAAATAGAGCAACTAGTGATTACTAGAGAAGAGCTTGGGAACTCCAGCTCTAATGTAACTCATGATCATGGGGGTGAGCGCTTCCACAGGCTCAGACCCCCGACATTCAATGGCCAAGTTTCTGACCCTATTTATGCTGAGGAATGGATCCGAAAAGTAGAGGACATGTTTAAGTATGCGAAAGTTGATGAAGGAGATAGAGTCACCTATGCTGTCTATCATTTGGAGCTGAATGCAAGGCATTGGTGGGATTCTCTTCAGAGCACTGTTAATGCAGAGACTATGACTTGGGATATGTTTAAGACTGCCTTCTTTGACAAGTACTTCAATAGGACCGTTCAGGCCAGCAAGAAGAAAGAATTCATGAACCTGCGGCAAACTGGCTCTGTGACGGATTATATATGCAAATTCGATGCCTTGTCACGGTTTGCTCCCCGACTGGTTGAGAATGATGAAGACAAGGTTTACCAATTTGTTCAAGGACTGAAGCCGAGTTTGTATGTGAAGGTAAAGACTTCTGGGATACACAATATACCTTATGGCGAAGTGACGGCTAAGGCCCTGGAATTGGAGGAGGCTGAGATGACAGCTTATGCACAGCGTGAACAGCCAAGGAAGTTCACTAAGGAGACTCAACCACCACCACGGCAGAACAAGGGATGGCAACCCCAGCAGAACAGAAACCAGCAACAACAACAGCAAGGTGTTAAGAGATCCTTCAATCCAAGTGATGACCAAGGAAGAGGAAAGCGACCTTCGGCTCCCCTATGTTCCAACTGTCAGAAGAATCACCATGGGGAGTGCAAGCTGCACTCTGGCCGTTGCTATAGATGCGACAAGGTTGGACACATAGCCAGAGACTGCCCGATGCCATCAGACCCGAATCGAATTAGAGTTGCACCAAGAGTCTATGCTATGATGGAGGATGAAGATGTTGAACCACACACGGTCATATCAGGTACCATTATGGTTTGTGGTTTTTCTGCTTATACACTTATTGATACGGGAGCCACACACTCATTCATAGCAACCCTGTTTGTGTGTAAACATAAGTTAGAACTTTCGCCAGTTGATAAACCGTATAGAGTTATGTTACCATCAGGGAAGTCTTTACATTCTGAGCAAATGTTGAAGGGTGATGTTTTGTCCTTAGGAGATAAGGAGCTATATGTAGAACTGATTATGATTGACATGAAAGGATATGAGATTATTTTAGGAATGGATTGGTTATTTAGGCATTATGCCACGATTAGTTGTAGGTCTGGCCTAGTTGATTTCCGACCCCCAAATGGAGATCGGTATACCTTCCAAGCTATTCCAAAGATGAGTAAGATACCAATCATATCCTCACTAGTGACTCAACGGTTACTGAAGAGTGGTTGCTTGAGTTACCTAGCTAACATAATGGATGTCCGAGTAAAGAATAAAGTGGAATTACAAGGTATTCCTACCGTACGAGAGTTTCCTGAAGCATTCTTGGACGACTTACCGGGACTACCACCCGATAGAGAGATAGAATTTGTGATTGATACATACCCCGAGGCATTACCTATATCTAAGAATCCTTACCGAATGGCACCTGTTGAGTTAAAAGAATTAAAGGTCCAACTACAAGAATTAGTTGACAAGGGATTTATACGTTCTAGTAGTTCTCCCTGGGGTGCACCTGTCCTTTTCGTTAAAAAGAAAGATGGTTCTCTTAGAATGTGTATAGACTACAGAGAACTGAATAAGTTGACAGTCAAGAATAAATATCCTTTACCCCGGATAGATGACCTGTTTGACCAACTACAAGGAGCTAAGGTATTCTCAAAGATTGACTTACGTTCGGGTTATTACCAACTGAAGGTTAAGGAAGGAGATATACCAAAGACAGCCTTCAGAACCCGCTACGGACATTATGAATTTCTTGTGATGTCATTTGGACTGACTAACGCGCCTGCAGCTTTCATGGACTTGATGAACCGAGTATTTCGTGAATACCTGGATAAGTTTGTGATTGTGTTTATAGATGACATTTTAGTATACTCACAGACTGAAGCCGACCATGCTGAACATTTGAGAATAGTGTTATCAACCTTAAAACAGCAACAACTCTATGCCAAACTGTCCAAATGTGAATTTTGGCTGGATAAAGTCAACTTTTTAGGTCATGTCATTTCTGCTGAGGGCATATCAGTAGACCCAACTAAGGTTCAGGCCGTTAAGGACTGGCCGCAGCCAAAGAATGTCAGTGAAGTTCGAAGTTTCCTTGGTCTGGCTGGTTATTATAGGAAGTTCATTAAGGGATTTTCTATGATAGCTAAACCTTTAACCAACTTAACCAAGAAGGACCTCAAGTACTCTTGGACCGAAGCTTGTGAAGACAGCTTCCAATCACTGAAACAGAAGTTAACGACAGCCCCATTATTGACTCTCCCAACTGAAGAAGGAAAATTTAGTGTTTATTGTGACGCATCCAAGATTGGTTTGGGGTGTGTTTTGATGCAAGAAGGTAAAGTTGTGGCGTATGCCTCTAGGCAGCTAAAAGGTTATGAACAGAATTACCCCACTCATGATTTAGAGCTAGCTGCAGTTGTTTTTGCTTTAAAAATTTGGAGGCACTATTTGTATGGACAGCAGTGCGATGTGTTTTCTGACCACAAGAGTTTAAGGTATCTTTTCACCCAAAAGGAATTAAACATGAGACAAAGACGTTGGTTAGAATTTGTTAAGGACTATGACTTTGAAATCAAGTACCACCCGGGTAAGGCTAATGCTGTAGCCGATGCTTTGAGCAGAATGTCAAAAACAATGCAACCCGCAGTGTCAGTTTTGTCTGCACCCTTGAGGACTGAAGTTCAGAAGTTTGAATTGGAACTAGTTCCAGGGTTGTCAGCCTTACTTACCGATTTGACCATTCAACCAACGGTTTTGGAAAAGTTCAAAGAGTCACAACAGAAGGATTCCGAGGAGAATAACAGTATGATGAATAAGTTGAAGGACGCCACCTCCGAGTTTAGTCTTTCCAATGATGGAATCCTGAGATTTAGGAATCGATGGTATGTCCCTTGTGATGAAGAATTACGTAAGTTGATTTTGGCCGAGGCTCACTCGTCTTCCTTTTCTATACATCCCGGTAGCACCAAGATGTATCGAGACTTGAAGTTACTTTATTGGTGGCCTAATATGAAGAGGGATGTCGCCAAGTACGTAGAATCATGCTTGGTATGCCAGCAAGTTAAAGCCGAGCACCAACGACCAGGAGGTACCCTTCAACCTCTACCTATTCCCGAATGGAAGTGGGAAAACATTGCCATGGATTTTGTTGTAGGCTTACCTAAAACAACTAAAGGACATGACAGTATTTGGGTTGTGATTGATAGGATGACAAAGTCAGCTCATTTCTTACCTGTAAAGACAACCTACACGATGGACCAACTTGCTAATCTTTACGTTCAAGAAATTATCAGATTGCATGGGATTCCCGTATCCATAGTCTCTGATCGTGACCCTAGATTCACCTCCCGATTCTGGAAAAGTTTACAAGGTACCTTAGGCACAAAGTTATCCTTCAGCACCGCTTTTCACCCGCAGACGGATGGACAATCCGAGAGGACCATTCAGATACTCGAGGATATGTTGAGAGCATGTGTGCTTGACTTTCAGACTACATGGAGTAGACACCTACCTCTGATTGAGTTTTCTTACAACAATAGTTACCAGTCCACCATTGGTATGGCACCCTATGAAGCTTTGTATGGCAGGAAATGTAGGTCACCTTTGTACTGGGATGAGGTTGGTGAAGCGAAGTTATTGGGCCCAGAGATTTACAACAGATGTCAGACAAGATTACAGTCATTAGGAAAGGATGTTAACTGCACAAAGCCGGCAGAAGAGTTATGCGGACCAAAGAAGAAGAGATCTTGAATTTCTGTTGGCGATGAAGTTTTCCTGAAGATTTCACCATTTAGAGGAGTCTTAAGATTTGGTAAGAAGGGAAAGCTTAACCCACGGTTCATTGGACCATTCCCTGTCTTAGCTAAGATTGGTAGCACAGCCTATAGATTACTTTTGCCTCCATCTTTGGAAAAGGTTCACAATGTCTTTCATGTGTCTATGCTAAGGAAATGCATACGTGATCCGACTCAGGTTGTTGAACCAACAGAAATCGAAGTTGAACCTAATTTGGTGTATGAAGAGAAACCAGTACAAATTTTGGATTCTGCAGTGAAGACTCTAAGGAATAAGGAAATCTTGTTGGTTAAGGTTTTGTGGAAGAATCATGGTATTGAAGAAGCTACATGGGAACTGCAGCAGGATATGTTGGACAAGTATCCAAAACTCTTTGCTTGACCAATTTTCGGGGACGAAAATTTTGTTTAAGGAGGGGTGGATGTAACGCCCGACATTTCGGCCAGGTGATTTTCTGACCATTCTCATTGTTACCCTTTATTTAACCTTTATGATTAAATTTAATATTGAGGCAAATTCATTACAAGTTGAGTAAAACTAGGTTGAGTGGCAATTTTGTAATAAAGATTAAAGGATTAGGTATAAATAGAAAATGGGAACCTTAAATCTCATTTAAACCTCACTGCAGCCGACATTTCCTCTCGGCGACTCCCTTCTTCTCTGGAACTTTCTTCCTCCCCAGCAACTGGTTTTTCAGCCTCCACTCCGATAACCCGCATTCTAGGTAAGATTTTGACAATGTAGATGCCGGGTAGTCATTTAGAACTCTGTTTTCAGTTGAACTTGTACTTTCGGGCTCTTCAATGGCTGAGTCAGTTGGTTATCGTTCTTTATCTCCATTTGGTAATGCCACCTTTAAATCGATTCTGGACCTTTTATATAACCGACCCCGTTTAATCGATAGCTATATCTAGCTGTTTCGGTTTTGGATTTCAGACTGTACAGAGAACCTTAGCTGTTAGATTCTAGGATGACTTTCGATTAGAACTTTTAGGACTTTATTTTAACTACTGTGATGTGAAATGTGTTAGGTGAAGAAGTTGAAGAGAAGGTGATTCAAGTTGCTAAGGAATCCAGGTAAGTGAATGTATTAAGTTTCCGGCCAATAGGGCCCTACATCAAAGGATTAAGTTAGATTTAGTGAACATTGTCTGCTATATGTTTGATGAAATGTCGATGGATATGGTTCTGTTATTCTCATGTACTCCCCTGTCTTAGTTCGATGATTAAGTGCATTTATGTTATGCATCATGTTTTACTTCTCAAGCATATGAAAATGTTTTGAAATATGTTTTCTCATGAATAAGGTAAGAAGATAAAACTTATGCAACGTGGTTAAGTGAGGGTTGGGGGTGGTTCGGCGTATGTCACAGTCCGCAGTAGGACATATGAATACGACCCGCAGTAGGGACCATGATCAAACTCACTGTCGAACCCCCTTTACCGGCACAAATCCTCCCTTAAACCACATAATGTAATGAAGAATATGAATGATGAAAGGAATGATGAATATGAGCATGTCTACGAATGATGATTATGAACAATGAATACGAGATACGATTACGAATGATGATTAAGATAAGTACATGAAAAGAAAAGACTTATGAGCATGTTTTTCTCCAAGTTATGCATTCATGAACTCATAATAGTTTGCATTCCTTACTAAGCCTTAGGCTTACAGTTACACCTTATGATGTAGGTGAAGAAATATCAGGTGAGGAATTCAAAGTTGATGAAAATGTCTAAGCTCGGTTGCTGGAAGGTGCTCAGGGTGGAAAGTCTGTGGCTGGATGGCGATATGACCCTCTGGTTTTACTCTTAAGGTTTAATGATAACTATGAACATAAAAGTTTAAGTAGGATGATGTTACTTATGATTATGGAGCTTGAACTTGTCTAGCTTGAATACTGATTATGAGTATATTATAAGAATATAGAATGAGTGATTTTAACTAAGTCTTCCGCTGTATGAGTTTTAATGAATCTGTGGTTTATTCTGTTGGTGTCCCGGTATTAAGTTTGAAGTTATGATGTTTGTGCTGCCGGTAGACGAAATGTATTTGTCTATCGAAGGTGTGAGTGTTATTATGGAGTTTAGAAATCAAAGTTTGCTTGTCTACCGGAGAGAAGATGTTAGGTTAATGTTAGTATCGTAGATGAAAGTACTTGTCTATCGCAGGAGATGTGTTATTTTGAGTGTAGAAAATCGACAGGAGGATTGTGATGGGAGTCGGGTAAGTCTGTCTTCCGGAGGACGTCATCGGAAGAGGAAAAGTATTTGTCTTCCGGATGACGTCATCAGCAGACGATATTGCCTAGAGATCGGCATGTGTAGTAGGTCAAGTCGGAAGGTGTGAGTGTTATTATGGAGTTTAGAAATCGGTAGATGAAGTTTGCTTGTCTACCGGAAGAAGAAGATGTTAGGTTAATGTTAGTAGTCGGTAGATGAAAGTCCTTGTCTATCGGCAGGAGATGTGTTATTTTGAAGTGTAGAAATCGACAGGAGGATTGTGATGGGAGTCGGGTAAGTCTGATGGAATGTCATTCCGCCTTACCGGAAGATGTAGTGCCACGTCATCGGCAGATGATGTGAGTTAATCTACCAGAAGATGTAGTGCCACGTCATCGGCAGATGATGTGAGTTAATCTACCAGAAGATGTAGTGCCACGTCATCGGCAGATGATGTGAGTTAATCTATCGGAAGATGTAGTATAAATGCCATCGGCAGATGTTGTGTGTTGCCATCGGCAGATGGAGTGCCTTGTCATCGGTAGATAAGTCAGTCTTTTGTCGTTGTAATTGAGTGATGATTTAATTGGTCACGCGTGATGCACGTGACCGTCGGCAGATGCAAATATGTGTGCCTGCCGATAGATGTCTAATGAATCATGTGAGATGCACGTGCAGGCCGGTAGAACAACTGGATGTTTGTCGTTTAGCGACCGGCAGGAGTGAAAGCTAAATGTGGTTGTTCAGCGAACTTAAGTTAAGTTAGAATGAGATTTGATATATATATAAAAAAAAAATATATACACCGATTACAGAGGTATAAAAGTACGGATAAGTTTAAAGGAAAGTCATGACACGTGACGATCCTCCACGGGTCGTTACAGAAGTTGTTGGTAACCCTCTTTAGGAGAATGCTATGGCCGAGGAATTAACTGCTCTACATTAGACTCATACTTGAGATATGGTACCGTTGCCACTTGGGAAACGTGCTATTAGATCTCGTTGTGTTTTTAAGATCAAAACGAAATCCGATGGTTCCATCGAACGGTACAAAGCTCGTTTTGTTGCTAAAGGTTACTCTACAAAGTATGACATGAATTATGAGGAAACTTTTCCCTTGTTGCTAAAATGACCACCATTCGAATGATGATTGTTGTTGTCTCTGTTTGTCGATGAAAAATATCTCAGATGGATGTCAAGAATACCTTATTAAATGGTGATTTTAAAGAAGAAGTGTATATGGTGCCTCCTCTTGGAGTTGCTCACCGACCTAGCGAAGTTTGTAGACTTCATAAAGCTCTCTATGGACTCAAACAAGCACCACGTGCTTGGTTTGAGAAGTTCTCTACTATAATTACCTCGTTTTGCTTTCGTCCCAGTAATCATGATTCAGCTTTATTTGTCAAGTGTACAGGTGTAGGTCGTATACTTTTTTCCTTATATGTGAATGACTTGATAAGTACTAGTGATGATTATGATGAAATTGAAACTTTAAAGTATGAATTACCTCGTTGTTTCGCTATGAAAGACTTAGGTTTGCTGCGCTACTTTCTAGGTATCGAGATTGCCTTTTCGCCAAAAGGTTATTTATTGTCTTAGTCAAAGTACATAGTTGATCTATTTGAGCGTGCACGTCTCACTGACAACAAGACAGTAGATACTTCAGTTGAGACTAATGCTCGGTACTCTCCATCAGATGGTTCTTCTTTGCCAGATCCTAGTCTCTACTATACAGTTGTGGGAAACTTAGTTTACCTTACTGTGACTCGTCCTGATATTGCTCATGCTGTGCACGTGATTAGTCAATTTGTCACTACACCGACTACAGTTCATTGAGCTGGCATTCTTTGCATTCTTTGATATCTTTAAGGAACTCATTTTCAGAGTTTCTTATTCTCCTATTCTTCCTCGTTAGAGCTTCGTGCATACTTTGATGTTGATTGGGTAGTCGATTCTACAGACCGTAAGTCGACCACCGACTTCTGTATTTTTCTTGGAGATTCTCTTGTCTCTTGGAAGAGTAAGAAGCAAGATATTATCTCTAGGTCTTCCACGGAAGTTGAGTATCGTGTTATGACTACCACCACTTGTGAGATTGTTTGGCTACGTTGGTTACTTAGAGATATGAGTATTCTTCTTCGTCAACCTACTGCTCTTCATTGTGATAATCAGAGTGTCATCTACATTGCACGTAATACAGTCTTTCATGAGAGAACGAAACATATTGAGATTGATTGTCATCTCACTCGTTATCATCTACAGCTTGACACTATCACGCTACCTTGCGTTCCTTCCTTACCGCAGATAGCTGATATGTTTACCAAGGCTCACTCCGCGTCGCGCTTCCCTTCTTTGTCTAACAAACTCTCCATACTTCTAGCTATAGCATCGTAAGTTTGATGGGAGATATTAGTTTATATGTATTAGCTTTAATGTCTTTTTAGTAATTTACTTTACTTGTTTATTAACCCTAGCTATATAAATCTTTTAGGTTGTATTATTTAATAGATTTTTTATTTTTTCAATAAGATCTTTCGTCTTCCCTTTTCAATTTCAACAGACTTAACTTAATTGGGACAAAATTTATATTCAACAATAAAATTAAGAAAAATGTGGAGTATGTCAAGTATAAATATGTTGGTAAAACGAGTTAATGAAACAAGTACTAGGGCAACATATGAAAAAACATTCTACTATAATGTAGTACATACATAAAATAGGTTCTACTGTACATTATGAAAAACTCCTGTGTAAATTCAGCCCCTCACAGACACCACGCACAACATGTCATAGGCATATAGCGGCGATACTCGACAATCAGTAAAGCCACGAAAACAAAGCCCTTAGTTAGGTGTAAAGTTTGCGCCATGGGACATGACAGTAAACTATCTCATTACTCTAGTTAACACAAACAAGTACTTCCTCCAACAGTCAAATGTGTATAAAGAAAACATAACTCCTTGCGATCAAATTTGGTTTACAAGACCAATATGATCAATAATGTAATATGCATGCTTAAAATAAATATGTCAAGTGAAAATATATATATATCATGATAATAAAATCGACGAGTCATAAAATGAACATATCAATTTTTATACGAGAACACCTCTCAAATAAGATTTGGAAAAGTAGTACATATGCTGGACATAAAATAAACTCTAATCTCACAGTTAGCCTATCCATACCATAGCCCAAACAATTTGGAAGTCAAATAATTCGAAAAACGTTCAATATTTTAAGTTTCTATCCCTAATCATCAATTATTACCAAATAAGGATTGAAATCTCATGGTTTAAATTTTAAATTTCAAGGCTTTAAATGACTCGAGCACTATTTAATCAAAAACTTAAGGGAGACCCTAACACAACCCAAGAACGCTTGGACAGAAAGTCCAAAACAGGTCTTGAGCCGCGACCCAAAAGTCCCTGAGTCGCGGCTCAAATGAATGTTGTCCCACAGCCAGCAGAGCCTAGGCCGCGGCTCAGAAGCGTCGTCTTCTCTGACGTCGATAACTGTTTCGCCGGATTTTTCCTATATTACCAGGCAGACACTCCTGCAAATCACCAACTCACCTGAGAACAACATTAAAACACGATCCACACCCAATAATGGAGAAATTTAAGTCCATAAATCCAATCTTTTTCATCTAATAATTCACATTCTGAAGTAAAACGATGTACAGAGAAATTTTGATTTTTATTGCCAACTCCGGCGAGACCAAGGTAGTTCTACAATGAAATCTAACTTGATTTCTCTGCAACAAATTCCAATAAAAATTCAGCCTTTTTCCACGCCAAAAATCAGAACCTAAAATGTAATTCAGAGGAAACATTAGAACCATATTCTTACCCATAAAAATCATATCTTCTCCTTCCCATCAACATCTCCAAAACGTAGCAGAAAACTCAGCGCTGTTCTATGGATAAACCTGACAGAATTTCCTCTCTGAATCACTCACGAAATTTTGAGTTTACAGTGCTAAATGATGAGGCAGTAAGAGTAAGAAGTGAGCCTGGATTGTGCTGGATTTTCTTTGAGTCTCATTGTTTATCTTGTATTTCTATTATTGTTTGTATTCTCATATTTGTTACTTCGAGGAGGTTTTTGATTTGTGTTAAATCTTCCGCATTTAACTTTAGGCTAGACGGTGGACCTCCTTGAAGTTGATCATTTAACCTGGCATTTCTGTTAGACCCTCTCCCGGGATCGAGACAGTAAAACAATATTCTTGTCTTGAAGGCAGGAGGTGGTCTGCGACAGGAGGATTGTATTGTACAGAGAAAATAGGGGAGGCGAATCTCCTATCTGTGTAACTGTTCCTATGAGAAAGAGGTCTCATTTTTAAAAAATGAATTAATTAATACCTTATATGTTGATTGGCAGTTATCACGGGTTTTTACTTTTTACATAACTTTTGTCAAATCTTTTGCTCTCTTTTTGAAGACTAATTTTTGAAGACACTTACGCGTCAAATTTATGGTTATAGTGACACGAACAGTGGTGCACACGTGTGAATTCGCATGATCCAGCAGCTTTACCAAGTGAAAATCGCCAACCACAGTTTCGTAGATATCGTTTGACAATGATGTCAAATTGACCAAAGAATATAGTTTTAAGGAACTTTTGGGCATTGAAACAAAAGCTAAGTGAAAATTTACAAAATAATTAAAGTCTGTTGTAAGGAAAAGATTACATTACAGGAGAAATCCTGAAAGTGAACTCATCAATTCTCCACATTGGATATCAATGATCAACATAAAACCACTGTTTCCAATGTTCATACTGCTACTTCTCACTTTTCTTATAGCAATATTTGTAGTTGAAAGTAGAAATAGTTCCTCCAGATCTTTCTAGACAAACTCAATTTTGAACCTTTTGTGATTAGAAGAAAGATGTAACTTTTGGTAAAATGCTTTCTAAATGAACTCGTCAAGATGTTTTCAAGGGTCAATTATATTAAAGTTGCAAGTATAAGGTCAGCACTTACTAATATTAAAGATGCACTGCTAGATCCTCTGATATATATCTAGTGTCATCTGTATGCATTAGACGTTTGCCATCTCAGTAGATAGTATTCATTTAGAAAGATATATGAACAAAGAGTGTAAATAAATGATACCCGACACTTTACATCTTCTATTCTCTAGATATTCGCAATAGGCAAATAGATTTTCAGGTTGAATGTTTTTGACAAAATGAGTGCAAACTTAGGTAGTCAACATACAGATGAGTTCAAACTATAAAATGATTGAATCTATAACAAAGCAAAACATTTTATACTATGCACGTACCTAGCCATGTAAGAGGCCTCGGAAGACAATGAATGTGCATGCGTGAAACAACTCCTAGCTTCATAAATTGTTGTGTCTAATTACTTAAAAAGAATTACAAATATCAACGGCAGCTTAGGACTCCATTGGAACAAAAATGTACTTCACAGGTGATCACAAATGAGATTGAGATTGTAATCAATAAGAATTCGTGGAAGGAAATGGAGGGTTTTCAGCTACCATCATGAAGCAATCGTAGATTTTCTCATGTCAAAGAAAAACGGAAGGGATTTGGAGCATATTATACTATCAAGTAGCACAAATTTAAATTTCTGGGAAAAAAGATGCCACATAATGCAAAACATTGCGGAGCAAAGGTTGTGTCAAGATAACAACTCAAATGCTTGCACAACTAAGCACTTATTTCTAGGTAATAAAGGACTACAATGAGAACAAGAATTTGAATTTAGAGCTGGTAGCATTAGTCTAGAGAAACTTGGTTTCAAATCTTATCCAAATATCAAAATCTAAACAACTAACTGGATCTTGTTGCCAAAATCTCAACAACAAGCTTATTGACAATATTCATTTCTAAAACAAGGCAAGAAATAAATAAAATCTAACTTGTATTTTCTGGCTGTGTAGAAAGGCCAAATCTCTGAGGAAAAAGAGGGTCATTGTCTCGTTGAGTTTCTGCATACGGGAGCTCCCCAACAGCAACAATGGCATAGGAGAAATCATTGCCTTTCACAAAATCTGTATCAGAGTTCTCATTAAATACTATCTCTGTGTTTGGATCCACTGTGTCTCTAACAGCTTATAGAAATTGTGGTTCATGTATTTTTTTTCAAAAAAAAAAAAAAACTAGAGAAGAGTACTTTTTATACTGCCTTTGAGCGACACTTTATACCCTCACTATATTGTATGAAATTCTCGTTAGCATATGAGAATTGTTAATTTTTAAGAATCAAGAGAGAACATCAATATTGCACGAAAAACAGAAGAAAGGAACTGACGTAAAAAACAACAGAGAAATTTTTCTTGAAATCAAATACCCGTATATTCAAAGACAATTGAAAAAGAGAGTACAACATCTGAAATTTTTTTACAACCTTTTTAAGCAGAAAAATATAGAATAAAACCACTAACTACTGGATTCTAAAAACAAGGAAAAATGGAAATAACTTCTAAAGCAGTTTCTTAACACTCCTTGCTATAGAATTTGCAGCCGTTGAGTTTGTCCCTCAACAACTCGACCTTGCTCATAGACAGTGACTTGGTAAAAATATCTGCAGCTTGATTTTCTGTTTTGTAATAGACAAGAACAATAGCTCCATCTTTTTGTACTTCACGTAAAAAGAATAATTTGATGTCGATATGTTTGGTTTTTCCATGAAATACAGGATTGTTAGATATGACAATGGCAGCTTGGTTGTCAACAAAAATCTCAGTGCTTTCTTTTTGCTCCATATTGAGATCTTTTAAAATTTTCTTCAACCACAACGCTTGATTAACATCAACTGTTGCAACAATAAATTATACTTCAACAGTGGATTGAGTAACAATGTCTTGTTTCTTTGAACACCATGAGACAACACCAGAGCCAAAAGTAAAACAGTAGCCTGAATTACTTCTCATATCATCGACAGAACTTCCCCAGTCACTATCTGAGAAACCAATCAGTTTAAAATTATTGCTTCTTGTGAATTTAATACCAAAATCACTTGTGCCTTTGACATATCTAATTACTCTCTTGGCAGCTTTGAGATGCAACTTACTTGCACAATGCATAAACCTTGATAAAATACATACAACATTTAAAATATCGGGTCGTGTTGCTGTAAGTTACATCAAACAACCAATCAAGCTTCTAAAGTATCCCTCATCTACTTTATTAGTGTCATCTTCTTTACACAGCTTCTCCTTTTGATTCATAGGAGTATTTACTCCCTAGCATTCCTCAAGTTTAAACTTCTTCATAATCTCTTTAACATACTTCTTCTGGCAAAGGAAGACTTCATACTCAGCTTGCTTAATTTCCATTTCAAGAAAAAAAGTCATCAATCCAACATCTGTCATCTAAAAAAACTCTATCATCTCTTGCTTAAACTTTTCCACGAGACTTGTTTTGCTTCCTATCACAAGCAAATTATCAACATAGAGGAAAATAAAACGAATTTCAACTCCATCTTGCTTTACATATAGAGTTGATTCTGAAATACTTTTGACAAATCCTAAGTTTAACAAGTATTCATCAATCCTATTATACCAAGTTCGTGGAGCTTGTTTTAAACCATAAAGAGCTTTCTTGAGAAGAAACACCTTGTATTCTTCACCTGCCTTTATAAAACCTTGAGGTTGCTCAATATATATTTCTTCATGCAGGAAACCATTTAAAAATCCCGATTTGACATCAAGTTGGTACACTCTCCAATTCTTCTGAGCAGATATAGCAAGTAGTAGCCCGATGGTGTCCAAACGAGCGACTGGCGCAAACGTATCAAAGTAATCCACCCCAAAAACTTGAGCATAACCTTTTACAACAAGTCTTGCCTTATGCTTGTTAACAGTGCCATCACCATTTAACTTGGTTCTATACACCCACTTGACTCCAATCACTTTTCTGTCTTGAGGCATTTCTACAGAAATCCAAGTTTTATTTTTCTCGATCATTAACAACTCCTCCTTCATTGCAACTATCCATTTATGATCTTTGCTCGCTTCTTCATAATCTACAGGTTCACAAACAGCTATGTTGCAATTTTCATAAATTTCAGAGAGTGATCTTATACCTCTAACAGGAACATCATCCACCATTGCATTTTGCCAATCTTCAAGTCTCCATTCTTCTATGTTTGAAACAGGAAACATGAGCTTTAGATTTTTCGAGACATGGTCTGTCTTCTTTTTATCATCTCAATTCCATTCTTTATCTTCTATAAAGAGCATATCATTGCTAATAACAATGCTTTCTGTTTGTAGCTGAAAAATCTTATAAGCTTTGTAAAGAGAACTATAGCCTATAAAAATACCCAGTGAAGCTCTTTTATCCAGTTTATCTCGCTTGCGTTGTGGAACATGGGTAAAACACAAATAGACGAATACTTTAAGAAATCTCAGAGATGGTTTGTATCCATACCAAGTCTCAATTGGTGTTTGATCCTTCACTACATTAGTAAGAAGCCGATTTTGAAGAAAAACTGAAGTATTTGCTGCCTCTGTCCATAATTTCTTTAGCAAGTTTTTCTCATGAAGCATGCATCTCGTAATCTCTAAGATATATTGATTTCTTCTTTCACTAATTCTATTTTGTTGAGGAGTATAGGGAGCTGTAAGCTGATAATCAATGCCGACATCCTCACAAAATTTATTAAATTCTGCCTCCATTATTAGATCTCAAAACCTGAATTTTACAGCCACATTCATTTTCAACTCTTGCTTTGAACTTCTAGAAAATTTGAGCTGCCTCTAATTTGTACTTCAACAAAAAAATCCAGCACATTCTAGTGAAATTATCAACAAAGACAATATAATAAGACTACCTTTTAAAGAAGGTGTCCTTTGTGGGCCTGCAATATCAGTATGAATTAATTGCAGTTTTTTTATGCCCTTTCGGCCACTTTTGGAAATGATTTTCTGTTTTGCTTTCCAAACAAACAAGCTTTGCAACTTGGAATGTGATCATCAAGTTCCGAAAGATCATTTGTCATCATCTTAGACTTCATTTGCAGCAGCCTTTGGTGATGATAATGTCCGAGTATTTTGTGCCATAGCTCTGTGATATTTTCTTTGATCGGAAAAGCATTATGCTCCTCCTCCAATAGATCTAAAGCAAAACTTTTCCCTTTCATTTTTACCTTAAAAATATCTTGATTGGAGGCATCCTTAATCATACAATATTTTTCTTCAAAAATTACCTTAAAATCTCTTTAAACCAATTGACCAACGCTCAACAAATTTTGTTGAATTTCAAAAACAAAAAGAACATCATAAATAAGCTTTGTACCCGAGCACGTTTCTATTGTCACAACACCCTTTCCTTTGATAGAAATGTAATCACCATTACCTATTCTAACTTTGGTGATATTTGTTGGTGTCAATTCTTTGAAAAGCTCATTGTCATTGGTCATATGATTAGTGCAACCACTGTCAATTAGCCAACTTTCAGTTGATTCATTGTTGGAAAAACATGTAGCCACAAACAACTTATCCTCCTCCTCTTGGTTAACAACCTTAGCCTTTTCACCTTGTTGTTGATTGTTCTTTTTGCGAATTACAGCTTCATGCCCTATCTGATTGCACTGACTACATTTTGCATCTAGTCTTCTCCAGCATTTGAAAGGAGGATGACCCTTTCTGTTGCAATGTTGACATGGAGGGTATTCCTTTTTGTTTTCAACTTTGTTGTAGTTGGTAGAAGACTCTCTAGTTGATCATTGGTTCTTCCTGAAATTTTTCTTTTTGTTGAACTTTGTTTTTTCTTGGTACTTGGCAAGTAAAGCTCCTTCAACAGCAATATCTTGTCTCATAACCCTTCTTTGCTGCTGCGCTAGCAGTGCATGAAGAATTTCTGTAAGAGAAATTTGAGACAAATCCTTGGTATTTTCCAAGACTGAAATGGAAGCTTCAAATTTTTCAGGCACTGTTACAAAAACTTTTTTCAACAATTCTTGAATCATTAAAGGTAGAATCAAGTAACCTAACACGATTTGCAATATTCAGCAATCGATCAAAATACTCTTTGATTGATTTTGTTTCCTTCATTTTCTGCAACTCAAAGTCTCTAATTAAGTTCAGAATTTTCATCCCTTTGATTCTTTCATCTCCCTCGTATTCCTTCTTGAGATAATCCCAAATCACCTTTGCTACTTTAGCGACATAATACCAGTAAAGATTACAGAAGAAACTGCAACAAATAAACATGTTTTTTGATTTCTTTGTTTTCTTTTCTTTATGTGCTTTGATTTGTACCATGGTGAGATTGTTTGGAAAAATTAGAACTTCATAGTCTTCTTCTACTGCTTTCGAAATATCCAAAGCTTCCAAGTAAGTCTCCATTCGAACTGCCTAGAATTGGTAGTTATCTCCATCAAACACTGGTGGAGCAATAAAGATTGAACTTGCTTTGGCTTCCATGATTATCAAACTTACACAAATTCCTTAACAACCTGGCTCTGATGCCAAATGTTAATTTTTAAATCAATATTACAAGAAAAACAGAAGAAAGGATCTGATGTCAAGAACACCAAAGAAGTTTTTCTTGAAATCAAATACCCATATATTCAAAGACAACAGAAGAAAAGAGTACAACATTTGAAATTTTTTTACAACCTTTTTAAGCAGAAAAATACATAATAAAACCACTAACTACTGGATTCTAAAAACAAAGAAAAATGGAAATAACTTCTAAAGCTGTTTCTTAACAAAATTATCATCAAACTGAATAACTTATATACCACCAGAAGTGAAAATCAGGAGAAGAAGTGCAATTGAGGACAAAGAAGCAGCAAAAATAAATAATTCACTTAGAATTCCATGATTTCATTAGGCGAGATGAAAGAAACATATATGAAGTTACCTACTTTAAGGGATTGAGCTTTAGTTTATATCGCAAGTCCAATGTAAAGATAGCACAGTTGTACAAATCTTTTCCTTTTTTTTTTTTCTTTTTTGTAATTGATAAAAGCTACTTGAAGTTAATTTGTTCCCACTAAGTCCCTGACATCTCAGGGTCCAACCAAAACATTGATATCCTAAATTGTTGGCATGAGTTCCAGCCACAAGGATCCTTGATGCCTTTTTCGAGAAGAGGGATGACAAGCTCATCAGAATTTTCTCCATTCTTCATAAGAACAAGTGATTTTCTTACTGCTTCTCTAGTCAAATCTCTATGACCCTGTTGAACAAGATGAGCTTAGAAGAAACTAAAACTATCTCATGTTTGAGCATTTTTCAAATGTTTCGTTAAGAGGCTTACCTTGCTATCGAGCTGATGGAATAAGGTATGGTCAGGCAAGGGTTCTCAAACAATCCCATGGAGAACTTAACTCTAAAAATTCTCTTCACTGCATAATTAATACGACTCATGGAAATAACACCTTCGTTGACAATGACACTGCATTTATTGACCTTAATCAGCAAAGAAATGATGGAATCTTCATCTCCCAAACCAAGTATGCCAAAAATCTGTTGAAGCGTTTCAAGTTAGAGAATGCATGTCCCAAAAGAACACCAATTGGGACACATGAAAAACTCTCTAAAGATGAGAAATTGACTCTTTTGATGCATGACTATATAGAAGTATGATTGATAGCCTCTTATATTTAACTGCTAGTCGACCTGACATTTGTTATACTGTGAGATTATGTGCACAGTTCCAAGAAAATCCTCGGGAGTCTCACCTGATGTCAGTTAAGCGAATTCTCAAATATGTTGGCAGGACGACTGACTATGGACTCTGGTATTCCTTTGATACAAATGCTAATGTGGTTGGTTATTATGAAGCTGATTGGGCTGGAAGTTTGGATGATCGGAAGAGTACTTATGGTGGATGTTTTTATTTGGGGAACAATCTGGTGTCTTGGTTTAGCAGGAAGCAGAACTCTATTTCTCTGTTTACTCCCAAGACAGAATATATCGCAGCTGGTAGTAGCTGTACTCAGCTTCTTTAGACGAAATAAATGCTCAAGGATTACGGTGTCACACAGGATGTCATAACCTTATACTGTGATAATTCAAGTGCTATTAATATCTCCAAGAATCCAGTATAGCATTCTCGGACAAAGCATATTGATATTCGACATCTTTTCATTAGATGCCTTGTAGAAGATAAAATCATCACCTTGGAGCACATGGTGACCGAAAAGTAAATTACCGATATTTTTACAAAATCATTGGATGATGTAAGATTCGAAGAACTGAGGTCTGCCCTAGGCCTCTGTGTCATATGAAGAAATATTCTAGTTGAAGTTAAAAAAAAAAATTCACCACTTGTCTTAGGCGACTTCTTTATTGTTAATATTTTTTTTTGGTCTGTAACTTCCTGCATGACACAAGGGGTTCTATGAATCTTTCAGCGATCCTTGTGGAAATTTGAGATTAATCTTAGAAGTATTGATGGCAGTTTTTATGAGAAGTTTAAAGAAATATTTATGTATTTATGGTTTATTTCCATAATATCATTATTCTCAAAATTATAGGGTATTTCAGATTTATTTTCCAAAAATTCCCATGAGTACTTTTGAAATTTTTATGAAGACTAAAAATAAATCATCATGGATCTTAAGGAAATTCACAGTGCCTCAATTATGGTTATTGGATGAGTTTATCTCCAAATCTAAAACCTTGCGGATTTTATGGTGTATTTCCATAGAATTATTTGATTTATTCCCATAACTTGCGTACTTAATGATTTATTCTAAAAGTCATGTGCAAATTGTGATTATTTTATTCTCTTGGAAAATGGAGAAATTTTAATGTGATTTAGTGGACCATATTTTCAAATTGAGGGTATTATGGTTTATTTCCATAAACCTTTAAGGAGTCTCAACTAGGGGTGAGCACAAACCGGACCGAACCGAAGAACCGGATTGGAACCGAATTTTTGGTCCGGTTCTGGGTGGCTTTGCATTTTAAAAAATCAAAATTCGGTTTTTTTGTAAAAGAACCAAAATATTTGGTTCGGTTTTTGGGTTTAGTGAGACAAACCCAAAAAAAACCGAACCAAATTTCTTGCCTAATTCTTCTCTGGGAAATTCGTGGTCTTCAGTTTCACTCTTCGAAAATCAGAGCAAACTTCGCTCTCTGTAAAGTGCGAACCCTACGCCAGTCGCCCAGCGCCGAACCCCCATCGCCGACGCCGACGCCGACGCCGAGCCTAGCCAAGCCACTCTCTGTCTCTCTCTTCTCGCACTTCACAGTCGCTTGACGCCTAAGCCCCAACCACTCTCTTTGCTTGCACCTCGCATCGCAACACCGTGCCTGTCTTCGTCAGACTGAAGGACGAATTGAGTCACCGACGCCGATTAAGGTAAGCTCTTGTTTCATTTGCGGGTGGATTTTCACGAAGGTTGATTTTCTCTTGTAGTTTATTCAAACTGTTTTTTTTTTTTGCTTTGCAATTGCTGAACAATGTGTGTGCTTGATGTTTATTGGTTGATATTTGTGTGCATTCGTTGATGTTTGTGTGCTGATGTTTGCGTGCTTAATGTCAATGAACCGAGTGATTCATGAAATTTTCATCTTTTTGGGATTTAAAAAAAAAATTGAAATGAGAAAACTGGATTCGGACCAGAACCGGAACCGAAATTCTTGTCCAAATCTGGTCCAGTCCTTAAAAAAATTTAAACGCTCCTGGTCCTGAAAATTGAAAACTGAATTTTATTAATGCAGTCCCAATTTTCTCTAAAACCGGACCGGACCGATTTTTGCTCACCCCTAGTCTCAACGACAAAATCTTTCTCTCTCCTCTGTTAGCATTCTGTATTTCGAAGGGTTCCATTGTTTAGGGCTTCTCTCGAGTGTTCTTCTCCATGACAATCAGCAAAGAATCAACTGAAAATTCATCATCAAGCAATGTTCCAGACACTGTCACAGATGCTCATCTTGTTTATCTTGAATTGGAGATGGCGATTGTTGTCTATACGACACCAACTATTGCGTACACGGCGTCTGAACTTAAAGAGGAGCAATCAAAAATAGCAATGGAAGCTCTTCCTATTCATCAAGTGGATTCGTCTGGCGTCAAAAGAAGATTTCGAAAAATCATGAATGACAGATTCAAAACTAGCTTTGGTCCTCCTAAGGCTCCTAATCGTTCAAGACTTACTCGAGCTTCAAAGGGAAAAAGGGCCCGAGTGATTAAAGAAGATTCCTCTGATGATCAATGGTCCGAAAAAGATGAAATAGAATCGGACTCTTCTGATGTTGTGGTTCAAGAAGTTCAGACTTCAAAACAGTCCATGAATCTTCGTTCTAGTTTCAAGAAAACTGGTGAAAGGTCTATTCCTGCCAAATCACCAAAATTGAAACCCAAGAATATTGATATGCATACTGACACTCTAAAATCGAAGAAGCCAAAGCTCAAGAAGGCAAAAATAACTCTGACTTCAAAATGTTCCACTCGCATACAGTCAAAGTCACAAAAACAAGTCAGCAAAAATTCAAGTAAGTTGTCTGTTAAAACTATTGTAGTAGAATTCAAGTCAGACTACCATGCTGGGTGTTGGGAAAAATTTTTTTAATAGGAATTTGTGATCGGAAAGAAATATTCACGAAGGTGATTTTCTAGATTGTGAAATCATGATTTACTATCTTCTGAAGCAAGGCTTAGGAAAGGTGTTTAGAGGCCTTAAACCTTTGTGAGTAAATTTGTTCTGGAGTTCTACTGCAATTTAGATTCTGATGTAATGACTCCTGATCATCCAAATTTTGGTCAAACTTATCTTAGAAGACAGACTTTTGAATTTTCACCTACTGTGATCAACACCTATTGAAGGCCTTGAAGCTGAGATGTTTGTTCTGGATTTTAACAGAATTATAGCTGATATCACAGGGGGTGTCAGACGTGCTTGGCCTCAAGGAAATGATTTTTCTACCTCCCAACTAACAGTGAAATATGGAATTTTGCACAAAATTGCTATGAGAAATTGGCTGCCTACTTCCGATGGTACAGGGATAAACAAATCAATGGCTACGTTACTGTTTAAATAGGTAATGCAATTCCAATCAATATTGGACAGTTTATTTTTGAACAAATTATAAAGTATGCTGATAGTAAGAATGGAAGGTTAGCTTTGCCATTTCCATGTCTGATTTATGCAATTATCTCTTCCCAACATAAAGTTATTAGAGAAAAGGAGTTTTTGTATGTTGAAAATGATGAAATCTGTATCAGTTATAAACTTCGGACTGGAGAAAATGTTAATGATATGGACAAACTGATAGAGAGTGCTCTACCTTCAAAAGGTATGTCAACTCATGCTCTTGCTTCATATTCCATCAAGACTCTAATTGATGTATCAAAATCTTTGGATAATCAATTATCTGTGTTACAAAAACAAAAATGTATTATTACGAGTCTGATTGATACATTACTTAAGAGTAAAACTGTTGTGGAAGAAAATGCTATCCTGAAGAAGCAAGAAAAGAAGTCATCTGCACCTGAATCATCCAGTGTCCCTCCTGATGTCCCAGAAACAACTCAAGAAACTGTTCCTGAATAGACAATTCTGTGAACATTTTTTTACTATTGGTAAAAATTCTGTCTAACCATGACTCTATTTTGGTTACTCTTGTTTTTGGATCAATTCTACTCATCTTATTTTGCTGTTGGATATTCTACTTCTGTTTGATGGATATCTATTTTCTCTTTTATGGCAAAAAAGAGGAGTATTTTGCATTTTTGCATGATTTGTATGATCTATAATGTAGGGGGAGTTATGGATTTTGCCAAAAATTGCCAAAGGGAGAGATTGTGAATGTTAATATGTTGGCGTTTATTTTTGCCAAATATAATTGATAGAAATTTTATATTCAATTCCCCAAAATATGTTTTCAATTATGAAAGATTGATTCTCGGGATATTTGAATGAAGATTTCATATGAATTTCAGCGAGATATGTGATCACAACAAACAAGGAATATATTCCTAAAGTGTTGGGATCCGATTTGATTGTTTGGATGATTCTTTCCTAAAATAGCATGCATGGTGTCACACGCGCCAACAAGAGAATCTCTGTTTCCCTCTTCATGTGAATCTGTTTAGATATGGTATTTGAATTACTCCTCACGTAAGGTAAATACAAATCATATAAAAATAGTTTTTTAACAGAAAGGTGTGTGGAACACAGATTGTGCTCTCGAGTTTTTTCTTGTGTTGAACGTTGTTCTTTCTTTCTTCACCTATGGGTTCGTGTGGTGAATGTTTTGTTGTTCAGCCAATTTGTGATTGGATGTCGTATGCACTCTATTCATGAGCTGATCTAATTATCTTCAGAGTGTGTTGATTTGATGCAACTGTAGACAACGACGAGTGTCATCGACGGTGTCCCATGTGTGATTCTGTTTCTTTCATTGAAACTCAGTCTCGGGAGGAGGCTGCCTGGAACTCGGGAGGAGTTCTGATCGTGGGCAAGAGGATCTAGCCATATACGGATTTCGGGAGGAGTCAGCAACGACAATGGGAGCTTGTCATCTTTAGATTTCAGGAGGAATCGCCATCGACAAGGGGAGCTTGTTGCATTCAGATTCTGGGAGGGATTGATTACAACTCGAGGGGAGCTCGCAAAAACAGATTTACTGAGGAAGTTAGTGAGCGGCGGCGACAAAGATAAGATAGAGTCTTTATTTGTATATGTCCGATTGTCTTGTAACTTCAATAACTCGTGAATTGTTTTTAAATTTTGGGCATGGCCCTGTAGACGTAGGCAATTGTCGAACTGCGTTACTAACTTTTTGTCTCATTATTTTCTGCACTTTATCATAGTCCATTATCATGATAATTAATTGGTGTCCCACCAAGTGTTCTATCTACACTAGGATATCAAGTAACTAATCTTGATCTTTCATTCCATTCACAAAACACTAATCAGATTGAAAAAATAAAAGCACACTTCACAAAGAGAGAAAGCAGATCAGATGAGCAACCTGAGGCAGGAGATTTAGGGGGAGGTGGAAATCGCTTACTCAGCGGAGGAAAACATCACCAACGAGTTGACAGAGTAGGAAGAGGAGAAGAAGAAAAAAATCGACAACCTGAGGTGGAGATTTAGGCGGGGGTGGGGATCGCTTCCTTAGCGGAGGAAAACATCACCAGAGAGTCGACAGAGCAGGGAGAGAGGAGGAGACGCAGAAGAAGAAAAATCAAACCTGATATGCGAAGTAAGGGAAGGAATTACGAGACGATTTTTTGTTCTCCATGCATAAATGATGAAAATGCAGGCCTAATTTTACGTTCTTCGTAAAAAGAAATGAAAGGAAAGAAAATCTACTAAGTAGGGCACAAAGAAAATAACATGGCTAAAACCCATTTTAACCCATAGGATTTTTTTTAAAAAAATAACCTTAAACTATCAATCATAACAAATTCAACTATCATAAATCTAACAATTTAACGGCTAGCGGTCCCCCAATCACCCCTCGTTCTGTATTTTTTACCTAGAATGGGGGGCCAATCTAAAATGAACATCCCCCCATTCTGTCGAGGAGTCCGTTCTATTAGGAGATCATTGTGAGAGAGCCCCCGTTTCACGTGCAGTGCACTTGGAACTTGAACTAGAACAAAGGGCCATTCTCCCAAGCTGGCCCCCCTTTCTCAAAAGTCTTTTATAACGGAAGGCCGACTCAAGAGAACAGACCCCCATTCTCAATTATTGGACTGGAAAACGGAGGGCCGATCTCAAATATTGTCCAATAATTGGACTAGAAGAGGAGACTGATCAGAGACAACGGGGGCCCGACAAACTGGGCACCGTCATCACAAGGTGCCCCGACAAACCGGGCACCGTCGTCACAAGGTGCTTTGGGTCAAGGGCCATGACCGCCAACTGGTTACTTGTCAAATGAATTTCGAAGAAACATATAACTATATTCGGGCTGTAATTTATGTATTTATTATAATGGATAATTGATTTATTTATTTTAATTTATAATTTATAGATTTATTATAATTTGTAATGTATGTATGCATGTATTATAATGTGTAATTTAGTGAGATAAAATTGAAAAAATAGGCAGAGTTTCCTTTGTTTTATTACTCCCTCATAGCTACTTTAAATCATTCCTGCATATTCAAATCACAATTTTAAAATCACCAGCTAGTTCCATGTATAGCATAAACTAAATTACTTCAATTACAAACATAAATTACAAAACTAAATTACAAAACTAAATTACAAACTAAATTACAAACATAAATTACAAAACTAAATTACAAAACTAAATTACAAAACTAAATTACAAAACTAAATTACAAAACTAAATTACAAACATAAATTACAAAACTAAATTACAAAACTAAATTACAAACATAAATTACAAAACTAAATTACAAACATAAATTACAAAACTAAATTACAAAACTAAATTACAAAACTAAATTACAAAACTAAATTACAAAACTAAATTACAAAACTAAATTACAAAACTAAATTACAAAACTAAATTACAAAACTAAATTACAAAACTAAATTACAAAACTAAATTACAAAACTAAATTACAAAACTAAATTACAAAACTAAATTACAAAACTAAATTACAAAACTAAATTACAAACATAAATTACAAAACTAAATTACAAAACTAAATTACAAACATAAATTACAAAACTAAATTACAAAACTAAATTACAAAACTAAATTACAAACATAAATTACAAAACTAAATTACAAAACTAAATTACAAACATAAATTACAAAACTAAATTACAAAACTAAATTACAAAACTAAATTACAAACATAAATTACAAAACTAAATTACAAAACTAAATTACAAAACTAAATTACAAACATAAATTACAAAACTAAATTACAAACATAAATTACAAAACTAAATTACAAAACTAAATTACAAAACTAAATTACAAAACTAAATTACAAAACTAAATTACAAAACTAAATTACAAAACTAAATTACAAAACTAAATTACAAAACTAAATTACAAAACTAAATTACAAAACTAAATTACAAAACTAAATTACAAAACTAAATTACAAAACTAAATTACAAAACTAAATTACAAACATAAATTACAAAACTAAATTACAAAACTAAATTACAAAACTAAATTACAAACATAAATTACAAAACTAAATTACAAACATAAATTACAAAACTAAATTACAAAACTAAATTACAAACATAAATTACAAAACTAAATTACAAAACTAAATTACAAAACTAAATTACAAAACTAAATTACAAAACTAAATTACAAACATAAATTACAAAACTAAATTACAAAACTAAATTACAAAACTAAATTACAAAACTAAATTACAAAACTAAATTACAAAACTAAATTACAAAACTAAATTACAAAACTAAATTACAAAACTAAATTACAAAACTAAATTACAAAACTAAATTACAAAACTAAATTACAAAACTAAATTACAAAACTAAATTACAAAACTAAATTACAAAACTAAATTACAAAACTAAATTACAAAACTAAATTACAAAACTAAATTACAAACATAAATTACAAAACTAAATTACAAAACTAAATTACAAAACTAAATTACAAAACTAAATTACAAAACTAAATTACAAAACTAAATTACAAAACTAAATTACAAAACTAAATTACAAAACTAAATTACAAAACTAAATTACAAAACTAAATTACAAAACTAAATTACAAAACTAAATTACAAAACTAAATTACAAACATAAATTACAAACATAAATTACAAAACTAAATTACAAAACTAAATTACAAACTAAATTACAAACATAAAGTAAAGTACATAATGAAGTACAAAACATAAACTAAATTCACGGCGGTGGGAGATCGTCGTCAGCAGCCTCCATCCAATTCATGATGATTCGCCTCGTATCGCTCTGGTACTCCATCATATCTTTAAGGTACTACATCACCTCTCTATGGGACTCCGTCTGTCTCACTTCGACCTGATCGAGTCTGCTTCTGAGAGACTGTATGTCCGTCCTACTAACCCTCTAGGGGACAATGGCTGCGCGGGGCATTTTTCATAGAAACATCTCGAGAGGTGGAGGCCCCAACATCTCCCTTAAACACTCAAGTCCCGTCGACTTCGACTAGGCCCATCCGAGTCAAATGAAGCCTATCAAATACATCCTCGGGTCTCGATGCTCTCCTTTGCTCTCCCATCAGTAGTGGAATCCCAGATCGTTCGACGATCTTCTTAATCAATGGGTCGTACGAGAGGTTTTTGTTGGATGTTCGACCGATCTCGTTCATGTGACCTAAAATCAAGAAGCCCAGGTCGAACATCTTGTTGTTGTAGAGCTTCTCTATCATATAGAGATCCATGCAGCTCACTAGATCTCTATGTCCATCCCGAGGTAGAATGATGTGGGTTATCAGATTGTGAATAACCCGAGCTTTAAGGTTCAACTCCTTGGATCTTGGCTTCACGAACCCAACGATGTTTGAATTGCAGTGAATTTGCTTAAGTAACTCTAGTCCCTCTGCCATTTTGAAAAACTCACAGTCTTGATGGACGAGGTAGTATCTCTCCACGTCCATCCATTCTGCGGCAAACCCGAGCACTTCATTAACCGTGTCTGGAGATATGATGATCTCTGTACCAAGAATGTACGTCTTCAACAACCCAAGCCTCCTAGTAGAGACCAAGTTCGCATAAAACAAACGAACAATTCTGTCGCAGCTATCGCCCTCCATTTTGTACACCCTGTGCAAGACGATTCTGTCAAATATCTCCTGGATCCCCAAAGACTCCCAACCTCTAAAGTTGACGGTTTTCGCATGAATAATCAAGTGGCTCGACATACCAAGCTCAAACCGCTCTTGACACGTCTGGTTTCAAAATTCAATCGACAAATGCCCAGCTGGCGATTGTGGTGCTTGCGAAGCACCTTGTGACGACGGTGCCCAATTTTTCGGACCCCCTTGTGACATTGATGGGCGATTTGGCAGAGCACGTTCGGTCGGGCCACCATGTGACAGACTTGCTTGTGACGGGGCCACCTTTCGTTTAAAGATCAATTTGAAAGTTATTTCAGGGGATTTTGGCAATTTAGGTTGATTTCAGAATTTGAGGATTTAGGCAATTTGTGAGATTTTTGGATACTAATTGTAGGAAACAATTAGTATCAGAGAAGTCAATATGGTGGGGGCATGAAATGGTAAGATTTTGGTTTGATTCACGGGTGATTGAGAATTAGGGCTCGAATTTTCTGAAGTGGGCGATTTAGGGTTGTCTTTGTGAGATTTTTTTATACTAATTGTAGAAAACAATTAGAATCAGAGAAATCAACATGAAATGGTCAGATTTTAAAGTCAAATGGTCAGATTTTTGGGTTGGAATCGCGTGGTCGAGAGAGAGAGTTTCTGAAGGTGGTGGGCAGAAAAAAGGCTGATTTGTTATATAGTGTCAGAGATCGACCCACCAATTTTAAAATCAGGGGCCCTAATTATAAAATGGGGGGCCGCGACCATAAAGTGGCCCCTCTGTTACAAGAGAACAATTTGTAAAACAGGGGGCCGTCTCTAGAAAACAGCCCCCCATGTTCAAGAATCATTTTAAAAACGAAGGGTTGCTCCAGAACACGGCTACCCGTTATCAAAAACCGGGGGGGGGGGGGGGGGGGAGTTTCTGTCCCAACACAGCCCCTCGTTTTTAAGACACCTGAAGTTCACGTGAACATGGGGGGTCTCCACCTGTGATGACCCGGATGTGTAAGTATGTGTACGATGGATGCACAAACCAGAACCCGGATGGCGGTACGTCCGTGCGGGCGAACCGGAAGGTGACGGGTCATAAAAAGGGTCGTCACAAATCCTACATCACTTGGGGAAGTATATGGAAATGAAACATATGTAAAGGGACCCTCCCAAGATAGCAAGACGCGTTTTTTAGCACAATTGGCAACGGATCCCATAAGAACTCCGAAGTTTAAAATGCTTCGGTGAGAGTAGTACCAGGTTGGGTGACCGACTGGGAAGTCCTCGCCAAACAAAGTCGTGAGGGGAGGATATTGGGCTACGACCTAATCCCCAGAGCGGATAATATTTTGCTGCGAAAAGGGGTCGTTACAAATAGTATCAGAGCCTGTACCCAACCGGAAATATGGCAAATGAGGACGTTGGGCCCCCGAGGGGGAGGAGGTTATTGTGATGACCCGGATGTATAAGTATGTGTACGATGGCTACACGAGCTGGAATCCGGATGGCGGTACGTTCGCGGGGGCGAACCGGAAGGTGGCAGGTCGTAAAAAGGGGGTCGTCACAATCCCACATCGCTTGGGGAAGTATATGGAAATGAAACATATGTAAAGGGACCCTCCCAAGATAGCAAGACGCGTTTGGAGCACAATTGGCAACGGATCCCATAAGAACTCCGAAGTTAAAAGTGCTTTGGCAAGAGTAGTACCAGGTTGGGTGACCGACTGGGAAGTCCTCGCCAAACAAAGCCGTGAGGGGAGGATATTGGGCTACGGCCCAATTCCCAGAGCAGATAATATCTTGTTGGGAAAAGGAGTCATTACACCACCCCCCACATCGACCCCCCATTTCTACGTGGACAAAACGGGGGGCCGTTTATTAAAGATCGGCCCCCTGTTTTAGGCAAAAATTCATAACGGAGGGTCGTCCATGTGTTATAAAATCATGAAATTACAGATTATAATAAATCTAAAGTTACACATTACAATAAATACATAAATTACGCATTATAATAAATATATAGTCAGTCATTTTTGCCGTGACCGCGTGTCGAAGATTCTTGCATATAATGAAAACTATATTAAAAAAGAATGACAATGTGTTTATGAGCAAAATGTGTTGAAATGTACATGCGTTCCGTCCAATGTGTGGAAACCTATAAAAGTGTCTTGGGAAGCAGCGCCTGAAGTGGATCCTCTGTGAGGACAAATGTGACTATTATGCCCCTGCTGCCGAATATATGACACAACATCGTTGAGTTTTTTTGACTAACTATCAAACTGGACGGCTCATTGACATCTCGCACTCTTGTCTTCTTCGGCCTACCAGATTGGCACTTTGTTCTGGGTGAAACGATTTTGTTTGAAATTTCTACGGGCGGCCACATTTGGTGGCTGCTAACAGGATGAATAAAGTCTGAGTACATCTGTAGATAAGTTTTCCGGTGAAAGTATTGATGCACATAATTCTCTGGTACTTGTCTCAAGAAATGCATGTAGGGAATGAAATGGACACACGAGATTACAATAAGCTCACATCTGTAATAGTTGCACACACACGTATTCATGTCGATAACATATTATTCGTTGTCATCAATGGCCTCAAGTCGTGCAGTTCCCGCAAACACAGGGCTCTAATTTTGAGCTGCACGTTCTAGCTTCCCAAGCTTCTTTCTTATCTGTTGACACAAGACGTCCATTGACGAGGCCAACTTCTCATATTTTTTCACTATCCGAGTCATCAAACACTTTCAGATCATTTCGAACATGGTCAAGATCGAATTGTCCCTAGCAGGTAGCATTGAATGACTCGCATAAATTATTCAATCTCATTTTGCACTTGGGAATAGAAGAAAACGCCTGACTAACCTAATATTTAGGCTCTATACATCGAAGAGATGCATGGGTATCTGGGTTAATCTGATATAATTTCCTCATTTCTATCTCGAAATGATAACTTGTGGTTGCACTGGCCACATTTCACATTGAATCTCTATACACTCTGCCCCAAAATTTGTTTTTCAATTTGCGTACATATGCCGGAGGCAGTAGTGGTGTTCGGCTAACGGTAACTTATCCTGAACAACAGGCAACAACCCCTGATATTTGAAAGAAAAACAGAGTCAACATAAAACAATATAACTAATACAACAATGACAAATATTTGAAATAACAATTGGAAATGCATTATACTTTTTGTCGATCTGAAATAATTGTCCATCTGCATCCCTCTTGAGTTTCTAGGTCTTGCTTCAACACTCACAAAAACTATGACCATGAATTCCTATACTCTGATTTGATGTTGGCAACAACAACATGATATATTCCATCGTTGTCATCAATACTGGCGGCTATCAGTAATTGGTTGGGACACGAGCCCTTCAGATGACAATCATCCAAATAGATAATCGGTCTACCACATTGCAGCAAACTTGCCTTGCAAGCATCCATACACATATATATTCTTTGGAATAAGCATGACTCATCATCGCCATAGCTCACCAAGTAAATGTCTAGGAACAATGAGCTACCCAAATTTGATCTACGTATTTCTGTTGTGCAGTAGCTTGTATTGTTCGTCGCCCAAGCCTGCATTAAATTTTCGAGCTTTGTTTCTTGCTCTTCTGGCAAGACTGGGTGTGATGTTGACATTCAAATCCTTCATCATTGTCTCGATAATGGAAGGGATTTCTCACGTAGGTTGACTTTTGAACCTATTTAAATAATGATTTGCCATCCATTTTGCTGTAACGTGTCTATTCTCAATTTTTCTTGAACAGCTATGAGAATCGGTTAAACTCTTTATTTGAAACATAAGCTCGTTTTGCATCTTCAAACTATGCATTCGCCACTCAGAACTGTCTTCACACACGGCCGTCAGTTGCCGAGAGTCACTTTTGGTGAATTTGATCTCATAACTATTTGTCAAGGCATATTTGACTATTTATTTTCTAATTTCCTTTAAAGAGCTATATTTTTTACCTAAATAAAATCTTATTGAGATTTCTTTCCTTACCGGTATGCTTTCTACCTCATCATCCTCTGAGCCTACCGGTGTCCGAAGCTCATCATCTAGAGTTTTGGAGGTCAAATGCACCTCTATTTCTTCATTACCTCTAAGTGATCGAATGCTCGAAGATTACCATATGTAGGCGTGGAGTACGAATACCAATTCATATTGATATCACAAGCTGTTGTCTTGTCTAAATTAACCGATCTACTTGAATTAGAATCCATCAATATCGCTAATACAGAGAAAATTCGCTAGAGCAAGAAAATGGTCGAGAGATTTTAGAGTTTTCGCAAGCTGGAGGTTAGAATGGAGGGTTGTCTCCTTATATAATTTTGGAGATCGGCACCCCTTTTTCGCTGATCGGCCCCCTGTTCTAGTCTAATTATTGGACAATATTTGAGATCGGCCCCTCGCTCTCCCGAGCCGGCCCCTCGTTATAAAAGACTCTTGAGAGTGGGGGCCGACTCAGAAGAATGGCCCCTTGTTCCAGTTCCACGTGCACTTCACGTGGAACAGACCCCCCGACAGAACGAGGGACCGTTGATTTTAGATCGGCCCCCCGTTCTAGGCAAAAAATGCAGAATGAGGGGTGATCGGGGGCCATAATTAAAGGTTGAATTTGTTAGGGTTGTTAGTTTCAGGGTGTTTTTAAAAAAAAAGAAAAAGTTCAATTTAGCCCCCAACATATGAGGTCAATGGTCAATTGCCCCCTAATGTTTATTTTTGACTCAATCAGCCTCTATCGTTGACGCCATTTGCAATTTGACCCCTTCCGTTAATTTTCCCGTTAAATTTCGCACGTGCCCTTCAAAATCCCCAAACTAACCCTTTTCCCTTTCATTCCCTCCTCTCTCTCTCTCTCCTCTATCTGAAACATCCATTTCATATTGCTGCTTCTGCCTTCTACCTTCTCCCTTCTCCATACCATCGTCTACATCTGGCCAAGTTCTCTTTTTCTCTCTCTTAGCACATGATGCCCGTCGCCGCTCTTTCCACCTCTCTCTCCCTTCAACGTTTCTCTTTGTCCCTGCCCAAGACTGCCCTTTTCTGCTCTTCTCTACCCTCTGCCTCTTCTTCCAGGTTCCCCCCCCAAGGCTGTGACGCGTGCCCTCACCTCAGAGGCCGATCTTCGTAAGGGGATTGCTGAATTCTACGTCGAGTCTTCTGGTTTATAGGAAAATATCTGGGTGACCACATGCACCATGGGTTTTATGATCCCGACGCCTCTGTCTTCATTTTTGACCACCAGCTCGCACAGATCCATATGATCGAAGAGGCATTTCGATTTTCTGCCCTTTCCTGTCTGTTTCTTTGTTGCTTATCTGTTTGCATCCGCTTAGTTGAAGATTCGAGGATTTTGGTTGTGTTTATATGTGTGGAATGAATGACTTTCATTTGCTTTCTCTGAAGGTGAGAGCAAGAGCCCTTAAACTATAGTTGACATTGGGTGTGGGATAGGAGACAGCTCAAGATACTTGGCCAGAAAATATGGGGCCAAATGTCAAGGCATCACCTTGAGCCCTGTCCAAGTGCAAAGGGCTAACGCTCTTGCTGCTGCCCAAGGATTAGCCAATAGTGTATTTATCATTACTTCCCTTCAGAACACCCTTTCTGAACTGATAATGGTCGGACTTCATATGATGTGTGATTTGCAGGTCTCATTTCAAGTTGCAGATGCCCTAGCACAGCCATTTCCAGATTATTGACTTAAATAGAGTTTAAATTTAAATATGTTTTTGATGATTACGAATAATATGAAATATATGAACTGATGATTATATTCAAATGAAATATATAAACTGATGATTATGTTCAATATGAAATATATGAACTGATGATTATGATTAATATGAAATACATGAACTGAATAATTGGATTATTGTGTTTATTGCATTTATCTGGAAATGCCCTTTGAAAAGGGTATTATGTTTCTGACGTTTTTGGTTAAGTGTTATTAGTCCAAAGTCCAAAGTACTACGTGAAAGACAGACGCAATCGTCCAAAGTTAAGACAGACGCAATCGTCCAAAGTACTACGTGAAAGACAGACGCAGTCATCTAAAGTTAAGACAGATGCAGTCGTCCAAAGTTACGACAGACGCGATCGTCCAAAGTTAAGTCAGACGCAATCATCCGAAGTTATAAGTCAGACGCAATCGTCCGAAGTTATAAGTCGGACACAATCGTCCAATGTACTCATCCAACGAGCAAGCATCCAAAATGCACAGAACAACGAATTCATGCAGAGCATTAGTCTGACGAGCATTCGTCCAACATCAGACTAAACGAATTCGTCCAAACTCATTCATCCAAAGGGCGAACGCCCAGAGTCTCAAAGCAAGATTATTTAAGACCGCGAGCGATAGGGACTCCAGAACTCAACGGCTAGTTTTCTGCGTACGGACTCATCTCCAACTGTCATATTTCTGAATGAGAAGCAGATTACAGACGCAAGTATAAATAGAAGAATAGTAGCTCGAGACAAAAACTTTTGCTGATTTGAAAAACTTTCTCTTAACTCTCGCGAGCTCACACACCTGTAATTTCTTTTATTCTGTTTACACCTCTCTAGATCATAACTTGAGATTTAGCTTTTGAGAGAGTGTAGTTCTGTGCTACATGGTTCATCTTGTAAAAAGTGTAAAGGGAGCGATTGACGCCCGTGAAGATCAATCGAAGTGTAAAGGGAGCGATTGACGCCCGTGAAGATCAATCGAAGTTTAAAAGGTAGTTGATTGGCGCCCGTAAAGTCCAATCAGGTTTTCTTGTAGAAGAGAAGTAGTGAATCTTCAAAGGGGAAATCCTTGAAGCGTGGACGTAGGCAAGGTTAGCCGAACGACGTAAAAATCACGTTTGTTATCTTTCTCTCTCTCTGTTTATTTTGAATTACTAAACAATATATTAAGTAATTTATATTGCAGTAAGTAAACTAAGATTAAGCGAGAAAAATCTAATTCACCCCTCCTCTTAGACAATAACGATCCTACAAATGGTATCAGAGCAAGGTTAATATTGTCTAATTGTGATTAAAATAATAGTTGCATATCTAGAAATGGCATTCACCACACACGTAGAGGGACAATCTATTTCTAGACATCTATTTTTCGATGGTAATGACTATGTATATTGGAAAGCTAGGATGAGAATTTGTATTCAAGCAATGGACTATGAACTATGGAGTGTCATTGAAAATGGTCCTTTTAGAGCTATGAAAATCGAAAATGGTGTAAGTATACCAAAGCTGGCAAACGAATTAAATGATTCTGATAAACGTTGTAACACCCGACAACTTCAACCAGGTGACTTCCTAACTATAATAACGGTCATGAATATTCAATCTTCACGGTTTAGAGTTTTATGCCAAACCTAATTAATTACATGTGGATTTAAACTAGGTTGTGTGGCAAAGTTGTAATAATGGAGGATTGAGACCAGTATTTAAAGAAAATGGAAAGGATTCAAACCTTATTTAAACCACTGTAGCCGTCATCTCTTACTCTTGGCGACTTTCCCTCTCGAGCTCTCGCTCTCAGTCAGCAGGAAATCCCTCCTTCGACGATCGTTTCCTTACTACTTCTCGGCTACTTTGTGCTCGAGGTACGAGTTTGGCAATGTAGCTATTTTTTTAGTCGTTAAGCTCTGTTTTCAGCTATGTGTTGAGGTTCTGGATTCTTCAATGGCCGAGTATTAGTAAGGATATTTTAAAATCTGAAAGTGGTAATGTCATTCCGAATCGATTTTGGACATTAAACAACCAACCCTGAGTTATCGCTAATCGAATCTATCTGTTTTGGGTTTTGGATTTCAAACTGCACAGAGAACTATACTAAGGATTCGGGAGTGACTTTAGCTATTAGATCCTAGGATGACTTGTGGTTAGAACTAATAGGGTTTTGTTTTAACTACTGCAATGTAAATGTTTTAGGTGAAGAAGTTTGAAGAGAAAGGAGCTCAAATTGCTAAGGAGACCAGGTAAGTGAATGTATAGGTTTCTTGGTCTTTAGGACCCTACATCAAAGGATGCTAGGTAGAAACTCATACGATGATTAGTAGTTCCTTATGTTACTGACTAGCATTTATGTTGATGATTAGTTCAATGGTAAGATTCCATGTTGGATAGTGCTCTGTTCTGTAGCTTGATGATTTAAGAATTTCCATGTACATGCATCATGACTATTTTATGCATATGAAAATATTTTAAGAGCATGTTTTTCTCATGAATAAAGTAAGATAATGAAGTAAATCTTATGCAATGTGAATTAAGTGAGGGTTGGGGGCGATTTGACGTATGTCACTGTCCAAAAGGAAGGACCATGATTACGACCCGCAAGGGATTATGTACACTTTCACTGTCAACCCCTTTTACCGGCACAAATCCTCTCTTAATCCACACAACATGAACGAGGAATATGATTGATGAATACAAATGATGAATATGAATGATGAATATGATTGATGAATATGATTGATGAATAAGAATGGAGATTTTGTGTATAATTACGAACAAGAAAAGATTCATGAGCATTTGTTTCTCAAATGAGCATTCATGCATACTTGTTAGTATTGCATTCCTTACTAAGCATTAGGCTTATAGTTTAAACCTTATGATGTAGGTGACGAGATTTCAGGTGAGGATCCTAAAGTTTATGAAGATGTCTGAGCTTGGTTGCTGGAAGGTGATCAGGGTGCAATTTCTGTGGCTGGATGGCAAATGAGACCCCTGGTTAATGTTTTTCTTATGGTTTTAGTTATGATAATGAATATAATAGATTAAGTAGGACGAGTCTATTTCTTTCTAACATTGAGTCCTCTGTTGAAGTTGTCTGTTGATTACTGAATCTGGAAATGATTTTAAGGATAGTTGGATGGTCTGTTTGTTTAAGTCTTCCGCTATATGAATTCTGGATGAATTACTGATTTTCATTAGTATGAATGTTATGCCATTGAAGGTTGAAGTCAGGGAAGGATGTGTCTACCGGAAGATGTAGTGCATTTAAGTTACCGGATGATGTAAGTGATATTTCATTGTCCAGTGACCGGTAGATATAGAGTGTTTAAGCTATCGAAAGATTTAAGTATAGTTTTGTCGTCTAGCGACCGGCGGATGTAGTGCATTTAAGTTACCGGATGATGTAAGTGATATTTCATTGTCCAGTGACCGGTAGATGTAGAGTGTTTAAGCTATCGGAAGATGTAAGTATAGTTTTGTCGTCTAGCGACCGGCAGATGAAGTGCATTTAAGTTACCGGATGATGTAAGAGATATTTAATTGTCCAGTGACCGGTAGATGTAGAGTGTTTAAGCTATCGGAAGATGTAAGTATAGTTTTGTCGTCTAGTGACCGGCAGATGAAGTGCATTTAAGTTACCGGATGATATAAACATTGTTTTGTCGTCTAGTGACCGGTAGATGTGGTTTATTCTTCCATCGGTAGATGCAGTCTAAGGTGTAAGTTTCTCTTCATCAGCTGATACACATTGCACTGCCCGCCGGCAGATGTGTAATGTATTTCTTTGTTGAGCGATGCCTAGTGAATCGCGCATGACATCTTGAGTTAAGTTATGTTTCAAAAAATATATATTGCTAATAATGAATAAAGTGTGAGTAATAAGAATTAAATGATTAAGAAAGATACGGATTATGTGACGATCCCTCTGGGGTCGTTACAATTATGGTATCAAAGCACCGACTGCCTCCCAGCACAGATTGCCATCTGAGTACACTCCAGCAACTGTAAGTACTTATGATTTCAGTAAATGTCATTAAGTTAAGATGTATCTATAACTATTTGTCTAGGAATCCCAAGATGGTTAGAGGTCAGCAGAGAGAGACCAATGAGGATAGCAATGTCATTGCTCAGTTGACAGAGTTGGTCATGCGCCAATCCCGCCAAATCGAACAGTTGATGACTGTCAGAGAGGAACAAGGCAACTCCAGTACTAATGCAACTCATGATCATGGGGGTGAGCGTTTCCACCGGCTTCGACCCCCGGTATTCAATTGACATGTTTCAGATCCTATTTATGTTGAGGAATGGGTTCGAAAGATGGAGGACATGTTTAAGTATGCAAAGGTTGATGAAGGAGATAAGGTCACATATGCTGTTTTTCATCTGGAATTGAGTGCAAGGCATTGGTGGGATTCGATCCAGAACACCGCTAATGAAGGAGCTATGACCTGGGAAATGTTTAAGACTGCCTTCTTTGACAAGTACTTCAATAGGACTGTCCGGGCCAACAAGAAGAAGGAGTTCATGAATCTGTGACAAACTGGCTCTGTGACGGATTACATATGCAAATTTGATGCTTTATCACAGTTTGCTCCCCGATTGGTTGATGGTGATGAGGACAGGATTTACCAATTTGTTCAAGGACTGAAGCCGAGTTTGTACATGAAAGTAAAGACTGCTGGAATACACAATGTACCTTATGGTGAAGTGACGGCTAAGGCCTTGAAGCTGGAAGAGGCTGAAATGATAGCATATGCACAGCGTGAGCAGCCAAGAAAATTCACGAAGGAAACTCAGCCGCCACCACGTCAGAACAAAGGATGGCAGCCGCAACAGAACAGGGGACCACAACAACAACAACAAGGTATAAAGAGACCCTTCAATCCAAATGAAGATCAAGGGAAGGGAAAACGACCATTGGCCCCTCTATGCTCCAACTGCCAGAAGAACCACCATGGCGCATGCAAGTTGCATTCTGGCCGATGCTACAGGTGTGATAAATTTGGACACATAGTCAGAGACTGCCCCATGCCACCTGACCCAAACCGAGCAAGAGTAATGCCCCGAGTCTTTGCTATGATGGAAGATGAAAATACCATGCAGCATACGGTCATAACAGGTACAATTATGATCTGTGGTATTTCTGCTTATACACTTATAGACACGGGAGCCACACACTCATTTATTGCAACCTTATTTGCGTGTATGCATAAGTTAGAATACTTACCAGCTGATAGGCCATATAGTGTGATGCTACCGTCAGGAAAGTCCTTGTATTCTAAGCTGATATTGAAAGGCGATATTGTGTCCTTAGGAGATAAGAAGTTATATGTAGAACTGATTGTAGTTGACATGAAGGGATATGAAGTTATATTAGGAATGGATTGGTTATCCAGGCATTATGCCACGATAAGTTGTAGGTCTGGGTTAGTCGAGTTTTGACCCCCTAATGGAGATCAGTACACTTTCCAAGCTATCCCAAAAATAAGTAAAATACCGATTATATCCTCGCTAGAGGCTCAGCGGTTATTGAAAGATGGTTGTGAGAGTTATCTAGCTAGTGTAATCGATATTCGGGTAAAGAACAAAGTAGAGCTGCAAGATATTTCTATAGTTAAAGAGTTTCCTGATGTATTTATGGATGATTTGCCAGGATTACCACTTGATAGAGAAATAGAATTTGTAATTGATACGTATCCCGAAGCATTACCCGTATCTAAGAACCCTTATCGCATGGCACCAGTTGAGCTGAAGGAATTAAAAGTCCAACTACAGGAATTAGCAGACAAGGGATTTATACGCTCTAGTAGTTCTCCCTGAGGTGCATCTGTGTTATTCGTTAAGAAGAAAGATGGTTCCCTAAGGATGTGCATAGATTACCGAGAACTGAACAAGTTGACAATTAAGAATAAATACCCCTTGCCCGAATTGACGACTTGTTTGACCAATTGCAAGGAGCTAAGATGTTTTCAAAGATTGACTTGCGTTCGGGGTACTACCAACTGAAGGTTAAGAAGGAAGATGTACCTAAGACAGCTTTTAGGACCCGTTATGAACATTATGAATTCCTTGTGATGTCGTTTGGGTTAACCAATGCACCTACAGCTTTTATGGATTTGATGAATCGAGTGTTTCGTGATTACTTGGACAAGTTTGTGATTGTATTTATAGATGATATTCTCATATACTCACAGACTGAAGCTGACCATGTAGAACACTTAAGGATAGTTTTGACCACCCTGAGACAGCAACAACTTTATGCCAAGTTATCCAAATGTGAGTTCTGGTTGTATAAGGTTAACTTTTTAGGCCATGTCATTTCTGCTGAAGGTATATCAGTAGATCCAATTAAGATTCAGGCTGTTAAGGACTGGCCACAGCCAAAGAATGTCAGTGAAATCCGTAGTTTTCTTGGTTTGGCAGGCTATTATAGGAAATTTATTAAAGGATTTTCTATGACAGCTAAGCCTTTAACTAGTTTGACAAAGAAGGACACCAAGTATTCTTGGACTGAAGCCTGTGAAGATGGCTTCCAGACACTTAAGTTGAAGTTGACGACAGCCCCGCTTTTGACTCTCCCAATTGAAGGAGGAAGGTTTAGTGTTTATTGTGATGCATCCAAAGTTGGATTGGGGTGTGTCTTGATGCAAGACGGCAAGGTCGTGGCTTATGCTTCCAGGCAGTTAAAGAATTATGAACAGAACTACCCCATTCACGATTTGGAATTAGCCGCAGTTGTTTTTGCATTAAAGATTTGGAGACATTATCTGTATGGACAACAGTGTGAAGTATTTTCTGACCATAAGAGCCTGAAGTACCTTTTTACTCAAAAGGAATTAAACATGAGACAGAGACGTTGGTTAGAATTTGTTAAAGATTATGACTTCGAAATTAAGTATCATCCAGGCAAGGCTAATGCTGTAGCCGATGCTTTAAGCAGAATGTCAACGACAATGCAACCCGCGATATCAACCATGTCTATACCTTTGAAGAAGGAAGTCAAGAAGTTCGAATTGGAAATAGTTCCCGAGCTGTCAGCTTTACTGGCTGATTTATCTATCTGACCAACTATTTTGGACAGGATCAAAGAGGCACAACAAAAGGATTCGAAGGAGAATAGTAGCATGATGAGTAAGTTAAAGGACGCCTCCTCGGAGTTCAGTCTCTCTAATGATGGTATTTTGAAATTTAAGAACCGATGGTACATTCCGAATGTTAAGGAGTTGCGTGAGTTGATCTTGGCTGAATCTCATTCTTCTTCCTTTTCTGTGCATCCTGGTAGCACCAAGATGTATCGGGATTTAAGGTTACATTATTGGTGGCCAAATATGAAGGGGGATGTTACCAAGTATGTGGAGTCATGTTTGGTATGCCAACAAGTTAAAGCAGAACACCAACGCCCAGGAGGTACTCTTCAACCCCTATCAATCCCTGAATGGAAGTGGGAAAACATTGCCATGGATTTTGTTGTAGGTTTGCCAAAGACAACTAAAGGATATGATAGTATTTGGGTCGTGGTTGATAGAATGACAAAATCGGCACACTTTATACCTGTAAGAATGACTTTCACAATGGACCAGCTTGCTGATCTGTACGTCCAACAAATCATCAGATTGCATGGAATTCCTTTATCTATTGTATCCGATCGTGATCCTAGATTCACCTCAAGATTTTGGCAAAGTTTGCAAGGCACATTAGGATCAAAGTTATCTTTCAGCACTGCCTTCCACCCACAAACCGATGGACAATCTGAACGGACAATTCAAATACTTGAGGATATGTTGAGGGCATGTGTGCTAGAGTTCCAGACATCGTGGAGTCGATACCTGCCCTTGGTTGAATTCTCTTACAACAATAGTTACCAGTCCACCATAGGTATGACACCTTATGAAGCACTTTATGGCAGAAAGTGCAGGTCACCTTTGTACTGGGATGAGGTCGGTGAAGCAAAACTCCTAGATCCCGAGATCTTGCAACAGATGTCAGACAAGATTGCCACTATTAGGAAAAGAATGATAACAACACAGAGCCGACAGAAGAGTTATGCAGACCAAAGGAGAAGAGACCTTGAGTTTTCTGTTGATGATGAAGTTTTCCTGAGGATTTTACCATTTAAAGGAGTCTTGAGATTTGGTAAGAAAGGAAAGCTAAGCCCACGATTTATTGGACCATTCCCTGTCTTAGAGAGGGTTGGCTGTACAGCTTATAGGTTGCAACTGCCTCTATCATTGGAAAGGGTTCACAATGTCTTTCACGTGTCAATGTTAAGGAAATGCATACGAGATCCGACGCAAGTTATTCAGCCAACAGATATTAAGTTGGAACCGACACTGGTGTATGAAGAAAAGCCGGTGCAGATATTGGAATATGCAGTTAAGACTCTGAGGAATAAAGAGATTCCACTGGTGAAAGTTTTATGGATGAATCATGGTATCGAGGAAGCCACATGGGAAAGACAGCAGGACATGATGGACAAATATCCAGAACTCTTCGCTTGATCAATTTTCGGGGACGAAAATTTTGTTTAAGGAGGGGTGGATGTAACACCCGACAACTTCAACCAGGTGACTTCCTAACTGTATTAACGGTCATGAATATTCAATCTTTCACGGTTTAGAGTTTTATGCCAAGCCTAATTAATTACATGTGGATTTAAACTAGGTTGAGTGGCAAAGTTGTAATAATGGAGGATTGAGACCAGTATTTAAAGAAAATGGAAAGGATTCAAACCTCATTTAAACCATTGTAGCCGTCATCTCTTACTCTCGGCGACTTTCCCTCCCGAGCTCTCGCTCTCTGTCAGCAAGAAATCCCTCCTTCGACGATCGTTTCCTTGCTACTTCTCGGCTACTTTGTGCTCGAGGTACGAGTTTGGCAATGTAGCTATTTTTTTAGTCGTTAAGCTCTGTTTTCAGCTATGTGTTGAGGTTATGGATTCTTCAATGGCCGAGTATTAGTAAGGATATTTTAAAATCTGAAAGTGGTAATGTCATTCCGAATCGATTTTGGACATTAAACAACCAACCCTGAGTTATCGCTAATCGAATCTATCTGTTTTGGGTTTTGGATTTCAAACTGCACAGAGAACTATACTAAGGATTCGGGAGTGACTTTAGCTATTAGATCCTAGGATGACTTGTGGTTAGAACTAATAGGGTTTTGTTTTAACTACTGCAATGTAAATGTTTTAGGTGAAGAAGTTTGAAGAGAAAGGAGCTCAAATTGCTAAGGAGACCAGGTAAGTGAATGTATAGGTTTCTCGGTCTTTAGGACCCTACATCAAAGGATGCTAGGTAGAAACTCATACGATGATTAGTAGTTCTTTATGTTACTGACTAGCATTTATGTTGATGATTAGTTCAATGGTAAGATTCCATGTTGGATAGTGCTCTGTTCTGTAGCTTGATGATTTAAGAATTTCCATGTACATGCATCTTGACTATTTTATGCATATGAAAATATTTTAAGAGCATGTTTTTCTCATGAATAAAGTAAGATAATGAAGTAAATCTTATGCAACGTGAATTAAGTGAGGGTTGGGGGCGGTTTGACGTATGTCACTGTCTAAAAGGAAGGACCATGATTACGACCCGCAAGGGATTATGTACACTCTCACTGTCAACCCCCTTTACCAGCACAAATCCTCCCTTAATCCACACAACATGAACGAGGAATATGATTGATGAATACGAATGATGAATATGAATGATGAATATGATTGATGAATAAGAATGGAGATTTTGTGTATAATTACGAACAAGAAAAGATTCATGAGCATTTGTTTCTCAAATGAGCATTCATGCATACTTGTTAGTATTGCATTCCTTACTAAGCATTAGGCTTCGAGTTTAAATCTTATGATGTAGGTGACGAGATTTCAGGTGAGGATCCTAAAGTTTATGAAGATGTCTGAGCTTGGTTGCTGGAAGGTGATCAGGGTGCAATTTCTGTGGCTGGATGGCAAATGAGACCCCTGGTTAATGTTTTTCTTATGGTTTTAGTTATGATAATGAATATAATAGATTAAGTAGGACGAGTCTATTTCTTTCTAACATTGAGTCCTCTGTTGAAGTTGTCTGTTGATTACTGAATCTGGAAATGATTTTAAGGATAGTTGGATGGTCTGTTTGCTTAAGTTTTCCGCTATATGAGATCTGGATGAATTACTGATTTTCATTAGTATGAATGTTATGCCATTGAAGGTTGAAGTCAGTGAAGGATGTGTCTACCGGCAGATGTAGTGCATTTAAGTTACCGGATGATGTAAGTGATATTTCATTGTCCAGTGACCGGTAGATGTAGAGTGTTTAAGATATCGGAAGATGTAAGTATAGTTTTATCGTCTAGCGACCGGCGGATGTAGTGCATTTAAGTTACCGGATGATGTAAGTGATATTTCATTGTCCAGTGACCGGTAGATGTAGAGTGTTTAAGCTATCGGAAGATGTAAGTATAGTTTTGTCGTCTAGCGACCGGCAGATGAAGTGCATTTAAGTTACCGGATGATGTAAGAGATATTTCATTGTCCAGTGACCGGTAGATGTAGAGTGTTTAAGCTATCGGAAGATGTAAGTATAGTTTTGTCTTCTAGTGACCGGCAGATGAAGTGCACTTAAGTTACCGGATGATATAAACATTGTTTTGTCGTCTAGTGACCGGTAGATGTGGTTTATTCTTCCATCGGTAGATGCAGTCTAAGGTGTAAGTTTCTCTTCATCAGCTGATACACATTTCACTGCCCGCTGGCAGATGTGTAATGTATTTCTTTGCTGAGCGATGCCTAGTGAATCGCGCATGACATCTTGAGCTAAGTTATGTTTCAAAAAATATATATTGCTAATAATGAATAAAGTGTGAGTAATAAGAATTAAATGATTAAGAAAGATACGGATTATGTGACGATCCCTCTTGGGTCGTTACAACCGTAATCTAAGTTTAAATGCCAAAGCTATAAACACCCTGTATTGTGCCTTAAATAGAGATGAATTCAATATGGTACAAGGTTGTGATAGTGCATATGAGATATGGAGATTACTTGAGATAACTCATGAAGAAACTAATCAACTAAAAGAGAGTAAGTTGAGTATGTTAGTTCATGAGTATGAATTATTCTCTATGAAAAAAGATGAAACCATTAACTCTATGTTTACACGTTTTACTAATATTACTAATGGTTTAAAAGTGCTTGGTAAGATATATTCTAGTGAAGAACTAGTAAGGAAGATCTTGAGGTGTCTACCAAGAGGATGACAACCGAAAGTAATGGCCATTCAAGAAGCAAGAGATCTCAAGGCGCTCAAACTTGAAGAGCTCATTGATTTTCTCATGACACATAAGATAACAATGAGAGCAAATGAAAAGGAGGACCTCAGTGAAAAGAGTCTCCAAGAGAAAAGACATAGCTCTTAAAGCCTCCTCAAGTAAGCAAGAAGAATCTAAGGAAGAAGAAGATGAAGAGGATATAGCCCTCATTACTAGAAGATTCAGCAAGTATCTTCAATAGAAAAGAATGCTAGGAAGGAGATTCTCAAAGGGTGAGAAATCCCAAAAAGAAAAGGAGATCAGTTGTTTTGAGTGTGAAAAGCCTGGACACATGAAAGTCGACTGTCCACAAGCTCATAAAGGTCCCAAGAAGTTTAAGAAGAAAGCTATGAAGGCTACTTGGGATGACAGTGAAAGCGACACTTCTTCAGAAGATGAGGAAGTCACCAACCTTTGCTTCATGGCACATGAAGATGAGGTTAGTGATTTTTCTAATGATAGTGATAATGATGATGGTGATTTAATTGATGCATTTAATGATTTAGTTAAACAATACAGCATGCTTAAGACTAAATACAACTTGTTAAGGAAGGAAAATGCAAACTTAATCGAGAAGCATGCTAATGAAGGTAATTTACATGAAAAAGAAAAAGGTGAACTCAAGACTAAAAATGATAGGTTGAATGAATTAGTCTTGAAATTTACAAATAGAAGCAAGAATTTGAATATGCTCCTAGAAAGCCAAAGAGTTACATTTGATAAAGCTGGGATCAGGTATGAAAGATTTAACAAAAAGAAAGTGTATGAAAACTTCTTTGTTAACAAGAAGAAAGGGAATGTTCGAGGCATATGACGGGAGACTCCACGAAGTTTGCCTTTGTCAATAAGAAGAAAGAGAATGTCACCTTTGGTGGAAATCAAAAGGGCAAAATTATTGGCATCGGCAATATAGGTAATCCTTCTAACCCTATCATTGAAAATGTTTTATTAGTAGAAGGGTTAAAGCACAATTTATTAAGTATTAGTCAATCATGTGATAAACGGTATAAAGTAGCATTCAAATCTAGAACATGTTCAGAAAAGGGGATATCACCTTAGAATTTGTCAACTCTACTGATCAATTGACAGTTATCTTTATTAAGCCATTAGATGAGAAGACCTTCAATGATATTAGAATAAGGTTAGGTCTCATTAAGAATGAGAAAAATTAAGGTTCTGTTTTTCTGTTGGAGAAAATTGGCCAATAAACAGTGTGGTCAATAAAGAAAGGGACGATCTCTAAGAGATATTTCTCTCTGAATTGAATGAACGTTGACAATGGACGTTGTCACAATGGATGTTGACAATGGACGTTGTCACAATGGACGTTGTCACATGGATGTTCACAATGGACGTTGTCAAAATGGACTATAAAATCTTTCGAAATGTTACAGAAACCCTAACTTTCGAAAACTCTCCTAAAACCTCTCAATTCCTTTCGTTCGTCCAGCGATTCCTACTTTTCTCTGATCTTCATTTCCGTTCAAAAACCAAACTCCGATCAATGGCATCTTCCTCCCGCGCAGAGCAAGTCTTCTCTAGGAAAAAGCAAAAGACTTCTCATCCAGCAGATGCACAGTCTGTTGTCGTTCCTCTGCCTCTTCAATGGCCAAATCATGAGTTCATCAATCAAGCTGCTTTTAATAGGTATTATGAAGGTTTTGAAATCAAACCTCTTATTCGATCTAGAGGAGTAGTCTTTAGAGATTTGTCTGGCTTGTATTTAGAGGAACCATTACTAAGGTTGGGGTTAATGAGGCTGTTTGATTCAGAGGCCCCTTATTGTGAAACTCCGATTAGAATGTTTTATGCAAACCTAGAACATTCTACACGACCCCTCATTCTTAGGAGTTATGTCTATGGAAGACATATTGAACTAACTGTAGCAACTGGTATTGTCCACCTTATTTAATTAATAACGTCATTTTGTAACTTTTATTTTTATGGAATTTAGTGAATTTGATTGGTTGGTTAAATAGGTTAAAGTTGGTTAGCCAAGGGCATTTGAGTAATTGTGAAGCAGTGTTATAAATGGAGGGTTTAATGAAGGTTTAGCCGCCACTGTTTCTCATTTTCCTTTCTCGGCATTCAGCTTAGCTAAGCAGAGTTTCTCTTGGCGATATTCTCTCCCATTTTCTCCAAGCTAGATGAGTTCTACTTCGATTTCTTGCTACATTGTAACTATCGATGTTAGAGGGGATTTTAAATGTGAGTTTTGAGAATACTGTAAGTGAGAGTTAGTTCGGGTTTAGGGCAAATCGGGAATGCACAACGAACAGAGCTCCCAAATTAGTTTCCTTAGATTTCTGGATGGTTAGAATGAAGTTTAGTGAAGATTTAATTAATGCTCGGTTTATGGTTTTAGGTTTGAGCAAACTCCCGGGTAGATTTCAACCAAGTTTTTCAAGAGACCAGGTAAGTAGAGTATGTGTGTGCCTTCGGGCCTACATCAATAAACAGTAGGTTTACGCTTGTTTGAATGCTTTCTGTATGTCATATATCACGTTTTTGGAAAGAACACGAAAATGAATTTACATGTAATGACATGGTAAGGCATGAACAGATTGTAATAGATCAGCTGTTAAGGGAACTAATCCGCCCCTTAATCGATGAAGAGGATGTATGACTTTTGGAAATTGATTCGCTTCCCAATGTAATATAGGATCAGATCAGCTGTTAAGGGAACTAATCCGCCCCTTAATCAATGAAGAGGATGTATGACTTTGGGAAAATTGATCCAACTCTCAATTGAACCTAGGGATCAGGTCAGAGAAAGAATGTGAATGCAACTGAGATATGAAAGTAGAAACTGCATGACTAGGATTTATGTTTCAGCCTATCATTTCATTATTGCTCTACTTATTTAGCATTAGGATAATAGATGAGTTTTGTGATGTAGGTGCTGAGGTTGCAACAGGTGAATTCTCTGAGTGTATTGAAGAATAGGTGAAGTTGATGGAGCACATCTATGCCACGGTTTGGTGCTCTGATGAGGCAGTTTAACTATTGTCAGTATGTGAAGTCTTAATGGTCAAGTGATTTGTTGAAGTGTGATGAGGATTTTGATGATAGCAGTAGTTTAAGGTTTATAATGTTTTGAGGTTTTTCCTGATTATGAAACATGATTTGGTTTAGTTATAGTTTGCTATTTTGGATTTTCTTAGAAAGTTTAGTGAACTATCGTTCAGTTTAACTAAGCTGTGAATTGTAATGATTGTGATAGTTTTTAGTATTTCTGATACAATTTTGAGATTTATCGGATAATGATACGTCGTTGGTTTTAATTGTGATTCTTACTGGATTTCAAAAGTTTCATAGGGTCAGGTTGTTTTGAATGATTTCAGTAAATTACAAGTTCTTCTAACAGTCGGAGTTGTTATTTGTTTAGAGTGTTTTTGTCTATCGGTAGATGTTGTCTATCGGTGGATGTTGAATGTTTTTGTCTATCGGTAGATGTTGTCTATCAGTGGATGTTGAGTGTTACTGTTCACCGGTGGATGTTCTCTATCGGTTGATGTTGAGTGTACTGTTCACCGGTAGATGTTGGGTGATAGAATCGAGTGTTACTGTTGAGCGGTAGATGTGGGTAGTAATTTTGTTATTTTGTGATCAGTGGATGTGAGCGGTAGATGTGAGTAGTAGATTTTGTCGTTTTGTGACCGGTGGATGTGAGCGGTAGATGTGAGTAGTAGATTTTGTCGTTTTGTGACCGGTGGATGTGAGCGGTAGATGTGAGTAGTAGATTTTTTTCGTTTTGTGATCGGTGGATGTGAGTGGTAGATGTGAGAAGTCGACGTGTCGTTTGGCTGACGTGAGCGGTGGATGTTGGTAACAGAAGATGTCTTTTGTTTCTGCTTCTACCGCTGACACTGTTTAGTGGTGGATGTCTTCTATTTCCGTTTCTACCGCCGAGACTATTCTGTCTCTATTTCTACCGCTGGAACTATTCAGCGGTAGATGTGTTCTGTTTTTCCTTTGTCTTCTTTCAACCAACTGTCTCTAATATTTTAATCATTTAATAAATATTGTTTTATACAAATGGTTTTCTGCTGTAAGTTTTAATGTTTAAAGGGTCAAATTTTGATCGTTGAATGAAATTTTAAAATTTTCTCAAAATGTCATAGTTCGGTTCAGCATTTTGCGTAACGAACTGGGTCAGAAAACTTTGGGTTTTACACTAACTCAGGAAATGATTCACGAAATCCTCCACTGTGAATTTCTAAATGGATCCCGGAGATTCTTTGAGGCAGCAAAGACTCCGTCGTTTCTTGAGAAGACAACAGGCAAGCAATTAGTCAAATTGATTGCCAAGGATCCTAGCAACTTTCCTATAAAGTTGAAGAGTAAGGATTTGAACCTTAGGGCTAGAGTCTTCCATCAAATGATCCACTATAACATCTTGCCAGTAGATGGTCATAGAGACCATTTAAGTGGAATGGATCTATTTCTTCTTGGTCAGATATTCAGAGCTGAACTATTTCATCTTTGCTACATTGTGTTAAATCGGATGCTTCATGTTGTCTGAAATGTATCCAAGTCTCTGCCTTACAATCTTCTTTTTATGAAGATTTTTCAAAAATTTGGTGTCATTTCATCTTGAGCATTTCTAGTTATTCCCATTCTTACAAGCTTTTAACCCTGAAGAAATCCGACTTCTTCTCGTCCTCCACCTTGTCAAGAATGAGAATAACTAGAAATGCTCAAGGTGTGTTGGTTGAAAAAGTTGGCCGAGGAGGTGTTTCAAGGCGCTTGATTATTGATGAAGAAGAAGAGAAAGAAAGTGATCAAGATGACACTCCTCTCCCTGTCCTTGATCCTCTGCTACCTCCAGTTCTTCTTATTCAAGCTCCTGAAGAGGCCAGTCATGCTCAAATCCACACTCAAGAGCCTGTGAGTAATCATGACCTTCCTCCAGTCCAAGCTGATATTCCACATCCAACCAATCCAATTCCTGCTCCCTCTCCAACTCAGATCCCTTCATTGCCAGCTCGTGTTCCTCCTAGAACTACAAGTCCTCCCACTAGAACTAAAGGTCCTTCCCCTTCTCCAGTGAGGAGTTCTATTTCTGAGGAATAATTTCATGAGCTTCAGGCCAGCATCGAAAGTCTTGGCACTGGTCAGGAATCCTTTTTGTCCCAGTATCTCTCCCGCCAAGATCAATTTGAAGCTTTTGTCATGTCACAACTAGAACATCTTGCAGCTGTCATTCAAAATTTACACAATCGTGTTGATCTAATGGAATCAAATCAAAGTGCAGCTATTGATGATGTCAACAAACGCATTAATCTAATGGAATCCAATCAAAGTAAAGCAATTGATGATGCCATCTCCTCTGTTAGATTCCATTCCAGTCATATCACAACGCAAGTGCAGCGAGATTGTGACAGGGTTATCACTCATATTGGAGACCTTAGCACCCTTATGACTCGGAGTGCTGGTGAGCCCTCTACTACGGATGGGAACTTGGATGAAAGTGTCGAGACTCCTGAGCCAGCTCGTCCAGCTCCTTCAGCTGTTCTCTCGAGAGCTGGTGAGGTTGCTGTTGCCCAAGGGGCTATTGTCTGTGAGGAAGAACCTTTGTCTGCTCCTGCTGTTTCTCCAAACGTGCTTCATACTTCTACAGCTTCAGATCCCCCTCCCACATCTGTTACTTCTCAGGGCATTGATCATCCTGCGGAATCCCCTCCTGATAAGGATGATTTCCTTGATCAATTATGGTCTATCATGCACTGGGAGAATCCCTCCTCCCCTGAGAACTAGAAATTTTTATTTATTTATTTATTCTGTGACTACTTACCATTTTTTTTACACTGTGAATGATTTCTTTTACTCTGAAAGATATTTTTTTTACACTGTGAACACTTAACATGTTGCCAACCTGTGAATGTTTTTATTATGTCGTCTATAACATGGTTGAGCTGAATGACATTCCTCCTTTATGTGTTTATTTTTGATAATGTCAAAGGGGGAGAAGGATATAGCATTTAGAATTTCCTGAAAGATGTATTTAGAATTTACTGAAGGGTATAGAATTTACAGAATGCATCATTAAGAAAATACTGAATACATACTTACGACTTATTGATAAGGAATACTGCATAGAGTATGGGAGAGTATGTAGCTGAAATGCAGATTAGTATGCTGAAACAGATCATATATTTGTCATCATCAAAAATGGGGAGATTGTTGACTTAAATAGAGTTTAAGTTTAATTATGTTTTTGATGATTACGAATAATATGAAATATATGAACTGATGATTATGTTCAATATGAAATATATGAACTGATGATTATGATCAATATGAAATACATGAACTGAATAATTGGATTATTGTGTTTATTGCATTTATCTGGAAATGCCCTTTGAAAAGGGTATTATATTTCTGACGTTTTTGGTTAAGTGTTATTAGTCCAAAGTACTACGTGAAAGACTGACGCAGTCGTCCAAAGTTAAGACAGACGTAATTGTCGAAAGTACTACGTGAAAGACAGACGCAGTCGTCCAAAGTTAAGACAAACGCAGTCGTCCAAAGTTATGACAGACGTAGTCGTCCAAAGTTAAGTCAGACGCAATCGTCCAAATTACGACAGACGCAGTCGTCCAAAGTTAAATCAGACGCAATCGTCTGAAGTTATAAGTCATACGCAATCGTCCGAAGTTATAAGTCAGACGCAATCGTCCAATGTACTCGTCCAACGAGCAAGCGTCTAAAATGCACAGAACAACGAATTCATGCGGAGCATTAGTCCGACGAGCATTCGTCCAACATTAGACTAAACGAATTTGTCCAAACTCATTCATCCAAAGGGCGAAAGTCTAGATCTCAACGCCAGACTATTAAAGACCGCGAGCGATAGCGACTCCAGAACTCAACGGCTAGTTTTCTGCGTACGGACTCATCTCCAACGGTCATATTTATGAATGAGAAGAAGATTACAGACACAAGTATAAATAGAAGAACAGTAGCTCGAGACAAAAACTTTTGCTGATTTGAAAAACTTTCTCTCAACTCTCGCGAGCTCACACACCTGTAATTTCTTCTATTCTGTTTACACCTCTCTAGATCATAATTTGAGATTTAGCTTTTGAGAGAGTGTAGTTCTGTGCTACATTGTTCATCTTGTAAAAAGTGTAAAGGCAGTGATTGACGCCCGTGAAGATCAATCGAAGTGTAAAGGCAGCGATTGACGCCCGTGAAGATCAATCGAAGTGTAAAAGGTAGTTGATTGGCGCCCGTGAAGTCCAATCAGGTTTTCTCGTGGAAGAGAAGTAGTGAATCTTCAAAGGAGAAATCCTTGAAGCGTGGACGTAGGCAAGGTTAGCCGAACCACATAAAAATCACGGTGTTATCTTTCTCTCTCTCTCTGTTTATTTTGAATCACTAAACAATATATTAAGTAATTTATATTGCAGTAAGTAAACTAAGATTAAGCGAGAAAAATCTAATTCACCTCCCCTCTTAGATAATAACGATCCTACACAGATGACCAATTTGATCTGCTCTGGTCTATGGAGAGTGACGAACACATGCCTGACAAACCTAAGGTTCTCTCTTTCGTGTCTTTATCTTCTTTCTATGCGACAATCTTACATTTGAGTTTCCACTTTTTTTTTTCTTCTGCTTCTGTCTTAAACTTGCAGTTTCACGGTGAACTGGCTAGAGTTACAGCTCCAGGAGGGACGATAATAATAGTAACGTGGTGTCACCGGGACTTGGACCCTTCAGAAGAGACTTTGCAGCCATTGGAGCTAAGACTCCTACAAAGAATTTGTGATGCCTAATATCTTGCAGATGAAGCATCGTCAAACCAATACCAGGACAGATTCTCCTTCCTGCTCCAAACGACATCATCTTAATCTCTTTACTCCCGGTTATGTCTAATGCTTCCTTTGTAATTTCGTTCTCACTGTCTCAGAACCTATCTAGCTTAAACTCCATGGGAGCTTCCCAGAGCTTCGAGTCCCAGTTTATCTGAGAAGAATTGAAGTTAACTGAAGCATTCTTCGACACGACGTATCCGTCCAACCACACTGGCTCTGTCACTGCGTGAGGCAGACTGAAGTGTCCCGTTGGGTGGCGCCTTGGATGTTTCATATAGAGGAAAGAGAGAAGAGGGAGGGAAGGGAAAAAAATGATAGTTAGGGGATTTTGAAGGGCACGTGCAGAGCACGTGTTAAATTTAATGGAACAATTGACGGGGTCGAATTGCAAACGGCATTAATGATAGGGGCTGATTGGGTAAAAAATAAACGTTATAGGCGAATTAACCATTGACCCCATACGTTGGAGGATAAATTAAACTTTTCCAAAAAAAAAAAAACTATAGTTTAGGGGTTTAAATGGATTTTACCTAAAAAGCAACTTTGAAGCAGTGAAGGGAGTAGATACGACAGACACAACCTGATTTTTTTTTAATTTTGATTTATTTAATGATTCAAAGAAATTAAACAGCGCCTCCCTTTTATGAAGGGTAGAAATGATTGTTTTTGTTATATAATGTTGTTTCATTTTATGTTGGTTTTTAAGTTTGCTTGGATTTAGGAGTCCTGACTCTTTAGATGGTGCTAGAAAAAATAATAATTAAATAGTCAGCTATAAAAGAAGATAACACATGTTATTCAAAAAATACAATAAATATTTTTTCACACTGCTAAAATATAACAATAAAGAATTAAGAAAAATAGTAGATAAAATAAATATCGAGAATTTTAGTGTA